>OZ030011.1:3760000-3927500 GCA_964023405.1 Apodemus agrarius
AATAACCCTATCAAAAAATGGGGTACAGAGCTAAACAAAGAATTTTCACCAGAAGAAATTCGGATGGCCGAGAAACACCTTAAGAGATGTTCAACATCATTAGTCATCAGGGAAATACAAATCAAAACAACCCTGAGATTCCACCTCACTCCAGTCAGAATGGCTAAGATTAAAAACTCGAGAGACAACAAGTGCTGGCGAGGATGTGGAGAAAGTGGAACACTCCTCCACTGTTGGTGGGATTGCAAAATGGTAAAACCACTCTGGAAATCAGTGTGGCGGTTCCTCAGAAAATTGGGCATGCCACTCCCAGAGGACCCTGGCATACCACTCCTGGGCATATACCCAGAGGATTCCTCTGCATACAACAAAGACACACGCTCCACTATGTTTATAGCAGCCTTGTTTATAATAGCCAGAAATTGGAAGGAGCCCAGATATCCCTCAAAAGAGGAATGGATACAGAAAATGTGGTATATTTATACAATGGAGTACTACTCAGCAATTAAAAATAATGAATTCATGCAATTTGTAGGTAAATGGTTAGATCTGGAAACTATCATCCTAAGTGAGCTAACCCAATCACAAAAGAATACACACGAAATGCAATCACTGATAAGTGGATATTAATGAGCCCAGAAGCCCTAAATACTCAAGGCACAATTAGCAAGTCAAATGACTCTCAAGAAGAAAAAAAGGAGAGGACCCTGGGCCTGTAAAGATTGGATCCAGTATTGTAGACCCAGATCAGAGAAATCGTGGGGGGGGGGGGAAAGTGGGGAATAGCATGGGGGGGGAGAGGAATTATGGGACATATGGTGGGGGGTAACTGGGAAAGGGGAAAGCCTTTGGAATGTAAACAAAGAATATAGAAAAAAATAATAATGCAACATCAAAACTGAAAAAAAAAGAAATTGGAAATAGGAAATTACCACTGGAAATGTAAATGAAGAATATATTTAATAAACTGAAGAAAAGAATGTACTAATTAATATAATTAATAAAATTCTAACTATTTTCTTTTCTTTGAATTAACTTAGTTCATTAGCATTACTGGATTACCAAACTGTAATACTATTACACTGGCTTTTGTTTTTAACTTTAGGAATGTATACATTTAGTTATATAATTCTATTTTCAGAAAAATTAAAGTGATCTTTCTCCAAAAAAAAGAAAGAAAAAAGGAAAGAAAAGAAAAGAAAAGAAAAGAAAAAGAAAAAATAAGAAGAAAAAAAAAAGGATTTCCACTCCTTTAACACTGCCTTTACTTAAAATATTTTAAATTCTGGGATTCTAGCCCAGTAAGATTCAAGTTTTCCCTATCATAACTCTAAAAGGAAGATAGTTCTACTTGACAAAGAAATACTCCTCACCTGGCTGAAGCCAGTCTCCAGTGACAATCATGGAGCAAGCCTGGGCTGCTCTGCGGAGGACTTCTGGGAAAGACCTGCTCTTATAACCTGTTCTTTTGGGTTTAACTGAAGATCCTGAAAACACCTCTGAACAAAAGTTCCTGAAGAGGAACAGGTCTCCCTCGTCCCCTCTGTAAGTCTGAGTAATGATAAGAACACCCGTGATTGTAGGGCTAGCATGGTCCAGGACCAGGATCTAATTATAAATCATTTGGGCTACCTTAGCTTCCTTAATAGTCACGCCTTGCCCACCTCTGTGACTACATGTTAGTGACTCACAGGGAAACCTTTTAGAATGTATTAGAGACCACCAGTGTTCACCAGCCGGAAGTCTGGCTATTGTCAGACAGTGTCTGAGGCTGCGGCAGAGACTGCGCTACTTTGCCTTCATCTGCCTATCTAATATTGCCACCAATTACTTAAAAGGTGCTTTGATTTATGACTTTGTTCTGTTACTATAAAAACTTCCTCAAACTGTTGCCACATTTGGAACATGGAATTTGGGAAAACCTAAATCTGTGTTCCCAGGCCAAGGTCACTCATAGTTGACTCCAAAATAAACTATTTTTTATCCCCTTTGAAATAAGAGATGTGGAAGTGAGCAGTAGGCCGGCAAGGCAGCTCCAGGGCCCAGCATGCGCGGTGGGTAGGGGGGTGGAGGTGGGGGTGGGGTGGGGGCGACCCTGCGGTCACCATGCACGAGGGCTATCTGCTGGACAACCCGTGCACCCAAGCCATGTCAGGTCCTCCAGCCTCAGCCTGGGCCCTCTGAACTAAGCACCGCCGCACCCCGCACCCCCCACCCCCGAAACCCGACCCGGGCCAGGCGCCTAGCTCCCGCAGTACCCGGACATGGCGGGTTTCACACATGTTGAGCCTGCGCCCGCACCCCCTCCAACCTGGACTGCGCCCTTCCCTGCGCCCAAGGACTACTGGGCGACTGCCTATGGCCCAGGCCACGCGGCCCCGCCGCCAGTCCCCCCCCACACACACACCCCGACTTTAGTCCAGTGCCTGCACTTCCAGGTCCTGGCATCCTGGTGCAATGTCCTCCCCAGGAGCGCAAAGAGGGACGCCCTGCAAATGGGTGCTGCGCAGCGTGGTGGTGGTAAGACTCTGAGATTCGGACTGAAGACACGTACCATGTGGTCTACACAGACCACCAATGCCTAGAGCTGGAAAAGGAGTTTCACTACAGGCAGTACATCACCAAGGTTGGCTGCTAACTTGGGCCTCACAGAGCCATAGGTAGAGATCTGGTTCCAGAACCGCTGGGCCAAGGAGTGCAAAATAAACCACCACCACCAGCAGCAGCAGCAGCAGCAGCCCATGCCTCCCACACTGCCTCTGCCCCTGAAGGGCCCCACACACCATCAGGGTGAGGGCCACCCATGAGTAGTCTATGCCCCACACTGCAGGCCTTCTGGGCACCTCCTCCCTAGTGGCGGTCAGGAGGGAATTTCTACCCTAGCCTCTTCCAGCCTGGGTTCCAGGGATCTAGGGACTTGAATGTTGGGCAGCTGGCTTTGCTGGAGCCCAAGGAGCCTGTTCTGAGTTCCATCCCGGCTGCTGACCTTTGGGGTCACTGTGGACAAACTGCCTACCTAGGACAAGTAGCTTGCCCGCTCCCTGCCTTCCGTTGGCTGGGCTGTGTGATGAGCCTGTTGGACAAGCTCTTGTTTCCTAGGCCACAGGGTGATGGGGAGGCCGAATGAGAAGTCTGAATCACCAGGGGATTTCTCAAGATTCAGAGGGTTCAACAGCTGTCAAGACAAAACTGAGGCTCTACCTTCTCCTCCAAGGGTTCCAGAATCAGTGAGGTGGAGGCTGCTGTATGGACCAGATTGGCCCCGGAGAAGAGTCCATGTTGAGAGAAGGTGGTACACGAGTCTAGACTCCCATCTGTCGCACCTGTCTGCTCCTCCAGCCTCACTTCCACCTGCCCTAGTCCCCATGCTCTGGCCCTCCCAGCCTGGAGGTAGCCACAAAGCCATCAGGACTGGGCATGAGGTTGAGGCTGGGCAACTGGCCACTGCTCTTGAGACAGACCTTTCCCCTCCTTAGCATCCAGGAAGGCGCTCAGGGCAGACTCTCAGTCTACCCACCTGCTCATGCCTACCTTCCCACAGGCTGCCCATTACACCCAGGGAGCCCCCAGACCATGGGGAACTCACAGCTGTACAGGGGGAAGTAGAGTGGAATCTCTTGGATGCAGCGTTAGGAATAAGTTTTCCCCTTTTAAACAATTTATAAAAATCATGTGGCATTAAAGAATTTTTTTTAATGTTTAAAAAAAAAAGAAATGAGATGTGGTTTTGCATTGATACAAACCCTTTAGGATGTACGCTTTAGGCATATCCAAAATCTACCTACTTAGAGTGAGTTCTTTATACACATTCAATGACAAAAAGGAATCCATTTGGTTCTTCTAAATTATTATTTTTATGTATGTACTTGTGTGGTACATGTGCACATGTACATATATGTGTAGGCTAGAGATGAACACTGGGTGTCTACCTCTATTGCTCTTCACTTTTAAGACAAGGTCTCCCAAAACACAAGAGTTAACCAACTTTCTAGACCAGCTTTCTCACCAGCTGGGAAGTCAGCCCTGGGAAAATTCCTGGTAGTATGCCCGACCCCCAACACTAGGTTTACACACACAGGCTACAATCCCTAGGTTTTGGACACAGGTTTGGCAGCTGGGATCAGGTCCTTGAAGTATGCAACAGACACTGACTAAGCTACCCCCATCCCTCGTTTTGGTTGTCAGAACTTTCAGTGATTCAAAGCCTATTGCCTGATACACAGCAGACAAGGACTCTCCCACTGGGGTACATCCTATTCGTTACCAGAACATTTATCAGCACTTTCCCCCTTACCCTAGCATCACTCTAGCAGGCAGTGCAAAGCTGTCCCTGAGACCCCACACTGCGGTGCTCCCTGTCTCTAAACCACGCCACCACTACTCCACTTGGGACTGTTCACTTGGCTTCAAACCTCATCATGTCAAGAATTTTCAGGAGTCACTCCAAAAGTACCACATTATCAAAACTAATTAAACAAACTAGAAGGAAGAAAACAAGAAACTGTTTTATATGAGTCTCTGGCATTTGTTTTCAAATCATCTGGGCAGTTAAAAACAAACAAACAAACAAACAAACAAAAAACCAGTAAAACTAAGAAGGCTTTACAGTCGTATTTTTCACCAGACTCAGGAAGAATTATTTGGCAGCTAACAGCAATAAAGTTCTCATATTTTCCAGCTGAAAGTAACTGAAGAGAATTCCCTTCCCTCTAAAGCATGTTCAGTGGCTTTATTCACCATATAAGGAAAAGGGCAACGGAACATTTCAACCTCATCCTTTTCTTCTAGGCACTGCAACACCCGTTGGGAGTTAATGCTGTAACTTATTTTACAAGTGCCTTCATCTGTGGAAGAACAAAACCATGAAAGAGCACAGTTAAGTTCTGAGGAAGACTAAAGGTCTTGATTTCATTTTTTCTAAGGGATAGAATCTTTATATTAAGAATATCTCCAAAGACAGATAAAGTTTTTAGCAACTCATTAAAGAACATTTTGAATGTTCACTAATGAGTCAGTTTTTACATAAACTGCTTTCTTTAAAAAACTGGTAGGAAGAAAAAAAAAAGATGTATTTGAAATCTTTTATAGATTTATTTCTCATAATTTTAATAAAGTAAAAAATTAGTGTATTCCCTGATAGCGTTTGGAAGTGTAATGTATATCATCTACTTTAACACGTTAAAAGTAAGGAAGAGAAAACAGTACTGCTGAAGGCAACCATGTGACCTCGTGCACAAAGCATGGCCCATGCGGCACTTGGTCTGGCCTAGGTATACTGCGATTTTAAAACCAACTAACAATTTCCAATAGGTCTTTTGAGGCAAATTATGCACATTAACAGCCCCATTTTAAATTACACATGATGTTAGTAGTGCCTCCCCAGAAAACTTGCCGAGGATCATAAGCAGTATCCCTCCAAAGCAGCAGCTCGTCTAGACTCCCTGAACTCTGGGAAGAGTGTGCCCTTCACTTTAGCACTAACGGTCTCTTCCCTGTTGTACACCTTTCAAAACTACAGTTGGTACCTGTATAGAAATAAGTGACACAAAACGGCTCAAGATAAAATTCTGGACAAAAGGAAAAAAGAAAAATAGAGGACACAGTTACTACTTTACTTCAAAGGGCAGTGAGTCCCTGTGATTGGAACTTGGGATGCACAATTAGGCAGTAGAGAAATGGGGCCAGAATGAGAGAGCTTGGGCTCTGAGCGCAGCAGGGAGCTTGCCTAGCATGCACGAAGCCCTGCCTTCAAAAAAAAGAAGAAAGAGAAAGGCACTGAAGGTAGCTCTAATCATTGGCTGCAGGACTCAGGTAAGGGTAAGAAATAGCTTTGTTTTCATTGAAATAATGTGTAACAAGCACAGGGCATTTATAACAATAATGAAAAGAAATACAATCTAAAATATGAATTGACAACATCTTGGTTAGTCAAGTTTCAAAAGATCAATGACAAATTCCATTTAAAAGCACAACACATAGAACTGTACATGTAGTTCATCGAATACTGGCCCCGATCCCCACCAAAGAAGGTACATTTATCTCAGGAGGGGAGTCAGAGGGAGATTTACAGACATGGCATTAAAGTGTTTAGGGATATAAAACCTGCACCAGACTAATCTGGGTCTATGCCAAAGCTCTAATACGTAATTGTTGTGTGACTGATACGAATAGATCTCTTAATGTCAGTTCCAGGTCAGTACAAGGAAACGATATTTAGCTTTAGAAGCATGAAGATTAAATAAGTAAATGGTATAAAATCATACTTAGTAACAGTATGATTAAAGTTGATGATATATCTTTAACTTACTTAGCTAAAAATAATTTTCTTAACTTCTACAAACAAACATTTTTTATATTCAGGAAAGACCATTGTTTATCAAGAGACAAAATCCTCCCTTAAGGCATACAGAAGTTAAAGACTCAGGAACCATGCATCAGATAGAGACGAGTTAAGGGCAGAATTTTGTTCGTCCACTCTTATCCTTGGGTGTATCCATGTTACTGCCAAGAGAGGAAAGAGAACATGGCGCCATGAAATGAATGCCTACTTACTGGCTTCCTAAGGAAGAAGATGGACAGAGCTCCAACTAACGGCATGTCTCCAATCAGGGGCTCCAGGATCACCCGCATTGTCCCATGGATCTGAACTCAGACAGGAAACCACAAGTCAGAAACATAGCTCTTCAAAGTCACTAGGTGACTTTTAGGCACATGGCCTCATACTTTATTCAACTATAACCACAAATACAAAATTATTTCAAAAACCTTTCTAGCTAATAAAAACTCCACAGCTTTTCTTTCTGAATATAGCCTAGCAAAATCTAAAATGAAAATTTGAAAAACTTACCTGAATACTTTTCACACCAGCTCTACAAAAATATCTTTTGATCTCCAAATCAATCTCACAATTTCCTACAAAACTAGCACAGAAAAATTCTGCATTACATACAGTGAATGGAATTAATCATCCTCTTAGCTATCTATTATTAGGCATTGCAAAGTATATAATCAGACAAAAGGATGGTAAGATAGACATACCCACACTGCAGGCAAAGCTGAGAATGTAGCCAATAGCACAAGATTATTCTTTCTCTGGTCTTTACCGACATAGTGCTGACAGGCTCAACACTGCTGTATCACCTGGGAGGATACTGTGCATACTGTTCTTATTTTCGCTACACATAAAAATCTCAAATAAATTTAGAGCCCCAACACATGGGAGGCTGAAGCTGAAGGACTACCAGTTTAACGTAAGTCTAGACTATACAGTGCGACACCCTGTCCCAAAAAAACAGAACAAAAATAAAATGGATGAGGACGGAGCTCAGTTGGTAGACTAGCATATAAGAGGCTCTGGGTCTAATACATTCTTACACAATTCAGACATGAAGTATACATTGGATTCTTAGCACTCAAAGGAATAATTAGGAAAATGGCATCTTCCTTATCTACACAGAGAGTTCAGTTCCTATCTCAAAAACCAAAAATTTTGAAAGCATGTAAACATGTACTTTCAAAGAAAAATATGAATAACGTGTTATTTCTGTAGCACTCCTTGGATGGAAGGTGTTTTTATGTGAATAACAGACCTTTGTTTAAAACACAACAAAGGTTATTTTGGCAACAGAAGATCTCATCACCTTTTTCCTTAGTTACAAAAATCCTCACAGATGCTAAAGGGTTTTATGGTGCTAAAGGTTAAAAACAGCTTATTTTGAACTTTACTCAGAGATTGACTTCAAACACAAATGTAAAATGAAGGTTTCTTTACTATGATAATGCAAAGCAGGCATTTATTTCCAACATAAACATGAAACCCTAAATGCATTCCACGTGGGATGGTGTGGGATTTCATCTGTCTTAGCTGAGATTATTATTGCTATGATGAAACACCATGACCAAAGCAAGCTGGGGAGGAAAGGATTTATTTCATTCCCAATTCCATCTAACAGTTTATCAAAGGCAGTGAGCGTGGGAACTCCATCAAGGCAGGAACCTGGAGGCAGGAGCAGATGCAGAGGCCATGGAAGGGTGCTGCTGACTGGCTTGGTCTCCATGGCTTGCTCAGCCTGCTTTCGTATAGAACCAGGACCACCAGCCAGGGATGGCAATGCACACAATGAGCTGGGCCCTCAAAAATCAACAACTAAGAAAATGTTCTACAGGCCTGCATACAGCCCTGATCTTAGAGAAGTTGTTTCTCATTGGAGTTTGTGCTGGCACTGTGGCACACAATCCCAGCACTTGGTGGGAGGCAGAGGCAGGTGGATTTCTGAGTTTGAGGCCAGCCTGGACTACAGAGTGAGTCCCAGGACAGCCAGGGCTACACAGAGAAACCCTGTCTCAAAAAACCAAAAATCAATTGGGGTTTGTTAGGATTCTGTCTAAGCTCCACCACCCCACAATTACCTGGCAACAACCACGTATGCCCCTCCCCACTGTTACCTGGCAACAGCCAGGTAGGGCTGGCCCACTCTAAAGGGGGCTGCTCCCCCCACCCCCTCCTCTCTCTCTTACCTCTCTCACTCTAAGCTTCTCCCTTGCCCCCACTGGGCTCTCCTCCCCTTCCCTTCTCTCCACAGTGGTCATGGCTGGCCTCTGCTTCTCTATTCTCTCCTTCTCTCTGCCTTTTTCTGCCTCCACTACCCCTCTTAACTCCCCTCCCCATGCCCTGAATAAACTCTATTCTATACTATGCATTGGGCCTGCTGAGGCCCCCTTCCCCAACACCACATTCTCTAAACCTCTTTCTCTTTTTTTGATCGAAACAGGGTTCCCTGATTATAAATGATTCTCATCTGTGTCAAAGTGACAACTGTCAGCACAACCCCTATCCTTGCTTCCTGGAAGTAGGGTAATTATAAACCTACTCGTGCAAGTCTGGGGAATTTAATTATGAATAAAATTATCAGGAAGGGTCTAAGCCAGTACATCTCAACTTTCCTAATGCTGAAACTCCTTAATACAGTTCCTCATGTTGGGATGACTCCAACCATAAAATTATTTTCATTACTACTTCATAACTACTGAACAATGTCTCAGTTCCTAAGACCATAAGAAATCTGTATTTTCCAATGGTCATGACCCACAGGTTGAGATCTGCTGGTCTAAGGACATGAAGAAAATTATTCTCTTATCTTGCTGTTAAATTCACCAATAACCTGTTATATAACTAAAATGAATGGAAACCTGCAACTGACAGGAGTGAGGAAGTAGGGGACATCTCCAGGGCAAGACAGACACCTGGGATAAGAGAGGCGGCCAAGAATCAATAGGGGTGATCTTAGCTATGACTCACTACATTGGGGATATGGAACCTGAAGAGGCCACCTCCTATAGCCAGACAGGAACCCCAGTGGAGCAATAGAGATACAATACCACCCAAAACACTTTCAACCCCAAATCTATCTAGTCTACAAGTAATGCAGGCACAGGGGAGGGAGCAGAGAGTGAGTAAATGGTCAACTTGAGACCTACCGCAGAGGCAGGCACCAATCCCTGACACTATTAGTGATACTCTGTTATGCTTGCAGATAGGAGCATGTTGTCCTCTGAGAGGCTCCACCCAGCAGCTGACTCAGACAGATACGGACACCCACAGCCAAAGGGTGAATGGAGCTTGGGGACTCTTAAGGAAGAACAGGAGGAAGGATTGCAGGTCTCGAAGGGGATAGAACTCCACAGGAAGACCAACAGAATCAACTGACTTGGACCCTTGGGACTCTCAGAGTCTGAACCACCAACCAAAGAACATACATGGGCTTGACTCAGGCCTCCCTACTCATATGTAGCAGATGCTCAGTGACCTTCATGTGGATCCTAAACAATTAGAAAGGACACGAGATATGTTCTATTACCTGGGCTTCCTTGCAAGACCTAAGTGCTTAGCTTCACAGTGACTTAAGTGCCAAGGTTGGGGAGGGGTTCTCAAGGAGGTTTCCACCCACCCAGAGATGGGGAGGGTGAGGGGGTGACCAGGACTGAGACAGTGATCAGGATATAAAGTGAATAAGTTAAAAATTTTTAAATAAATTAAGTTAAAAGAAAAACTCTCATAATTTTTTTAAATTTTTTTTAAAAATTTCTTTTAAACCAACACGTTTTCTTTATCTCCCAATTCTTAACTTCTCCTCTGTCTTGCTACCAGTGCAGTTAAAGCCTTTCCTGAAGCATACAATAGAGGAGCGCTTATGCTACTCAAGCTGCTCCATGAGGAATCACTCAGATTATTTAATGCTACGATGATGAAATAACACAAGTATCTATCCTGTGGAGCCTGCCATCTACCTCAGGACAGACCTTCTAGGAAGCAGCCTAACCTAAGACGGGGAGCCACCACGGAGCTCGGATCCAGGCCTGCGGGCAAGCCTTCTGGAGCACGGATAAGACACACAAGTGTACCTCCTCTTTTGTTTCTGCTGATGACAATGATGTTTACACAAGTATTAAATATTTTAAAAATGAAGATTTTCCCATAGTAAAGACATTGAACATTTCTTTCTAAAATAAAAATAACTGGTAAAAAGTCTATACAATATTAATATTAGTGTACTTTTGAAATTTACAAATGATAAAAAAAAATACTCTTAGTCTAGCCTCAGAAAAGACTGAACTCCTAATAGCCATCTGTCTTGTTTACTCTGAAAGTCTTTTACTGATGCCCAGGGCTCACTACTTTGGACTAGGCTGGCTGGCCACAGCATCTGAGATCCTCTTGTCTCTGCTTTCTCCATCCTGGGACTGCTAATGCACCACCATGCTCATTTCCTTAGTGGGTTTGGGGATTGAACAATGCAACCATTTTACCAACCAACTATCTATTCTTCCTGTCACAAGTGAGATTGTCTTTATTTCCTTTCAGGACTTTACATTGTGAATATACAGAAATGCGATTGGTTTAGCTGCATTTTGCTACATTGCTGAATTCATTTTAGTTTTAAGAGGTTTGTTTTGTTTTGTTTTAAAAGACAGACCCTTTCTATGTAGGCCTGGCTGGCTTGGAATTCAAATGCAATCCAGTCACCTTCAAAGTGCTGGGATTAAATGCCATCACACCTGGCTTTAAAACTTTCTGTGATTTTTTTTTTCCTGTAAGGTCTAATTATTTGTAAACACTGATTTTCAATTGAGATTCCTAGGTTGATTTTTTTTTTTAAGTCATGTAAGAATACTGAAATTTGTTAAATGCATCTTCTGTATCAATGGAGATAACCACAAAGGTTTCCTACGCACTACACCACTTCCTTCTTAAAATAAAGTAGTGTATTCTACGGATTGGTTTTCATATCTGAATCACATTTGTATTATGGGAATAAATTATACTTGTCGATGGCATATAATCTATGCTGCTAGATTCAACTTGCTAGTATTTTGTTGTGGATTTTTATATTAAGGTTCATAAGAATTATTTATTATAGTTTCCTCATAGAGTATATAATTTCTTTCAATCAGTACATTTTTAGAAATTTACTTTATTTTATGTGTATGGGTGTTATACCTGCACATATGTCTGTGTACCTGGCATGTGCCCATGGAGGCCAGAAAAGGGCACTGCATTCCCTGGGGCTGAGTTACAGAGGGCTGTGAGCTGCTATGTGGGTGCAGGAATCAGACCCGGGTTGTCTGCAAGAGCAGCAGCAAGTGCTCTTAAGTACCGAGACAGCTCTCCAGCCACATTACATTTAATGAGTGATGGCTATCTAGACTGTTAGCAAGTCAGAGGTTGTTAACATGTAGACCTGGAAGAATTTAGTCAAATGACAATGAAGAAAAGCCAAGACATTTATTTTATCGTTCATCTTATACATATTGCTAAATGAACAATATATGTCAGTAGCCATGGCAAAAACATAACACAAATAAAAACTTACCTAATCTGAAGGTCCAGAATAATTTGTCTTTTGTCTACATTTTCAGTATAAACTTTAACACCATTGACTCTAAGGGGCTGAAACAAGAAATAGCTTAATTTAAAACAGAATAAGGCTTAAAAGGAAACAAACCGAACAATAAAGCAACAGGCAATAAGGACAAGGTAAGCACTAGACTACAAGGAAAATCCTGGTTTTATAACGCAGTTTAATTCTGACCATTTACTTAGTTTGTATCTTCAGTGTTCTACCTGTGAGATATAAATAATACTGGCATCCATGTGAGGTTATTGTGAAGTTAAGTGAGGACACAGTAACATGGGTGGTGCTGTGTTAGTACATGTAATAAATACATTTGCTTTTACTATGAAGTCCCCTTTATCCTTACCTCTTTCAATTTAATCTGAACCTTTTCTTCTACTCTATTCTTATTATAATACCTCCCATTATTTTAAATTTATGTTTTACATGTTTTCAGCTTAAATTTTCCCAATAGTTGGACTTATTTATTTCTTTAATGTATGTGGGTATACTGATGGTGTCTTCAGACACACCAGAAAGTGGCATTGGATACCCATTATAGCTCATTGTGAGCCATCATGTGGTTGCTGGGAATTGAACTTAGGACTTCTGGAAGAGCAGTCAGTGCTCTTAACCAATGAGCCATCTCTCCAGCCCAAAAATTGGACTTGAGAAGATAAAAAGATAGTTGAGTGTGGTGCTGCAAGTCTCTAACCACAACACTTAAGAAGCTGAAACATGGGATCACCAGTTCAAGGACAGTCTAGGCTAAAAAGTGAGACTCTTGTCTCAAAAGAATACTTAATATATGGTACAGATAAATGAATAAATATGCAACCACAAAAGACAGATTATAAGATATGTTTTATTTCTTTTTTACTAAGACTTAGTTTTACCTATGTACATGCTGGTGCCATAAGAGTGTCAGATCTTCTGAGTTGGATCCATAGGTGACAGTAAACTAATAGTTATGGGTTCTAGAAATAAAACCTGGATCCTCTAGAAGAGCTCTGAACCACTGAAATACCTTCCTAGTCTACAAGCTGTATTGAAAGGCCAGCCTGTGCTTCATAGCAAGACTGTCTCAAGAAGAAATAGACAGAAACACACAGCAAGAGAAGGCGAGGGAGGGAGAGGGAGAGAAGGAGAGGGAGAGAGACATAAAAGGAGAAGGGAACTAGCTGGAAATAAAAAGTGGGTCAACAGTAGTGGGAAAAGGATAGAGATGATTATGAAGGTACAAATATGGTACAATATATACATAAAATACAGTACAAGTATGAAATGGTCAAAAAATTTAAAAAGTAATAGTACATATAAATGCAAAAGACTCAATGTTGTCTTAAAATAATTATCATATGCTAGAATTTATTTAATCATAAAATTTTCTACAATAAATATGTATCAAGAAATGATTTCTCATCTTTTAGGAAATGCAGAAAAACAAAGTATATGGACAAAATCAAAGTCAATAATTTATATAAAAATATTTGTTTAAACGAACATGTGTGTGTGTGTGTGTGTGTGTGTGTATAGATAGATATACAGAGAGAGAGAGAGCACACTTCCCTATAAACTGACACACACACACACACACACATGCATATATTTGTTAAGGCTAGTAAACTATATTTAAAATTGTCACTATCTTAAAAAAGTCAAAACAGGGCTAGAAAAATGGCTCAGTGGTTACGACCAATGTTGCTCTTCTAGTGGGCTTGACTTTGGTTCTTACCGTCCACATTTAGGCATTTGTACAAATGCCTGTAACTCTATCTCCAGGGGCTTTGATACCATCTTCTGGCCTCCATGAATACCTGTATGCATGTATGGCATATTCTCACACAGACACACACATATATACATAAACAAAAATAAAAATTAATTTTAAAAAGTTAAAAAGATACAACAAAATATAAAGAATAGCACAATGAGAGTGCGGCAATAAGCCCATGTCCCAAAAATCAAGGAAAGTTGTTGGGAAGAAGAATCTAATAAATTTGTCGACTTCCTAATTGGTCTCCTAATGAACAATTTCCTTCAGAGCCTTGGAGTAGTTACATGCATTCTCAGCAATCCTACTGCATGCATAAGGAAGGACAATGAAGAAGGACAACACTGAGCTGCTGACCCACATCCACTGCATAAGAAAGGGCACTGAAGAGAGACAGCACTGACCTGCTGACCCACATCCACTTTCGTGAAGCTGAAGGTGCTGAGGTGGGCATTTGCCCCACGCACAGCTGGCTCTATGGTTTCTCGAAAGAGCTTCTCGATAAACTGACAAATAAAGGGCCACATGTGCTTCACAGTCTGGAAGGAAAGGATCTCACGTTAGGTAACAGCTATGATATAGGATACATAATATAGTTGAGTCACTAAGAAAGATTAAAATTAGGTAGTCTATTAGAGTCTGGCTTTGAAAACTAAAACAAAAGGAAAAATGGACTTGTTATTCAAAATCAGTCCTGTAAAATGTGTTCTAAACATTAAGCATTTCCTTCAACAATAAACGATTGATTAGTCAATATGCTGCAGAAATTAGCTCTTTCATTTAGCTATTCTGTTTAAACATGTCTACACGTCTAATAATCACTAAAAGTCCCATGGCTTCAATTGACTGTGGAAAAGCTTAAGCTTTAGATAGGCCTCTTTACAAGTGAGATCCTCAGTTTGATCTCAATATCACAATAAAACTAAGCTAAACCCAACAAAACTGCATGGACTTCACTAACTACTCCTGCATTTTAATAACCACATATTAACTTGTGCTACAGGGTGTCTAGCTGGAGTTATCACATTGCCTTAGAGATGCTCAAAGCACGAGGTAAGAGAGAGAGATTCAACAACCCAAGGCTTATTGAAACAAAAACATCCTTTAAAAGGTATTATAGATTGGTAATTTCTTGGGAGTTATTTTTTTCTTCATAATAATGTTTCAGAATGATTGCTTGTGTATAAAGCAAATGTGAGCAGAATACATCTAGTCAAGAGAGAAGACGTAAGGCCAGATGGCAGTGCCACGCAAGCACATGCATGAATCTCCTTAGGTCGATGACACAGCTCTTGTTCTCCTTAAAGGAAAGTCACACACTGCTTGCAACAGTCCTCTGGGGAGTGGAAGCCTGCTCATTGCAATCTGAACTCAATAATGCTAACACAAATTCCCAAATATGGGAAGATGGTCTTTGGCCCCCTAATTCCCACTGAATATTTGGAATCTTACCTTATTTAGCCATTCTGCTCTTTCAGTGTCTGGAAAATGAACCTGAGAGAGAAAACACACACATATGACTCAATGACTCCTGACAATCATAAATAAAATGACCAATAGGCTATTTTGTGTTTATATACAACTTCCTTAAAACACTCTGCTCTAAAGCTTTGGCATAGCCTCATTCTGGAGGGAGAGGGCTGGGAGCCCACAAATATCACCAGAGCCTTCTCTGTCTCACACCACCAAAGTGGGTACTCCTTAGCATTTGAAACATCAGAGTATAGAAAAAAAAATGTTTTTTGAAAGAGCATTATTGTTTCCATCGTTCTGCTAGAAATCCTAGAAATCTAGACTCAGACTTCAAAAACCATCTCTCATTTTTGTTTTCTTTTCTTGGCCCTAGCCAGATGACTTCAATGCAAGGGTCATCTCCACCAGTCTGCCCTCTCCCAAATATCATAGCTGTCCACAGGCAAGGCCTACATACTGGAAAAGTGATTGAAAATGCAAAAAGAAACCTAGTTTAAAAATAGGTAAAGAATGTTTTCTCTTGTTGAAGTTAAAATAAAACATTTTTGCAAAGGAAGCTAGGGCCTGGTTTTGGCCACAAGGGAGCTTTCAAAAAAAAAAAAAAAAAAAGTACACAGGACAGACTTAGTTTGAATTTGGAGATATAGCAGATCACAAGAGACCTTGTACTGGAGACTGAGAAGATATGATGCATATAACTTTCCTGAATTATAAAGAATCCAGTCCAATAACACTGTCCTCTGGCTAAAGAAAGTGGACCAGATGCTGAACACTGTATAGTCTCAAGGGGTGGCGTGGGGTTTCCAAGGTTTCTGAGACCCAACTCTACTTCTTAAGTTTGATTATGAAAACAAACAACAGAAAATGGGGTCTGGCCAATCCCTGGTCACCATCAAGCGGTTAACACCAACAGCATACACTGGCTCTCAGAAGTCCTGAGTGGCTGGTGGCTGTCTCCCCCTGGGGTCTCAGCAAGAGGAAAATAAGGAGGGTACTGTAGTAAAACAGGGAGTCTTATGGCTTCCTTTTGTGACCATAAACAAGCATAAGTAGGCTTTCTTTCCCTTGAACCACATAATATGAAGAATATCTGGTTGAACCATGAAACATGCCAGAGTGCTTAGAAGTAGTTATTTCTAAGTTAGATAAACATGAATGCACTGGGGTAGGTGGGGTGCAAAGGCCTTCCAAAACTGAGACAATGGTTTGCAAGTTGGGGAGCACAACGTTCAACAAGCTAAAGGCTCAGAGTCAGCAGGCTGCTGTGCATGCTGCTTAACTCACAGTAGTTAACTGCTATGCCCAGTCATCAAGGGGGCAAATCTGAACCCAAGTCAACCAAGTACACGAGAAAGGGCTGCATTCCCCAAGACACCAGATGGACGTTCAGTCACAATGAGGTGAGCAGTCTTCTTAGACTTATCGAATTAGGTCACAAAATTAATTCATTTGCAATCAGTACACTGTCATTTCTTTGCATTACTTTGAAGTAGTTTAGTAGTCAAATCAGGAGCGGGCCAGTGAGTGGCAGGCAGCTCAGTAAAGCAGGTATTTAGATCCTTCTAATTTATTGTGAGGCTCTCTCCCATTCTACATCCTATTTTACCTCTAAACCATCCAACCACTGGAGGCAACAGATAAACCAAAAGGCTTTCACTGTCATGGAAACTTCTGCAGTGTAGATGTACCCTACTTTCTGTAATTTCAGAGTGAATACCACATTGCAGGGCCTAACTCCTGAATATTCTTGCCCTTTGATATCTCATTGTCCTCACCTGGTTCTCCCAAAGGCCTCTCCTTGCCTGGCCTCCCAACTACTAAATTTAGCTAACAGAACAATATTCTAGAAAACAGGAACTTCCTTTTTAAGTCACTTTACTGAAGACTTTGATGCCTGAGTGTTTATTGAGTAATTTTAACTTCCTTAGCTTGAGCTTCAAAGGCAGTGCAGTCACATTTTCTCTGGGTCACAGCTCAAAGACCGACCTTCATATATCCTGCTGAGTACAGCCAGAGCAGCCATGGCTGTGGACATGGAATGGTGCTCTTCCCCACCTTCTCCTGCCAGCCCTTCCCTAAGAGCCAGCGCCCTTTAGTTTTGGCCAGCTTCCCACACACCTTACCACCTAAAGTCCTCCACTGACAGTGCTGCAACTCTCTGTAAGTCAGCATTTGTCACATGACAGACACTACATTACACTAAATCATATTTGTAAATAACATCAAATGAACTTCTGGCTTCCAATAATGTCTTCAAAAGGTTTAAGGAGGACTATGTCCTATAATACAAGCTGCAGCCAGATTTCCAACCAATAAAAAATGATTAATAGGGGCCATTGAATCTTAAAATATTGTTTGCATAGACATATGTGTGTGTTTATATTTATGTCTCTATACATATGTGTAAATATGTAAATACATAAAATATATGTAAATATATGCATAAAGCACAAAAAATGTACTGAACCAGGAACAAAAAAACAAATTTTGATTTTTCTTTTCTGTTGTTACAGTTTCTTTGTGACAACCAAAAAATAATTTGCTAATCATTACTTTAAGATCAAGAAATGTTGCAAGCTGGGTATTGGTATACATTTACAATCCTTGCACTAAAGGAAGCAGGAAGGGATAAGCCTGGGTTACTAAGGAGATACTGTCTTAAATCAAAAAGGAAAGAAAGAGAAAACCAAAGAAAATGTGGACACCTGTGAACCTTGACTTTCCTCAGTGTTTTTTGCCACTGGATAACTACTTAGTGCACACATGTTGAACGTTCTACCTGAAGAACTCATGTATACCTCATTTAGAGACTTTTGTTGGAGAGGAAAGAACACTGTTTAGGGATCTGATCTTAGCTGGATGGTTCACTAACATTCCACAACTAGACAGTATGTATGTTCAACACGACACATGTATGTGCACACATACACACCACACCATACACATACATGGTCCCTGACCCTGGCTTTGACATGTAGCTCCTAAAGCCCTTTGTAGACAAGGATTCTAGTGAAGCAGGACAGAAAGCAAAGAAAAAAATTAAAGGGACATGAGAATGAACGAGCCCTCAGCTTAACCTGAATCTTGTTTAAGTAATTCATCTGTTTAGTGTCAAGAATTTAGATAGAGGGGCTGGAGATGGCTCAGCGTTTTAAGAGTACTGACTGCTCTTCCGAAAGTCCTGAGTTCAAATCCCAGCAACCACATGGTGGCTCACAACCATCTGTAATGAGATCTGACTCCCCCTTCTGGGGTGTCTGAAGACAGCTACAGTGTACTCACATATAATAAATTAAAAAAAAAGTTAAAAAACAAAGAATTTAGACAGAACCAATGAAAACTCTATACAACTTGCTTGCAAAACTGACTAAACTACTGCAAGAACCAATCTTACAATCAAAACATAACGCAATCCTTTGTAAACTTTGACTTTCAAAATTTTAGAACTCCTTTTTCATCTGTAAACCTAAAAAATAATATGCCTTGTAAACCACCTTAAAGCTCACTTGAAAGCAAAGAAAGTCCTTTAGACAAGAAAAGTAAACACAGCTTAAACTTAATTTTTAAACTTTACTTAATCTTTAAACTTGTTACAAAGTTATACATTCCAACCTTCTTACTGCTTAGACTCTTGGGTATATAACTTTGATGCCTGCACTCTAATATGTACTCTCCTCTACTTAATGAACTCAACTTTACTTCAGACTGAATCATCTGTCGGAATCTGTAGTAGCAGGAAGTCAGTGTCCTGGCAGTGTCTGGGCAGAGGCTGCTGAAGGCAAGTCACTCTGTACTAGTGGCAAGAAGAAATTGTATCTGGGAACCTTTTGTTTCACTTTTACTTTTGAGACAGGTAGATCCCTGGCTGGTCTGCTGCTCACTGTCTAGACCAACCAGTCCTTGAACTCAGAGATATGCCTGTCTCTGCCTCCCAAGTGCTGAGATAAAATGTACATACTCCATCCCCAGAACCTTTTGTTGTAAATTTGATTTTGACCCTGGGTTTCACACTTAAAGATCCTAAATACTCTTGAATTTCCTGATGGACAGGTACAACTTTTCTTGCAATCAGGCGATGCTTGCTGGACTCGTAGTTTCAGGACAGGGTTAGATGAGATAGGGGAAACTTCCCCCTTTACTCTACTGGGGGAAGTGGGTGGAGGTAGAGCCAGTCACCAATAGAATATGATTTAATCAATCACAGCTATTTAATGAAACATCCTTTCTGGCTATTTAATGAAACAAAAGGCCAGGGCTGTAAAGATTCCAGGCTGCACAACGTGTGGGCTTCCTCGGGGGTACGCTGACATTCTGTGTGCCGTCCCAGGCCTTCCCCTATGGATCTCTTCATCTGACTGGTTGTCTATGAAGCAGGAAACATATTTCTAAGTTCTATAAGACATCCTAACAAATGAATGGAATTCAAGATAGGAATTGTAGAAACCCATGACATACACTAACACCAAACACACATGACAATTTACCACGTGCAACTGGCTCCTAAATGGGGAAGAGACTTGTAGAGTTGTTAGTTTGTAGTAGTCAACAATAACTTCAGGTAGACAATGTCAGAAACAAACTGAAGTACAGGATACCCAGATCGTGCCTGCTGGAGAACTGCTTGGTTATAGAAAACCCCTCCACCCACCACATTTGGTGGCCTGAGGTTAAAGCATTCTACTGAATATGAGAGTAAGAAAAGGGTTCAAAAGTTTAAAATTTTTGTTGTATCAGACCAAACAGAGAGGGGTAAGGGAATAGGGGAGAGAGGGAGAGTAGATTGGAATGAGAATTCTAAGTCTCTGTGGCTGACCTGGAGAAGGAAGGAAGGAGATGGACAAACTGGAAAATGTGCTCTGCCTGTGATCATCGGGGCTGGTTTTACTTTGCAGACAGCCGTGCACTGGCCAGATGCTTGACAGGGAAATGTGTGCAGGAGGACACGCTCTGCTGTGCTCATCCTCCTGGAAGGAACAGACCCACCTGCTCACAGAAGCCTGAAACAGCAAGCCGACCTACAATGCTACCATTTCCTTGAGATTACTGCACAGGCACTCAATCATTCTGAGGTTTTAATTTACAAGCCAGTACTTCAAATTATCAAAGAAATAAGAAAGGGAATATATCAAATTTAAAGAAAGTAAATCTGATTCTTAATTTTAAATTCCCTTCATTAACTTTAAAAATATGTTTGTAACTAATACATTTTCATAAACATTTGTTTTTCTGCACAAAACAGAATTTAAAGTAGCAAAAACACAGGGTGTGTTTGGGGGACCCACTAAGATAGAGAGATAACATATAAAGTATGTTACCAAGTAATACAAAATACACAAATACACAATATGTGATCTGATCCTACACGTAAAAATTAAAAAGTAAAAAATTTCAAATTACAAATGTACTTAATTTCAAAGTTTCATTATCTCTGTGAAGCATAATCACTATAATATTACCCATGTTTCTATCAAATTATAAGTTGACACTACTCAAATCTTTTAGTGCTATATTTAAAAGACCAAAAGCTTATTTTGGATTCTAATATACTATTGATATTACCAAGTTGTTTTTATGTAGAAAAACTAAACCAAATACACAAAAACTGAACATGTTAACTGTGGCCAGGAGCTCTACATTGAATACCCAATTTAATGCTCACAAAGACCTTTTGAAAGACCAAATGACTGAGGACAAAAATTTCAGATCCAGGGGACTCTGACGTCCTTCAATCAAATAAACTTATAGTTTAGTTTTTCTAATTGAATATTTTCTCATTTTTGAACATTAACAATGGTGGTGCACGCCTGTAATCCCAGCACTTGGGAGGCAGAGGCAGGAGGATTTCTGAGTTCGAGACCAGCCTGGTCTACAGAGTTAGTTCCAGGATAGCCAGGACTACACAGAGAAATCCTGTCTCGAAAAACCAAAAAGTAAAAAAAATAATAAAAAATAAAATTTCAGACTCTTTAAAATACCCAATCTCTCTAAAAATCCAAACTTTCTTTTAAAAGTTCAAGGCTTTTTAGCTGTGGGATCCTATAAGAAATCAAAATTAGATTAAATATATTTTTCAAGAGGTAAGAACTAGGGCATAGTCACAATCTGAACCAAGCAAAACTAAACAACAGTATAAATAACTGAGTGTCTAATGTCTGGAATCCACACTCAATCTTCGGGGTTCCTCCAAAGGGTCACTCTCCAGCTCTGCCCTTTGTCTTCTGTGCTCTGCCTGGTTCAACTCCATTGTTGCTGTTGTTCACGGCAGTTGTCCAATACTACTGGCATTTCCAAAACTGCTGGGGTTTTCTGCTTCAACTGGACTGCACTTTCACCAATAACCCCTCATAGGCTATCATCATGGTGCCATGCCTCAACTTCTCTACATGACCCCTTTACTCCTGGGTCTTCAACTGCCACACACACACACACACACACACACACACACACACACACACACTCCAAGCCCCTAGACAAGGGCATCACATTCCTAACCTGTGCAGTGGGGAAGGCTTGTGATCCGAGGCTGACTCTTGTAATAAAGGCTCTTTCGGACTTGCACTTCCTGCCATTCTCCTGGGGTTCCTGAGAACTGGGCATGACATTGGCAACTGGTATCTGAAGCTGGATAATCCCATGGAACAGGGCCTTGAACCTGTGAGGTCTACCACTAACTATTACCACTGTAGAACTGAATTATAGGAAACTCAGTCACTACCTACAGAGAATTAGTTGTTGGGTGAAAAAATAAAAATCTACACATCAGAAATGCTGTGCTTTGAGTTCAAAATCACCCCTAAAGGTTTTTGTTTTTAAATAGTTATAGAGATTACAAAAGCACTTCTCTAATGGCTGTTACTACAAGAAAGGCAGAAAAGGCAATACCTGCCCTCTTACCTACTCATCAAGTACAACCACCATCAAAATCAAGGCACAGAACTTTCCAAATTCCATAAATGGTCCCCCTGGATGCTCCTTCACAAATGCATCACTTTCACTGTCCCCTACCACTGCTGGTAAACATTAATCTGTTCTTTATTTCTACAATCTCACCATCTTGAGAACAACATGTATTTAGAACCACACAACTGGTTGCTCTGAAACTCACCTTCTGTGTAGCACAATGTCCTGAGGCCTGCCCTGTGAGTCTTCTCCAGCACAGCCATATCCATTGGAAATGGTGAAAGTCATGAAACCAGCACAGCTGCTTGACACAGTTCTACCACAGCTGAGTGGATTGCTACAATCTGTAGCCTTCATTCTCTAACTTTTGGGATTTAGTCTCTGCGTGTTACATTCTTGCGGACTTTCTGCATTATGATTCATTTTCCATTGTTCTCTGCCTGTTGTCCTCACTCTCCTTGGCAAGTTCATTCCTTCACTGGCATTAAAGCCTACTTCTTTGAGATTCCTGTGTATGCTAAAGACCAGCTGGGCCACCCAGACTGAACAACTTCTGGATTCTAGGGCCTTCCACTGGTAAATGACACTGTTGTACTGAGCCACAGTCTGCAAGCCACTCTAATGATCTCCTTCCTCCATCTATATATAGATTCATTCTCTAAGTTTTATTTTTCTAGAGAACCTGACTAATATGCCTCCTAATCCTTCCCATCAGGTCCACTAACTGGTGATTAAACACTCAAATATATAAGGACCATTATCATTCAAACCACCACAATATGATTTTTTATTCTGGTACAGGGAAATAGTAATCTTTTAAAAAGTGCTGTGGCAAAACATATGTAAAATAAATGATCATTTTAGCTAAATAAATAAAATGATTATTTTAACTAAATAACTGGCATCAAACACACCTTATTTATTAACTCTTAAACCCTGAGACAAATGGCTGAAATGCCTATTTGACATATAAAAATGGAGTTGGTAACCAGATTCTCCCAGCATCCCTAAGTCCCTACCTGTTAGAGGGTATGGCTAGCATACCCAGCCCCTTACCCTAAACTTCTCCAGCCCAGGAGCTGGGCTGCCCTTCCCTGTATAATCCAACCATTTTGGTTTCCTGGTCTTTTCATCTACCCTTTACATTCCTGCCTCTTGGTCTGGGTCTCCCCTTCCCTCTCTCCCCTCTTTTCACATGCCTGGCCCAGTCTGGTCATGTTCATTCAGGATTCTCCCAGATGCCACTGCCTCTGGCTATGTTCTCCTTTTTACCTACAATAAGTTTTAAATTTTCTCCTCCACCATACCTTGGACCAGTCACATCCTTTCCTTTTTTCTTTCTTTTTATCTCCTTTTTTATTCTTTTTTCATTTATCTGGTGCCAAAACCTGGGACCAAAACAGGCTTTTTTTTAATTCACTACTATTGTGCAACTCCTACCACAAACCATCTCTTAAGTCTTTTTCATCTTACCACTGTTTATTAATTTTAAACAGGTACTTCCTAAAACATAATAGAACCAAGTAAGTATTGCTAGAGAACAAGAAACACATTATTAGTCTAATTCAGTACTAATCAGACATTTAATTATCTATTTGGTACTGAGGTCAGTCATACTGATGAGAAAGAGAATCCCACTACTATGAATCCCAAATTATATTCCATGTTGGTTATGTCACAAGAGTGTGCAGTGAAACAATAAAGATGAAACATGTATGTGAAAAGCTCTGGTGTCTCTGTCTCTCTCTGTTTCTCTCTCTCTCTGTTTCTCTCTCTCTCTCTCTCTCTCTCTCTCTCTCTCTGTCACACACACACACACACACACACACACACACACACACCTAAAAACACTGTTAGTTTTCTAAACAGGAAGAACTTGAGTACTAACTCCAGAAAAGTGCCTGTTACCATGGTAAGTCAGCATTCTGCAGCTATTCTCCTAGGAGTGTGGTTAAAGGTTGAGAAATCCAGATAAACGAGGCTGAAGCCGATAAGCTAAGGAGTTGGGGGGGATGTGGGGGGAGCAGGCATTATCTCAAAGACAAGAAGACAGGAACTTGAGCCTGGGACAGCTGCACCCAAGAAAGCAAGCTTCCTCTCTAATAAGGAGCTCAATAAATTCTTAAGCTCCCAAAGTAAGATTCTTCTAGTTCCCTAAGGAGCAAAGCAGAGCTTTTGCAAGGTTTTGTACTAAGAAAGCTCAAACAGATTCTGTGATAGAATGCAGACTGAGATCCTGATGCTGACTCAGTGACCGCTGGTGAGACGCAGAGCAGGCAGAGCTTCCCTGCGGCAGCACGCAGCCTCCCAGTCAAGTCTGGGAGTTCATATGCACGTCAGTCCTATAGGTCTTGAAGACACTGTTTTCTTGAAGTTTTCCATTACCTCTGGCTTATTCTTTGAAGACCAAACCTACATAGCATAGGAATAGAAGAATAAACCCAATTTATAGGCATAGAAAATATTTTTTAACAAAATCATAGATTTCTCAAACATATAAGGACAGAGATGCCTATATGAAGGTGCAAGAAACATATAGAACATCAAATAGGATCAGAAAAGAACCTCCCCACATTATATAATAATCATAGAACAAAGAAAGAACATTGAAAGCTGCAAGAGAGAATATTCACATCACATATAAAAGGCAGGCCCATTGAATGGCACCCAACTTTTTCATAGAGACTAGAAAAGCCAGAAGGGTCTAGAACAGTGTTCTACAAATTCTGAAAGATTACAGAAGCAACTCAGAGTATTATATCCAGCAAAACTGTCATTTGGGATTGAAGAAGAAAGAAACACTCTCCATAAAAAACAATTTAAGGAATTCATGACCACTAGCTAAGTAAGCTCTACAGAAGATGCTGGAAGGAAAACTTCAGTTTGAAAAGATAAAACACATCCAAAAAAGGATGAAAATAAACAACTCTAGATCAGTTAACAAAAACAAGAAATATCATCACTATAACAAAATGACAGAAATTAATATATTGTTCAATAAAAACTATTAATTTAATGGTCTAAATCTCCCAATGAAGAAATACAGAGTAACTGACTGGAATAAAAAGAAAGAAAAGAAAAAAAATCTTGCAGTCCCACCAACAGTGTAGGAGTGTTCCTCTTTCTCCACATCCTCGCCAGCACCTGTTGTATCTTGAGTTTTTAATCTTAGCCATTCTGACTTGTGTGAGGTGGAATCTCAGGGTTGTTTTGATTTGCATTTCCCTGATGACTAATGATGCTGAACATCTCTTAAGGTGCTTCTTGGCCATCCGAATTTTTTCGGGTGAGAATTCTTTGTTTAGCTCTGTACCCCATTTTTTGATAGGGTTATTTGGTTCTTTGGGGTCTAACTTCTTGAGTTCTTTGTATATTTTTAATATTAGCCCCCTGTCGAATGTAGGGTTGGTGAAGATCTTTTCCCAATTTGTTGATGGCTGTTTTGTCCTTCTGGCCATTTCCTTTGCCTTACAGAAATGTTGTAATTTTATGAGGTCCCATTTGTCAATTCTTGATCTTAGAGCATAAGCTATTGGTGTTCTGTTCAGAAACTTTCCTCCTGTGCCCATGTCCTCCAGGGTCTTCCCCAGTTTTTTTTCTATTAGTTTCAGTGTGTCTGGTTTTGTGGAGGTCCTTGATTTAGTACAAGGAGATAAGAGTGGGTCAATTCGAATTCTTCTGCATGTTGACCTCCAGTTGAACTAGCACCATTTGTTGAAAAGGCTGTCTTTTTTCCATTGGATGGTTGTAGCACCTTTAGGACCCATTTTTTCATTGCTCCCCAGAAGTGCCCTTTACAACCAAAGACAGTCATAACCCTTCAGCTAAAAAGCAGGAGATCTATTCCAAGCAAACGGTACAAAGAAACAGGTGGGTATACCTACTCTAATTTCTGACAAAATAGACTTCGAATCAAAGTTAGTCAGGATAGATAGGGAAAGATACCACATAATCATCAAAAGAAAAAAAAAACCACCAAAAGGACATTGCATTAACATCTATGTCACAAACACAAAGGCATACAAGGTTATTTAAAAAAAGAAAAGAAAAAAAAAAAAAAAACAGGGCTGGAGAGAGGGCTCAGCATTAAAGAGCACTGACTGCTCTTCCGAAGGTCCTGATTTCAAATCCCAGCAACCACATGGTGGCTCACAACCATCTGTAACAAGATCTGACTATCTCTTCTGGAGCGTCTGAAGACAGCTACAGTGTACTCACATATAATAAATATATAAATAAGTAAATAAATAAATAAATCTTTAAAAACAAAACAAAACAAAAAACCTACTATAGCTTAAATCATAATTGCACCTCATACACTGATAATGGGAGACTTTAAAGTCTCACTATATTCCACTCTCATGAATAGGATAGATCATCCAGATAAAAACAAAACAAAAATAAATAAATAAATAAATAAATAAATAAAACAAACAAACAGATGTCATAAACCATTTGGTTTATGAACCTAACATATTTACATAGCATTTCTTCTTCATTGCACCTCATGGAACATTATCCAAAACTGACTACACAGTGACTCTCAACAGATACAAGAAAGTCAAAATAACACCCTTACATCCTATCTGACCATCTCAGATTAAAGCCAGGCATCAACAAGAGAAACCTTAAAAACTTATGGAAACTGAACAACTCTCTACTAAATGAAAAAATGGATCAAGACAGAAATTAAGAAATTAAACACTCCTAGAGTTGGGTGAGAATTAATACACAACAAATCCAAGCTTATGGGACATAATGAAAGCAGTTCTAAGAGGCAAGTTCATAGCAATAACTGCCTGCATTTAAAACAAACAAATGTACCAACCTGGGGAGAGTTCATACTTGCAACTTAGCTGCACACCCACTCTAGAAAAACAGAAGAAATCACTCCCAAAAGGAGTAGGTGGCAGGAAATAACCACACTCAAGGGTAAAATAAATAAAACAAGAAAAAAAAAACAAAAAATACAAACACTAATGCAACAGTTGATTTGAGAAAAATCAATAAAATTGACAAACCCTTATCCTAATTAATTAAAAGGTGGAGAAAGAAGATCAGAATTAACAAAGTTAGAGATGGAGAGGGAGACATAACAACAGACACCATGGAAATTAGCACCGAAAGCAATCAACCTACACATTTAGTTCAGTCCTTATCAAAATCCCAGGGCAATCCTTCAGAAAAATTGAAAATAATCTTAAATTTCATTTGGAAGCAAAAATAATCCAGGATAGACAAAACAGCCACAAGTAATAAAAGAACTGCTGGAGGTGTTACCACCGTTGATCTTAAGTTAATTCTACAGATGTACAGTAATTAAAAACAGCATGTCACGGGCTTAATCAGACACACTAATCAATAGAACAGAATTAAGAACCTGGATATAAGTCCCCTAATTATTTTATAACGAGGCAAAAATAAAACACAACAAACAAATCGACATTGGAGAAAAGAGGTTATCTTCAACACATGGTGCGGGTTAAACTGATAGCTACATGCAGGAGAATAAAACCAGATCCTCAACCCTCATCCTGCATAAATCTCACACACCAATATAATACCTGATACCCTAAACTGGGTAGAGAAGTAGGGAATGCACTTGAAATTACAGGCCCAAGAAAAAACTTTCTGAATAGGACCTCTGTAAAAACAACTGATAAATAGGAACACATGAAATAAAAAGCTTCTTTATAACAAAGAACAGTCTCATTCCAGGGAAGAGGCAGCTTGCTGTGTTTGGGGGGGGAAGGGGGGGGCAGACGACTTTATACTTGACCAAAGGTTAGTTTCTGCACAAAGAAATAAAATCTAAACATGTAGTTGAAAAAACAGTCTAATTAAATGTTGGAGCAAGGAACTAAACAGAGGTTGAAAAAGATGAAAAACAAATAGATAAACATTTTTTCAAACATGCAACTTTTTTTTTTTTTTTGGTTTTTTTTCGAGACAGGGTTTGGCTGTCCTGGAACTCACTCTGTACACCAGGCTGGCCTCAAACTCAGAAATCCGCCTGCCTCTGCCTCCCAGAGTGCTGGGATTACAGGCGTGTGCCACCACCGCCCCGGCTGGTCAGGGTTTCTATTGTGATGGAACACCATGACCAAAAGCAACTTGGGGAGGAAAAGGCTTCTTTAGCTTATATAACTTCCACATCACTGTCATCATCCAAGGAGGTTAACACAGGAACTCAAACAGGGCAGGAACCTGGAGGCAGGAGCTGATACAGAGGCCATGGAGGAGTGCTGCTTACTGGTTTTCTCTTCACAGCTTGTTCACCCTGCTTTCTTATAGCTCTCAGGACCACCAGCCCAGAGGTGGCACCACCTACAATGGACTGGACTCTCCCTAGTTAATCACTAATTAAGAAAATGTCCTACAGGTCTGCCTACAACCCTATCTCATACAGGTAATTTTTCAAATGAGGTTCCCTCTTGTCCAATGACTCTAGCTTGTGTTAAGTTGACATAAAACTAGCTAGGACATCAGCCATCAGGGAAATGCAAATTAAAACTACTTTAAGATTTCATCTTACCCTGATCAGAATGGCTAAGATTAAATACATTTTTTAAGAAGTTGGAAAGGAAACACTTATTCCTTGCTAGTATTAGTGCAAACTAGTTCAAACAACATGTAAATCAGTGTGAGGGTTGTTCAGAAAGCTAGAAAGAGATCTATCACATGATCCTACTAAACTAGTTACTTTTTTGTTGCTATGATAAAACACCATGGCCAGAAACAGTTTATAAAAGAAAGAAGTTTGCTTAAGATTATGGTTACAGAGGGGTAAGAGTTCATCACTGAAAACTGGCATAATAGCAATTGGCAGGAATCAAGGCAGGAATAGGAACCTGAGAGCTTACATCTTCAAATACGAACACAAAGAGAGTGGACATAGGTGAGTGTGGTGGTTCAAACAGGAATGGCCCCCACAGACAGAATCATGTGTTTGAATACGTGGCCCACAGGGAGTGGCACTATTAGGAGATGTGGACTTGTGGAGTAGTAGGTATGGCTTTATTGGAAGAGATATAGCACTAAGGTGTGGGCTTTGAGATCTTGGAAACTCAATCCAGTTTTGTCCATGTTGGCTTTGGATCAAGATATAGAACTCTCAGCTCCCTCTCCAGCACACTGCCTGCACACTGCCATGCTTCTCACCAGGACAATAATGGACTAAGCTTCTGAACCGTCAGCCAGCCCCAATTAAATATGTTCCCTTATAAGAGTTGCTGAGATCATGGTGTCTCTTTCACAGCAATAAAATCCAAACTAAGACAGTGAGGATATATATTTTTAAAGCCCAACATACTTCATCCAGAAAGGCTACATCTCTTAAGTTTCTCCATATAGCCCACCATGGGGTTGGGGATTTAGCTCAGTGGTAGAGTGCTTGCCTAGTAATCACAAGGCCCTGGGTTCGGTCCTCAACTCTGGGGAAAAAAACAAAAAAAATGCTGTTACCTCTCCATATAGCCCACCAACTAGGGAACATATGTTCAATGCCTACAATGATGAGGGACATTTCTCACTCAAACCAACATAACTATTCCTGAGTACACATTCAAGGAACTCTATTTTACTACAATTATACTTGTTCATCCAGTTTCATAGCTGCTCCTTAACAACAGCCAAGAAAGAAAGATGAATGGATAGTGAAAATGTAGTACATTTATTAGATGGTGTATTATTCAGTTGTTAGGAAAATGGTACCATATAACTTCAATCATAAAACATGGAGAAAACAATTCATCCTGAAGCTTTATCCTTTCTAGTTAGCTTTCATAGTGTCGAAGGTCATATGCATGCTGAGAGAAGAAAAGTAATCATCAGTCTTACCTAGCTTTGAACCCTGTGAGCTATAACAGCTAGCTTGGCAAGGCATGCCCACAGGTTCCATGGTGGCAAGAACACTGTGGGAGTAACTGTTGTGGTTTGAATGAGAATGGTCTCCATTGGTTCGTATACTTGAATGTTTGGTTCCTAGTTGGTGGAACTATTTGGGAAGGACTGGGAGGTGTGTCCTTATAGGAGGAGGTGTGTCATGGGATGTGGGCTTTGAAATTTCAAAAAAAAAAAAAAAAACCCATGCTATTTGTATTTAATTTTCTTTCTCTGCCTGGTAGCTATATCAAGACATAAGCTCTCAGATACCTCTCCAGTGTCAGGCCAGCCGGCCTGCCTGCCTGCCTGCTGTCATGCTCTTTGCCAAAATGGTATGAACTCTATTACCCCAGAAATCATGAGCCTCATATTAAATGTTTATTTGTATAAGTTGCCATAGTCATGGTGTATAGTCATGAGAACAGCAAAGTAAAAGAAATAGAATTCTGTACTGAGGGGAGCGGGTATTGCTCTGACAGACCTGACCTTTTTTTGAGAAATTGGACTAGGAGATTAGTTGAATGTTCTAAATGGGGTTTGATGGACCATCCTAGTAGGAACATAGAAAATTTAATTGTTGAGAGCTATGTAAACCATGGAGGCCTCAGCTCAAGAAGTTTCAGAGGAACATCAGCAAATGGGCTAAAGACTATTCTAGTGGCATTTTATCAAGAACAGTGGTTAGTGTTTACTCTTGCCCTAAGAATATATCTAAGGCTAAATTGAAACATTTTGGGCTAATTTCTTTGACAGAAACAGTTTGAAGACAGACCAGTATTGACTATATCACATGGTTACTAATGACCACTCTTATGCAGATGTAAAATGAAAAAAGCAAACAGCACAAAAGAAATAAGCATGTACAATTTGAAGAGAAAAAGAGCACCAGGAAATTTCATGTTGGAGCCAAATCTTGTGACGATGGAGATAAGGAGAAATGTAATAAAGGGAGTGTGCCCTTGGGCCAGACCCCATCCAGGTAATCCTGCAATCTGGGAGGAGAAAAAAATGCTTAAGGAATTATATGTTCCTAAAGAGCAACAACAAATCATAGCTTATGCAAATGCAATCTGAGGTAGAGGAAAGGTTTCATCCCAGGCAGGCCTCAGAACTTGACAGCATCATCTATGTGGTTCTGGTTTTACTCCATGATTCAAGAAAGCCACTGAGGCCAGGTGTGTAGCAGGAGAATGGAGGCCCAGAGAGGACATTGTATCAAGCTGTGAAAGTTAAAAGTCTGGGTTGCACTGGAGACCCCAAAATACTGGTGCCAAAGCTGAGGGATATTTACCTGGGAGATGTTGAGGGAAATATTAAAAAATGGCACCATCCCGCGCAATACTCAACTGCTCTCTGCCCCAGGGTCTTGCCACCTATAGGCCACCTCCAGGTTGCAATCTTCCCAGCTCCTCTTCACCTGCCACAGAGCAGCTTGTTCCTTCTCAGCCATCTACCCCCTGTGGCTAGTTGTCATAAATCCCCTTAACCCAGTAAACCAAAACTCTAGAAGCTTATAATCAGATTTATATATCAATAAATTCTCAATCCACAGATGCCCACACAATAATTTCAGAGCCAATTGATAATGATACAAGCTGCCCACCAAGATTAGACAAGTTATCCTAATTATTCTATCCTTTTATGATATTATAGCTACCTGTGGCTATTTAAAGCCACGCAGAATCTGCATGTCTTCCTCTTCCTATATTTTCCTTCCTTCTCTTTCTGTCCCTGTCTGTCTCTGAAATTCTTAGCTCTGCCTCCCTTTTCCCTGTCCAAACACAGGCTTCTTGTTATATTAATATTTAAATTAACTGGGGGGAAAATTCTGTTACAGGGAGAACTGTCCACAAGGAGTAGAACCAGCCCAAAAGAGAAAAGTATGTTCCAGTCAGCAAAGCTGGAAGAATGGAGCTATTTAACCCTTGGACATCAGACATGGAGTTACAGAATTTGGAATTACCCCTCTTGGAATTTGGTTTTACTTTGGTCCAGTATTTCCTTGCTATGCCCATGTCACCACTTTTGGAAAAGCAATATAAATCCTGTGCCATTGTATATAATTTGTATGTTGGAAGTATGTAATCTTCTTTTTGATTTTACAGGGTGTTATAATTAAGAGATTGCTTTGAGTCTCCAAAGAAATAATAGTCTCTTAGACAGTCTTGAGACTGAAAGACTATGGGGAGTTTTTAATTTGATATAAATGCATTTTGTATTATTATATGGCTATAAGCCTACAGGGACCAGGGAGTAGACTGTGCCGGTTTGAATGTTTTGTCATAGCAATAGAAAAGTAACTAAGATAGTAACCAAACAGTTTCAGACGGATTTAAAGGCCTAATCCACAAGATGGAACCCATACCCCATACATTAGCAGGGTCAAGAACCTGTGGCTAGATAGTCATAGACATTACTACTATTATTCTTCTAAATGGATATAAATGAAAAGATTCATTAAAATGAATCTTAATGACTTGTTGCTGTATCCATAGACTTATATAAATCTCTCGGCCCACATCAGAGAAGTGTCTTGCAGATGTCAATTAATTGTGTGTGTATGTGTGTGTGTGTGTGTGTGTGTGTGTGTGAGAGAGAGAGAGAGAGAGAGAGAGAGAGAGAGAGAGAGGAGAGAGAGGAGAGAGAGGAGAGAGAGGGAGGGAGACTGGCTCCCTTCCCTATAAGTTCAGGGATCATTTCTGAAGAGGGAATGGAAAAATTTGTCAGAGGTGGATGACTAAAATAAAAGTGTTTTCCAGATATTAGGACAGCTGCACATATGAGTTCACAACAGTTGTGGAAGCAAACAGGAAAGTCAAAATTCCCAGCATGCAGTGGGACGTAAGCAAGAAGTCCTATGACTAGCTTAGGAGTTATTTGCAATTTCTAATTGTTGGGACAGAAGTTGGGTTTTTTAAGGGTGTGATCCCTATTAGGTTAACTGTGTTCAGTGTAGCCCCCCCCCAAAAGAGTATTTGAGGAGCACAAATTAATTCGATGAATTTAAAGAAAAAAGAGGGCATGAAGTTGGCTAAGTAGATTTAGAAGAAAGGAGAGCAAATTGATCAAATTATATAAAATTAAAAATTCTTAAAGAATTAATAAAAATATTATCTTTATTAATTATTTATTTTTATTTTCTGTGTAAGAATGTTTTACCTCTATGTATATGTATATGCACCACATGCATACCTGGTACCCAAAGAAGACAAAGAGGCCACTAGATCCCTTGGAACTGGTGCTAGGGATGGCTGTGAACCACACATGCTAGGAATCAAGTCCTTGTCTACTGCAAGAGCTGTAAGTACTCTTATATACTGGCTCATCTCTGCAGCCTTAAAAATGCAATTAAAAAAAAAAAGCGTAAGTTGGGAGTGGTAGTACATGCCTTTACTCCTAATACTTGGGAAACAGAGACAGGAAGATCTCAGAGTCTGAAGCTCACCTGGTCTATCCAGTGTGTTCCAGGACTAAAGAAACTCTGTATCAAACACACACACACACACACACACACACACACACACATACATAATATTTTAATATACCAAGTAAATTAAACTAAACACAAAGTCACATATTGTATAATCCTATTTTTATATGACCTATTCAGAATAGGCAAACCCACTGAAACACCAAGCAGATTCATGGTAGGCATTTTACACCTGATTTAATAACCACCCATCCTGACCTCCCGTGACCTACTATCAAATCATCTTTCTTGGCAGAGTCACCATTTCTGTACCTGGAGCTACCATTCACGTTCTCTCTCACCCCCTTTCTGTTTTCCCCCTCCCAGTACCATTTTCTTGAAACTTGGTCTCTCTCTTCTTCATATTCAGGACATCTGGCTGTTACTGCCAAGCCTGTCTTTTAAAAACACGTATCACCCTAGTCCATACTTGATGTTTACCTAGGGCCTGGCAGCTAAGGCTAAACTCCTCTACCATGTATTTCAGGGCCATGCTTTGCTGCTGAGATCTCTCAGTTCTCAGAGCTGCCTTTCTGCCAACTATGTGGTCCTTTTTATTACACTTGGTTGGATGTATTCTATACCAAAACACTCAATTCTTGGGTACTAGGGCTATAAAATGGAAATAACCCAGTGATAGAGTGTTTGCTGCCATGTACAAGGATCCTAGATTCAACCTCCAATAGTGCACATATAAAAATCTGGTAGATACATTCTTAGCAACAACATAAAATAGTCACACTACTGAAATAAAAAACTTCAGGGCTTCTAGGTCCACTCCAACTGAAGTGGGAACTGAGGCAGCAAAGGGTATCTATGTGGTGAGAGACACGTTAGGCCAGAAGGCTAGAGCACATCAGTCAGAGCTGCACACATCTGTAACTCAGGTGGTGACCTAAGAACAAGTTTGCTTGCCTCTGCCCAGCATTTCAATGAACCTTGCCTTACTCCAACCTCACAGGGTACAGTAAGGCTCATTTCAATTCTCTTTCTGATGAGGACATCAGTTTATCCAAAAGCACAAAATTAAGATGGGTGGAACTCACTGAGGTGTGACTCACAAGGACCAGATCCAGAGTCTGAACTCTTGGTCTCTGCTGGCTGCTTCTCACAAATAGCAATGCAAACTTACAGAAGGACAAGACTATCCAACAAGCCTCAGAAATCCTAAAGCAACTATCATTTTACTGTTCTACATAAAACCACTATTTGAGATGAGAACATTTTTGTCAACAAAATTTAATATCGCCCACACAGGAAGAACATTCCGGAGTTATGACTCATGGTGGAGGGAATGTCTTTTGAAAAAGTCATTTTTTATAAGAGCTGGGGATAAACCTACCATGTCTCTTTTTTTTTTAAGGCAACTTTATTTTTATGTGTGTGATTATTTTCCCTGCATGCAAGTCTATGCACCATTTACATGCCTGACGCCTGTGGAGGCCAGAAGAGAGCTCAAATACCTTGGAATTGGAGTTAGACAGTTATGAACCTAGGAATCAAACCTAGGTCCTACAAAAGAGCAGTCAGCGCCCGCCACCTCTTAGCCACCGCTCTAGTCCCTCTATGGTGTCTTATGTCTTACCATTCAAAACAAACACCACCTTGTACCTAGATTTTTATGTATAAAATTATTACGTTATTCTAATGTGTTTAAAAATCGTCCATATAGCCTTTAAGTAACTCAAGTATTCTTTTGTAACTTGAAAAAAAAAAGATGAAATCACTCAAAATCTAGTTTTATCTTTTCTGATCACATAATATCTAACACTCTTGTTTTTCAAATGTCTCTGTTGTTCAAATGTTAAACAAATAAATAATATTTCCATAAGACAGGCAATATTCTAAAAATCAGTCATGTTTCTGAAGATTGAAAAGATAACACCCACAAAATAATGTCCAATAGAGAAAGGAAAAAACAGAAATTGCTGTTCTCTGAAAAACAAAACCACACTTGTGTTGAAGATTCTGTAGATTGATTAGCTAATTGTAACTTCCTGAATGTGGAGTATTGTACACCGAGGGCCTGAATTACTAGATCTATCTTTAGTCTCCTGAGAAGCTATTTATTACCTAGCTCTATATCTACCCAACAGTCTTCTGACTAACAAGTTGAACCTTTGGAATGTATTAACTTAGACTACTAGCTTCCATTAACCCAAAAGATAAAAATGTCATTAGACAGATCAGAGACCTGGGAAAGAAATTACCTTTCCTTGGTTATAAACTGATTTCTAGAGGTCCCCATCAATGTATTTGGTAAACACACCAAGGTAAGACTGAATTTATTCTGAGGGTATAAAAGCTCATGTAATCACTATGTAATGGAAAGGATGAGAATGCCCTAAGTCTGTTGGAATTAAAATCAATTTTCAATACGTTGCCTGAATGTCCTCATGCCGATTTCCAGTAGAGATGAAGTCTGGAAGAATCTAGTCCTTTGTGAAGTGAATCTCAAAGGTGAGATTTCTGATAGTTCTTCATTAGCAGCTATCAACAAACTTTTAACTTATAAAAGGCTTTTTTTGTCTCCATGAGTGACAATTTAGGTTAGGAATTAATGCACAGATACAGCAATCAACCAGTTCTTCAAACAGGAAGCCCACACAAACACCCTTGCTTCCATGTCCCAGATTTTTCTTCATTAACTGTCTGCATATGTTTTGGATCAACTCAGGAGAAGTTTTAGAAATCTATGGGAGCCCCTGTCCTTGCACTTGTAGGTTCTTAAGAAGTCAGGCACGGTGGACCATGCCTATAATCCTAGGAATTTCAGAGTTTGAAATAAAAGGATCCTCTCAGTCCAGAGCAGAGACTGGGAGAGACAACAAGGTGAAACCCATCAAAGGTGGAGGAAAGAAAGCTAGGGAGGAGAACAGCAGAGGCGAGGCGAGACGATGGAGACTACAAAGGTCTCCTAAGAGACATGTGTAGTTCTGAAATAATCTATGAAAACATTGGGGTTTTTTTGTTTTTGTTTTTGTTTATGTAGCTCGGAAGATGTTGCAGCTTTTCTTGTCATTTACTAAAAACAAATCAGAAGAAAAAAAAGTTCATATAACCACTTATACAGTAAAACATGATATTCAGTGCAACCTGAATGTGTTTCTGGGCCATTGTTACTTATATCTGATACAAAGTAAATTATCTCTTACTTTAGAACAAGAGCTATTTTGTATCAAAAATACTATATGCATATATATCTCTTCATATATATATGTGTGTGTATTTATATATATATTTGATATATATCCAAACATATCAAGACTAAGAAATGCTAGCCAAACAGAGTGCCATACACTTATAATTCCAGATAGACAGAAGGCTGAAGCAAGTTCAAGGTCAGCCTGAGCTACACAGTGAGTTTAAGGCCAGCAACTTAGCTTGAGAAAAATACTAAAATTTACAAAGAACTTGGCATGTACCTCAATAGTAGACCACTTGCTTTGTATATGCAAGGCCCTAGGTTCAATCCCCAGAATTACTAAAAACTGTATAGCTATATCTGTAGATATAAATTTCCTACCAAAATGTCAACAATGGTTATCACTAATTAGGATTCAAGGCTACTTCCCCCCAAACACACATTTATTCCTCTTAAAAGCTTAAAATGTTCTAGGATGAGGGTATATTCTTCTTACATCAGAAAAATTATGTTTCAAGTACCTATTAATCCATTAACATATGTTATAAAGTAAAATACAATTGAACATTTGTTTAAAAAAAAAACTGCTGACTAAGCAACACCGACTCTGCAAGCTCCGTTTCAATCACAGCTTTGCAAACGTGGACGAAGGATCCTGGATGCTGCCCTACTCTCATCTCACCCCAGCACTGCTGGGCAGACAAGTCCCGGAGTTGTCACTAGGCAAAAAAAAAAAAAAAACCAAAAACCAACAACAACCTGAAGGCACACAAGTTACACCTAAAGAGATGTATCACTTTATATTTCCCTTTTGAACTAGATGTTCAGAGGCATCCTAAAAGAGTGCCCATAAAACAGCCATAAGCACCCATAAGAAAAACCAATTAACAATAACACAGCACAAAATTAGAAATACCTGCACAGATGAATAACCATCAATATGCCTTATATTTTTAATTCTTTAATTTTTCTGTTTGTTTTTTGTTTGTTTTGTTTTTTTCCCTGGCTGTCCTGGAACTCACTCTGTAGACCAGGCTGGCCTCAAACTCAGAAATCCTCCTGCCTCTGCCTCCCAAGTGCTGGGATTAAAGGTGTGTGCCACCACTGCCTGGCATATTTTTAAATCTTTTTTTTTTTTTTTTTTTTTTTTTTGGTTTTATGGATTTGGTTTTTTTCGAGATAGGGTTTCTATGTGTAGCCCTGGCTGTCCTGGAACTCACTCTGTAGACCAGGCTGGCCTTGAATTCAGAAATCCGCCTGCCTCTGCCTCCCAGAGTGCTGGGATTACAGGCGTGTGCCACCACTGCCCGGCCATATTTTTAATTCTTATGGAGAAAATCTTTGTTGTCACTGAGCAAGCTTGGTGGGTAACACCTGTAATCCTAACACTTAGTAGACTTAGGTGAAGGGTATGCTTTGAGTTCAGAAACAAATGGGTCACATGGTGACTTCCAGGTAGCCTGAGCTACAAAGGCACCTGAAAAAGGAAATGAAAACACTTTTTAAAATTAGATTGAGTTAAAGATTATTGCTATTGCCTTAGTGAATGTACAAAATGCCCTAAAAGCATTTAGAAACAAAGAACGAATGAACAAATGAATGAAAGAACAAAAAGAAAGTAAAGGAAGAAAGGAAGGAAGAAAAGAAGAACGAAAGAAAGAAAGGAAGGAAGGAAGGAAGGAAGAAAGGAAAGAAAGAAAAGAAGAAACAAATAAACACATACACTTTACCAACTAGGACTTAATATAAGGGCTAACCTTACTTTTAAAAAAAATCAGTAGTTCACAGCCCAGAAAAATTTAAGTTTTATATCAGATTTTTCCCAAACAAATGATCTTTACTATACTTACTAGTAACTATAGAAAAGTACACAGTAACCTCATTTAATTTATTCTGACAACTACCACCAAGGACATTTGAACATTACAGAGTAGATTTTGTTATTAATTTTTAAAATCTATTCATTTTTTATGTTTTTCCTGAATATATGTCTGTGAATCATTTGCATGTCCAATGAGTAAGGAGGTCAGAAGGGGGTACAGTATCCTCTGGAACTGGAGTTACAGTTAATGATGAGCTACCATGTGGGTGCCTGTGGTCAAACCCAGATCCTTTGGGAAAACAACAAGTACTCTTAATCTCTGAACCGTCCATCCCTTCAGCCCCTGAACTACATATTTAACATATTTTTCCTAAATGCAAAGCTAAGCCTGGAGGTGGTGGCCCAAGCCGTTAGTCCCAGCACTCTGTAGGCAGAGGCAGGCAGATCTCTTGTGAGTTCAAGGCCAGCCTGGTCTATGGAGCAAGTTACAGAACAGCCTTTCCCAGGGCTGCACAGAACAAGAAAAACTGTCTTGAAAATCCAAAATAATAAATAATAATAATGATGATGATAAAGTGCTGATATATATTTTTAATCCCAGCACATGGGAGGCAGAGGCAGGCGTATTTCTGAGTTCGAGGCCAGCCTGGTCTACAGAGTGAGTTCCAGGACAGCCAGGACCACACAGAGAAACCCTGTCTCGAAAAGAAAAAAAAAAAAAAAAAAAAAAGAGAGAGAGAAAGAAAAAAAGAAAGAAAAGAAAAGCTAACTGTTTTAAGGCTAGAGATATAATTCAGGTGGCAGAACGCTTGCCTAGGCTATAAACGGTCCTGGGCCTGAACCTCAGAACCACACAAACCAGACATGGTGATGCACACTTGTAACACTGGCACTCGAGAGGAGGAGGCAGGAGGATCACCCTCAGCTACACATTATAAATGAGACCCACTCTCAAATGAGGAAACAAAATAAAAAAATGAAACTTTAAATATTTTTATAAAAAGTTTAACTTTTACAAGGCAAGAAAACCAGAAAAGAGTAGAGGGGAAATATTAATCAAAGGATATAAAATTTCACTTGGGAGGAATAAGTTCAGGATATCTATTATAGATCATGCTAACTACATTAATAACAATTTTATGAATTCTTAAAAAGTACTAAGAGATTTTTCTCACTATAAAAAAGTAACTTGGAGCCAGGCAGTGGTGGCACATGCCTTTAATCTCAGCACTTGGGAGGCAGAGGCAGGCATATTTCTGAGTTAGAGGCCAGCCTGGTCTACAGAGTGAGTTCTAGGACAGCCAGGGCTATACAGAGAAACCCTGTCTCAAAAAACTAAAAAACTAAAAAAAAAAAAGTGACTTGGTAAGGATGAGAATACATGAATTAAGTAGTTCAATTTAGCAACTGAGCAATGTATTTGATCAACGTATATATATAAATATATATTTGATCAATGTATATATATATATATTTGACAATGCATATGTATCAAAAAGAAACAAGTACATCATAGATATATGCAGTTTACATTAATTTAAAAGAAAACAGGCATGATGGATGTAATTACAGCACTCTTGAGTCTGAGAAAGGAGGAGCATGAGTCTGAAGCCATCCTGGGCTAAATAGTCTGTTTTCTTTGGGGCTGGGAAAACAAAACAACCAATGCATAGTATGGCTTTTCAAAGACCTACATTGCTGTCGGGTAGTATTTCCTGAGTTTACAGCTTTGCCATACTCATTTCTGTATCACTAGGACTCAGCACACTTGGAGCACAGAACATTTCTCTTAAGGTTGGTGTGATGGTTTGAACAATAATGGCTAAGATATTTGAATGCTTCTTCCCCAGGTGGTAAAACTGTTTGGGAAGAATTAGGAGGTGTGGCCATGGTGGAGGAAGTGTGTCACTAGGGGTGGGTTTTGGGGTTTAAAATATCTGCCACTCATAGTTAAAATGCTTGCTTGCACTTGCGCTCTCTCTCTCTCTCTCTCTCTCTCTCTCTCTCTCCCTCCCTCCCTCCCTCCCTCCCTCCCTCCCTCCCTCCCTCTCTCCCTCCCTCCCTCCCTCCCTCTCCCTCTCTCTCTCCCTTTTCCCTCCCCTCTTCTCCCTCTCCCCTGGCCCTCTGTCTTTCTGCTTCCAGTGTGTGGATCAGGCTACAAGCTCCCAGCTACAGCCCCAGTACCATGCCTACCTGTTCACTGCCATGCTCTCCACCAGGATGGTCATGTACTCACCCTCTCAAACTATAAGCCCCCAATAAACTCTTTCTTCTGTAACTTGCTTGGTCATGGTGTTTTGTTCCAGCAATGAAAAAGTAATTAAGAGAGCTGGATAAGAGCACTGTCTAGTTTTATGTCAACCTGACATGAGCTAGAGTAAAAGAAACTTCAGTTGAGCATATGATTCCATAAGATTCAGCTATAGACATTTTCTTAGTGATTGACAGGAGAGAGCCCAGCCCATTGTGGGTGGTGCTATCCCTGGGATGTTGGTCCTAGGTTCTATAAGAAAGCAGGCTGATCAGCCAGGCGTGGTGGCGCACACCTGTAATCCCAGCACTTGGGAGGTAGAGACAGGTGGATTTCTGAGTTCGAGGCCAGCCTGGCCTACAGAGTGAGTTCCAGGACAGCCAGGGCTGCACAGAGAAACCCTGTCTCGAAAAACCAAAAAAAAAAAAAAAAAAAAAAAAAAAAAAAAAAGTCTCAAGAAAGCAGGCTGAGCAAGCCATAGCAAACAGGTAGGTAAGCAGCTCCCCATCAGCTCCTGACTCCAGGTTCCTGCCCTGCTTGAGTGCCTGCCTTCCCTGCTTTTGATGGCGAACTGTTATATACAACTGTGAGTGAAATAAACCCTTCTTCCCCAGGTTGCTTTTGGTTCTAGTGTTTTATTACAACAATAGAAACTCTAACTAAGATAGTAATAAATGAACCCATAAGCAACAGTTTTAAAACCCTGCCCATGAATTGTGTTAGTTCCTTCAAATACAATCTATTCTAGAAGAAAATTAACAAAAATAAATGACCCATTTTTTAAAAAATTACAGGACTCAGTGCTGGACAAACACTAGTGTTGACAAATCTCAGGGGCTGAGAGCACTGGATGCTCTAGCAGGACCTGGGTCTGGTCCCAGCACCCAAACAGCAGCTCACAAACATCTATAACTACAGTTCTTGTGTATCCAACACCCTCTTTTGGCACTCCACGTGCACTGCACAAATGAATATACTTAAAAATACACAGGCAAAACACTAAAGTATAAAAAAGAATCCTTTTCAAGTTTCTTTTAAAATGAAGTAAATAAAAACCAAATGACAACAAAACCAAGAGAAAATATCTATAAATAAAATGGTGAGGAATGACTTGTGCAAAGACAGCTACAGACACATTAGCACTTTCTTAAGAATTACGCTGCTTGGACTGGGAAGATGACTCAGCAGTTAAGAGCGCCGACTGTTCTTCCAGACAACCTGGGTTTGATTCCCAGCACCTACATAGTGGCTAACAACCTTCTGTAAATACAGTTTCTACCTACATAAAATGTACAGTGCACAAGCACTATTTTGCCTGGAAGTTTTATAGAAACTAAAGTGACACAGGAATAAGTCGGAAATGTGCTAAGCTTCCTTTTCAGATTTCACAAACTTACATCTGGGCACATTACTGTTTCTCCTGCTATGCCCACGCTCTACATGTCTACAGAACATGAGATATTTTTATTTAGGTACCTGCAAATTGCCAGAAGTGTGTGGGAAACCCAAGGAAGAAACACCTTTCCTCTTCCTTCTTTAGAGCCTATGTAAAGTTCAGTGAGAGCATTCCTGTTTCTTTTACTAAGAGTATGGGCAGATCCACTGGGGGCACTTCTGCTCCTCATACCTAAGGGCTAGGAGGGTCCAGTGGGCGCACTCATGTTCCTCAATCTTTACGATGTAAGTAGGGTCAATAGGAGCACTACTGGTTGTCCTTACCTGGTGTATTGTTCTACCTTTTTTTTTCCTTTATGACTTTGCCTATTTATTTATTTTTGTTCTTTTTGAAACAGGGTTCTCTGTGTAGCTCTGGTTGTCCAGGAAGTCCTAGGCCAGACTGCCTGAAACTCAAAGATCCACCTGCCTCTGCCTCCCAAAGGCTGGGATTAAAGGCATGTCCCACCACCATCCTACTGTTCCACTTTCTATCACATGAAGAATTTAAAGCATAACCGATCTCAGCAGAGTTCTCTCCAGAGAAGGTGGTCCAGAAGAACAACTTCTGTTCTCCATTAAACTGTTCTTCATTGTTCACATCAAATCTGACACTCGCCCAGCACTTGGGAGGCAGAGGCAGGTGGATTTCTGAGTTCGAGGCCAGCCTGGTCTACAGAGTTCCAGGACAGCCAGAGCTACATTGTCTCTGTCTGACACGGTCAGAAGGACAAAACAGCCATCAACAAATTGGGAAAAGATCTTCACCAACCCCACATCCGACAAAGGGCTAATATCCAATATATGCAAAGAACTCAAGAAGTTAGACCCCAAAGAACCAAATAACCCTATTAAAAATTGGGGTACAGAGCTAAACAAGGAATTTTCACCAGAAGAAACTTGGATGGCTGAGAAGCACCTTAAGAGATGTTCAACATCATTAGTCATCAGAGAAATGCAAATCAAAACAACCCTGAGATTCCACCTCACACCAGTCAGAATGGCTAAGATTAAAAACTCAAGAGACGCGGGGCGTGGTGGCACACGCCTTTAATCCCAGCACTTGGGAGGCAGAGGCAGGCGGATTTCTGAGTTCGAGGCCAGCCTGGTCTACAGAGTGAGTTCCAGGACAGCCAGGGCTATACAGAGAAACCCTGTCTCGAAAAACCAAAAAAAAAAAAAAAAAAAAAAAACTCAAGAGACAACAGTGCTGGCGAGGACCTGGATAAAGAGGATCACTCCTCCATTTTTGGTGGGATTGCTCTGGAAATCAGTATGGCAGTTCCTCAGAAAATTGGGCATGTCACTTCCAGAGGACCCTGGCATACCACTCCTGGGCATATACCCAGAGGATTCCCCTGCATGCAATAAAGACACATGCTCCACTATGTTCATAGCAGCCTTATTTATAATAGTCAGAAGCTGGAAATAACCCAGATGTCCCTCAACAGAGGAATGGATACAGAAAATGTGGTATATTTATACAATGGAATACTACTCAGCAATTAAAAATAATGAATTCATGAAATTTGTAGGCAAATGATTGGATCTGGAAAATATCATCCTAAGTGAGTTAACCCAATCACAAAAGAATACACATGAATTGCAATCACTGATAAGTGGATATTAATGAGCCCAGAAGCTCTGAATACTCAAAACACAATTAGCAAGTCAAATGATTCCCAAGAAAAGGGATGGAGAGGACCATGGTTCGGAAAAGACTAAATCCGGTTTTGTAGGAGAGTACCAGAACAGAGAAATGGTGTGGGGGTGGTGGTGATTGGGGAATGGGGTGGGGGGAGAGGACTTGTGGGACATAAGGTGAGGGGGAAACTGGAAAGGGGAAAGCCTTTGGAATGTAAACAAAGAATATAGAAAATAATAAAAAAAAAAAAGGAAAAATCTGACACTCATTTTTTTTAATTTATTACCCATTTTATTTGTTTACATTTCAAATGTTATCCTCCTTCCTGGTCTCCCCTCCACAAATGCCCCACCTCGTCCTCCCACCCTGTGCCTCTAAGAGGGTGCTCCCCCACCCACCCACCCGTTCCTGTCTCGGACCCCTTTAGCATCCCACTTCTCTGGGGTATCAAGCCTCCACAGGTGCCTCCCCTCTCGCTGATGCCAGATGAGGCCATCCTCGGCTACATTTGCAGCTGGAGTCTTGGACCAGCCTATGTATACTCTTTGGTTGGTGGTTTAGTCTCTGGGAGCTTTGAGAGGTTCAGTTAATTGGTACTGTTGTTTTTCCTATGGGTTTGCAATCCTATTCAGCTCCTTCAGCCCTACCCCAACTCTTCCATTGGGGTCCCCGGGCTCAGTCCCCGGGCTCAGTGCCCGGGCTCAGTCCCCGGGCTGTGAGAATCTGCATCTGTCTTAGTCAGGTACTGGCAGAGCCTCACAGAGGATGGCCATACCAAGCTCCTGTTTGTAAGCACATCTTGGCATCAGCAATAGTGTCAGACTTTGGTGTGTGTGGAGATGGAATGGATTGCATGGTGGGGCGGTCTCTGGATGGTCTTTCCTTCAGCCTCTACTCCATTTTTGTTCCTGCATTTCCTTTTGACAGAGAGAATTCTGGGTTAAAAATTTTCAGATGGGTGGCCCCATCCCTCCTCTGGGAGCCATGTCTATCTACTGGAGGTAGTCTCTTCAGGCCCTATCTCCCTAGTGTTGGGTAATATCATCCCCATTGGGATGAGCATCCTGACACTCTTTTTTATAATATTCCCCTTACCAAAAAACTCCCCGTGACCCTTTCTTCAAATCGTATGTGTTGGAACACCATCAAAAGAATGACGAGCTGGGCAGTGGTGGCGCACGCCTGTAATCCCAGCACTTGGGAGGCAGAGGCAGGCGGATCTCTAAGTTCGAGGCCAGCCTGGTCTACAGAGTGAGTTACAGGACAGCCAGGGCTACACAGAGAAACCCTGTCTCAAAAAACCAAAAAAAAAAAAAAAGAATGACGAATGGTGAATAATGCCTCAGGTGTCTTTTGTTCCCTGGATTGTTCTTGAATGTGATTTCATGCCTCCTGTGACAAACATTTACATTCGAGGCTGGCCTCGAACTCAGAAATCCGCCTGCCTCTGCCTCCCAAGTGCTGGGATTACAGGCGTGTGATACCACCGCCCGGCTACATTCAATTTATAATGAATTTTTATTCTCTTTTATTGAAAGTCAAAACATAGCAACAGAACCTAATCTGGTGAAAGGACATACCAAGTGCTATTCTCAGTGTACCCTGAATCTGGACATATCTGGACATGGCCTTCTGCCTTGTTTGTATGATTTCCCAGCTATAACCTATATTATGTGCCAAGGAATTGTGTTTAAATTGGTCTGTCCTGAGAAAGTTATGGGAAAGGGCTGCTCTGTTAGTATTCAGTATGTGCTTACTGGGGTTTACTGTACACTGAAATTGACGTAAGATGGTCTACAGCATTCAACTGTAGTCTGCCCATTCTTTCAGGCCCTCAGATCCCAGGTCCAGCAGACAAGATCTTCACAGGTGGGTTGAAAGTTAGCAACATGCTACCTGAGGCTATCACCAGCCTACCTACTAGATTGTTGCATCTACCTGGAAAGAATATAATAAATGTAAAGACAGGATGACTTTTTATATTTCACCAAAAAAGTATGATTAAGTTCCTCTATTTGTCATGGAAACTAAAAAGGATGATTTGATAAACTGTTAACAAAATACAAAAGACCACACACAGTACATTGTAAAATTATAGGCACACAAACCAACCTACAGACCAGATTTATAGACTTTTCATATCTATAAAGTACTCATATTTAATCTAAGTCCCATTTTTAAAATTATTAAAATTTATTTTATATGAGAGTAATATAAAGCCTCAACATACAGGCTGATAGGTACATACAGGGTAAATTTAAATTTACTATAGTTTAAACATCAACCCAGGTATTTACTGATTATTTTTAGAAACCTCAGGAAATGTTCTAAGTTACTGGAACACTTAGAACACATACGGCAATGCAATCTAATTGGCACAGTCTGTACTACCTGGGCATAACCAGGTGTGAATTTAAGAAAAAACTCAGCAGCACCTCCATCTCATCCTCAGAGTGCTAAGAAGTATTCAGATTAAAATAACAGTTTTTTACTAAGCTGATACAAGTCTCATAAAACTTTTTGAAAGTATCAAAAAAGCCAAATGTTTATTCTTTCTTTACATGAGACTACCATGCATTCTTTTATTTATTTTGTTCTTAGATTATAGCTATTATATGTTGGCTAGAGCTACATTTTCCTAAACTTCTAAAATAAAACACTGGGAAGAAAGTTGTCTCCCTCTAAAGGTGTATACAATAAGAGACCATATCCAAAGAAACTGAATTGTTTCGTTCTCAGTAACCCATACAATGAGTACAAAAAGAACAAATTTCACTAAGTTAAGCAACAATGTACACAAGAGGTTGATGTTTCTGTGCCTACAGCCATAACATCAGTATTTACTGGCAGTAGTAAAAACAGGAAAGAATCACACTTTACTCTACCAAGTTATGGGTTTTCAAGTAAAAATAAAAGTGCAGCATTGTCCCTATCCCCATGTCCATCTTAAATTTTTATTTTGCTAAGTAAAATTAAATATGTGGATGAATTTATCTAATGGTGGGAATAGGACGTCGGTACCATACTGGCTCATATCTTCTCATGTTTCTATTCCACAACAAGTCATAGTCACCAATATACATTACAGTCTTTGGCATGCAGATCTTGTTCAAGACAAAATATCAAACCAATATCGAGAAACCCCAGGAACCAGATAAGCATGTTAGCACATACCTGTAGCCCCACCACGGTGGTTGAGGAGACCTTGTCTCCAAACAACCAACCCAAACAAACAAAACTCTGTGCAGGGTTGTCAGTGTAATTCAGTGGTAGACCACTTTATTATCATGCTGGAAGCCTTAGGTCTGACCCTAATGCTAAAAACGAAAAAGAATTAGAAACAAAACTGAAAAAAAGGAAACTGGTCAATTACTTTTTTATTCCATTACAATTTTGGCTTATTATGGCAGCAACTGTATTTTATTTCCTTTGTGAAAATATTTGCATTTTGCAAACAATGTTTTAAAAGCTAGTTTATATCAGTTGCTCAATAATCAATTATTTTTAGAAGTCAGCACCACCCTGCTCCTGAAGACTTCAGTCTTATTTATGTTGTTGTTTGGTCATTTAACTGCTAGTTTTTACCAGCTTTTAATTTAGGGTATCAGAGACACAAGACGCCACTACAACGTTCTACAGTGCACAACTGTTTCTTGTTTTTTTTCTCACCTTGCCTACTCTAACTTCCTGTTTTTTATACATTCCTTTATTGCTAGCTAAATGGTGTATCATATCAGTTACTTTCATTTTCCAAAACACTCCTGTCCCACACATTCACTGTATCTGCAGATGTTTAAGTTTCAAAAGTGCTTCCCTAGTACAGTTCTAACATCAGTTGCTAACTGCCATCACGAAGTGCTACCTATTATATTCCTCTTGATTTGGGGAACTCTTACTTTTTAATTTTTTTTTTTTTTGAAACTTGTTCCACATATTCTATGCCACATTTCACAGGTGTCTCAGGTGGAAAGGAGGAACATCCTCCAAGTTCTTTCTCCATTTATATTCCTTCTTTCCCCCTTTTAAAACTTACCACTATCTACTTCCACGGACATTTACATCAAGCCTAACATTGTGCAACATTTATCTTAAAATATTCACTATTTCCTTCTATCTGGCACTATGACACTCTTTGCTAAGAAAGACAGTGAAGAGAAAAAGATGATTAAGCCTTCTCCAATAGGTTCAAATGCTCAATAAGTAAAAGGCAACTTTAGGAATAATCAATAATCAATACCATAACATCATTACTGTTCACTCTTTCAAAATCTCCCTCTATACATGTTCACCCTGGATCTTAAATGATCATATGAAAGAACCTAGTCTTCCCTCCGGTATTTTAAACAATGAGACAAACATTTCAATTCTTCTAACATAAGCCTTCCAGGAACACTTCAATCGTGTTTTACACAACTAAGAAACGAATGAGTTTTCTTGATTTTTGTATTAACTTCTCCCCACATTGGCTGTCACTACTTTTTAAATCAGAATGGAGAATCTGGATGCTTCCAGGCCTGCAGCGCCATGCTGGCAAAAGGTTTACAGAATCACTCGGGACAACAGAAATCTTAGCTCATCGCCCACTAAGTGTGCTTCAGGGAGGTAGTCAGGGCCAGCACTGAGAGGAGGAAAAGGCCCAGCAACTAACAATGACCAACACCGCCAAGTTAGGAAATACTCACTACCTGCGCACTTTCCCAGCGACGGGCGAGGACTGAAAGCCAGGAAGAGGACTGAGAGCGGCCACTCTCGGAGCAGATAATGACCAGGACACCTCGCCCTGGATAGGGTGGGGACAGCAATGAGGGCACCTGACTAAGGTGGGGGAGGTGGGTGCGCTGACACAAGACGACTCAGACTCAGGCCCTCGCTCAGAGCCGGGGTGGGCCACGGTGGCCAGAACCCCCGGGAAAGCGGGTGGGCAGAGTGCTGACAGAAGGCACCAGTTTAGGTCGGTAGACAGCAGGAGAGGCGGACAGCAGTGAGGTCACACACCTGACTAGTCCGGGGTCCAGGGTGTGCGGACCCCGGATCAGACCGAGATTCGGCGCAAGCGGTGGCTGACACCTCTCTTGGGCTGGGGCTTGGGTTCCCCACCCGTCACTAAACGGGGAGAAGGGTGGTGCGGACCTGGCTCCGCTCGGGTCTGGGACAACACTCACCCAGGCGGGCAGGTCGCAGGCGCGCACTCCCAGGCGCACAGCTTGCTCCTCGTCCTCCAACAGTGCCAGCGCGCGGCACAGACGGCTGGCCTTGAGGCCGCGGCTCCGGCGGCACCAGGCGAGCAGCCCGAGAGCCAGCAGCACCCAACTGAAGCTCAGCCCCAGGTAGCCGAGGGCGTACACCGGCAGCAGCAGCGCGAAGCTGCGCGCCAGCTGCCCCAGCAGCCCGGGCAAGTCCACACTCAGAGCGCTGCCCGGGGCCTCGGGCTCAGAGCGGCCCCCAGCCCGGCCAGTGCCGGCCTCCGGCCCCTCGCCCCCGGCGCTGCTCATCTCCAGCCGCGCTGAGCACTCCTCCCTGCTGAGGCGGGCGCGGCTGTGCCACAGACGGCGGATCGCTCTACACCGCGCTCCAGCGCCCCACTGAGGGGGACGGCGGGCGCCACCGCTCCACTCCTAAAACGGGCGGGACCTGACGTCATCACGGCGCGCAAGGCCCTCCTCCACCCGAGGCGTCTCCCGGAGAGGGTCCTGTTCTGGCTGAGCGCGTGGTTTGCTGACGCAATCACCGTGCGCCCGGCTCTTCCTTATTGGGATCAACTGTCCAGAGACAGGCTACCCTGAAAGAATCTGGGCGGGGCGAGATTTCAATCGCCAACCGGATCCCGCCCACTCGTCCGCGCCCTCGGAAAAGAACCTCGGGCGACGAGTGGACCGTGGATGGTGTCATCGCGCGGTCGGCCCCGCCCCCGCTCTAGTGTTGCTGTGCAGCTACTCTCCGGTCGTTACACCAGGAATGGGCCGCTGGCGCTGCCATCACGCCAGGCAGGCCCCGCCCCCTAACCTTTAAGGGCGGTTCCCTCCGTGCTCTGAGGGTGGGCAGCGCGCCAGGCGGACACACCCGGACTTGGCTCGGTGGGAGGTCTGGAGAGGGAGACGTGTGGCTTTTGCGGGCGTTGAAAGGGTGCAATGGCCCTGACGAGTTGGAAGCTAGCGGTCTGAGTTCTTTTCGGCTTAGCGGAGTGCTTGGCGCTTCCAGCCTTCTAGTAGGGCTTCAGCCAACCAACCCCTTGCCACTCCTAGCTCCCTGGCGGAGAATTTGAACTTGCAGGTGCCTAGGGTAGCACGATGGTTCCTGGGCCTGCCTCTGCATAATGAGAACTTTGTGCCTGCTGCAATAAAGTTCTCCTTGCGGACTTACTGTGTGGCGGCGCGGCGCCTCTGTGTCTAGTACTCCTTCAAGTCTGATTTTCCAGCAAAATGGCCCCAGTGAACTTAGGAAAGCACAGTTGTCATAAAGAAAACAAAACACAAAACAAAACAAAACAAAACCTCCGAGACAGAGTTTCTCTGTGTAACCTAACTGTCCTGGAACTCACTCTGTAGACCAGGCTGGCCTCGAACTCAGAAATCCACCTCCCTCTGCCTCCCAAGTGCTGGGATTAAAGGCATGCACCACCACTGCCTGGCCAAAAAAAAAAAAAAAAAAAAAAAGGCATCCAGGATCCACTTCAAAGCCGAACTCTTAAGGACTTATGTGAAGCTTGTTTAAAAAAAAAAAGAAAAGAAAAGAAAAAAAGAAGAGAAGAAGGAAGGAAAGGAAGAAAGAAGAAAAAAAGACATCTTTAAAGTTGCTGAAGAGGAGCTGCAGAGATGGACCAGCATGTAAGAACCCAAGACCTGAGTCAGTTCCCAAAATCCACATCACAAGCGCCTGTATCTTCAACTCCATGGGATCTAATACCTCTGACCTCCACAAGTACCTGCACAGACAGTCATAGGCATAATTTTTAAGAAAATTTTCCAGGAGGATAATTCCAGGACTATGATTGTGGAATGTTGCAGATTCAGAGCCAAGTTATCCTGGGTTATATTTTGTTCCATTGGTAGCCATTCATTGCCCACCTCTTGTGTCTGATCTTATACCACAATCCTTGTGATTCTACTAAAAAAAAAAAAAAAAAAACTTTTTGGAGTGTATTAACAAACCACTACCTTCCACCAACACAAAGCTACCAGTGTCATTAGTATCTGAAACCTACAGAAAACAAAGTTCCCACTTTTCTGCAACCTGATGTTTTTTGATTCACCAATGTGTCTGAAAAATGCCTTGGTTTATGTAGTAAGTACTTACTGAACAAACAAATGCAAATAAATAAATGCAAAGTCGTCTGTGGAAGAGTTTCCCCTGAGTATGTGTGAATATGTATTATATAGCATTTCAGAGGTGTACCATGTTTGAAAGGGAGCAGCAGTCTGCTGGACAAAGGGCAATCAACCAAGCTGTGGTATAGAGCTCTATTGCTGCTGGGAGACTCCATGACCAAGGCAACTTATAAAAGGAAACATTAAATTGGGGCTGGCCTACAGTTACAGTGATTGAGTACATTATCACCATGGCAGGAAGCACGGTGGCATGCAAGCAAATATGGCACTGTAGAAGCAGCGCAAGATCTACATCCAGATCTGCAGGCAGCGGGAAGAGAGAAACCCTGGGCTCATAATGGGCTTTTTGAAACCTCAAAGTGCACCCCAGTGACATGTTTCCTCCAGCAAGGCCAACCTCCCAACCCTTTCAAATAGTGCCCCTCCCTGGTGACCCAGGACTCAAATCTCTGATCCTATGGGGGCCATTCTTATTCAAACCACCACACAAAAAGGGTATTTCCTTTTTTCCGTTCACTTTATTTTGTGTACCTCCACAAGAAATTGCATCATATAAACCATAAATATACAAAGTAGCAAATAGCAAGCTGTTTTCCCCACATCACAAGTTGATGCTCTGAATGCCGCTAAGTTTAATAACATCTAAATAAGGGATCCCAGGATGGAGAGATGGCTCAGTGAGTGCTTGCTGTGCAGCTGAACAGAGTTTGGTTCCCAGCACCCACATCAGACTGCATCCTAAAGGAATACCCCTCCTTCCAAACCAGAGCCCTAAAACAGGCCCAAGGCTCTAGGAAGTCTAATGCAGCTCACCTCTCTCACACCCTGGAGCCCAGAGGCTACAAAAACAGGCAATCTGATTTATCTCCCAACTCACACTTTTGGAAAACTGCCCACAAAAACAGTTTCTGGGACTGAAGAAGCCATGCTCTTACCCCTCCTTACTCTTGATTATAAAACCCCTCTCAGACTGAATTGTGTTTTCTCTTATACCCTGGCTACTAGGTCTTGAGATCCAAACTCTCAGAGCAATAAAAGTCTGGCATTGTCATTGAGGGCAACATTGAGTTTTCATCCTTTCATTATACTCTGCTCATTTAATTCTTTTTTCTTCTTGGAAGTAATTTTTATTTCTGAAATTATAATTACATTATTCCTTCCCTTTCCTCCCTTCAACCCCTCCCACATACCCCTCTGCATGCCTTCTCTCTAATTCATGAACTTTTTCTTTAATTGTATACACACATAATGTGTGTGTGTGTGTGTGTGTGTGTGTGTGTGTGTGTGTATGTGTTAATCTTAGGGTTTTATTTCTGTGACAATGAACACGGCAATGCTAATAAAAGAAAATATTTAATTGGGGCTGGCCTAGAGTTCAGAGGTTTAGTCCACTGTGATCATGGTTGGAAGCATGACAACCTGCAGGCAGACATGATGCTGGAGAGGTAGCTGAGAGTTCTACATCTGGATCCTAGATCTACAGGCAGCAGGAAGAGACACTGAGTCACTAGGCCTGGCTTGACCTTCTGAGACATCAAGCCCAACCCTAGTAACATGACATATTTCCTCCAACAAGACCACACCTCCTAATAGTGCCACTCCCTATGGGCCAATTGAGCCATTTTTATTTAAACCACACACATACACAGCAACACACACACACACATTTGTATATTATACATATATATTATATATAATTAGGAATTTATACACAATGTATTTTATATGCATACAGTTTATATAATGTATATGATTTCAAGGTTAAACATAATATTGGATAACTGGCTGAGATTTAACATCCTCTTCTGACATAAGTGTGCCTGTATTCACAAAACATATGCACACTCAGACACATAATAATACTGGAATATTATGTAGTATAAGAAACAGAAAGGGGCTGGAGAGATGGCTCAGTGGTTAAGAACACTGACTCCTCTTCCAAAGGTCCTAAGTTCAAATCCCAGCAACTACCTGGTAGCTCACAAACATTAGTAATGAGATCTGACACTCTCTTCTGGTGTGTCTGAAGATAGCTACAGTGTACTTACATATAATAATAAATAAATCTTTTTTAAAAAAGAAACAAACAAACAAAAAGAACCACTTTATAACAAAGGACCTGGAAAACTTCTCAAAAGGGGCTTGTACTAGCCAAATCTGAAACGATTTGAGCAGCAAAACACAATACCATTTGCAGATGCTACTTTCTGGATGCAAAATGCATCTCAAAGGTGACTTGACCTAAATGTAGCAGTTTCCAGAGGCATTTGAAAGAAGTGGGTCCTTGGGGGCTTGCCTTCTCTTTTCATTAGTCAGATCTCTAGAGGAGCAGAATGAAAAAGGGGTTTTGGAGGATCATTTTATATAACAGAAGGCCGGGTAATCCCTAATAGGCATCTGGACACTGGATAGGCAGAGACTCTGGTAGCGACTCAATCCTTTTTTTGGGGGGGTGGGGGTGGGGTATGGATTTGGTTTTTTCGAGACAGGGTTTCTCTGTATAGCCCTGGCTGTCCTGGAACTCACTCTGTAGACCAGGCTGGCCTCGAACTCAGAAATCTGCCTGCCTCTGCCTCCCAGAGTGCTGGGATTACAGGCGTGCACCACTACCACCCTGCGCAACTCAATCCTTAAAGCTGAAAACTTCAGTAAACTCTGTCTGATAGCAAATGTCTGAAACTCCTGGAGGGTCAATAGTGTTGGGTCTATGTCAAAAGGCTGAAGGAGCAGTGATGGAAATCCTCAGCTGGAAGGACATGTCCTTCCTCCAACTTTCAATTATCTGGGCCTCCATCACACTAGACCATGCTGGCCACATTCCGGGAGAGTCTTTTTCTTCCCTAGATATTCCTCTAAATGTTACTCCTCTCTAGAAACACGCCACAGACACATGAGAGGCACGCTTCACAGATCTTAGTGTATGCGAGGGAATGCAGTAAGGAAACTTCTGATGTGTCCGTCCCAGTATTAGGGGAACATTTTTATTGTGAATAAGAGACATAAAAAATATTCAGAGATATCTGGAAGAGACCAGAGCACAGAGAAAAAAAGCAGACTGTACATGAGTAGGACTAGAGTAGCCAGAAAGCTAGAGAGAGCAGTGGAGATAGATAGTAAGAGATTGAGAGAGAACAGAGCATAGTGAGAGAGAACAGAGCATAGTGAGAGAGAGAACAGAGCATAGTGAGAGAGCCAGAGGATATCAAGAGGGGGAAATGCAAGGAAAGAAAGGGGGAGGGGACAGAGGAGGGCGAGGGAGAGAAAGGGAGAAGGGCCGGGAGAGAGAAAAAAGGGAGGGAGAGGGAAAGGAAGGGGAGGGGGAGAAGGAGGATGAGGAAGGGGAGTAGAAAAGGGAAGGGGAGGGGAAGGGAATGGGGAGAGAGAAGGAAAGGGAGAATTAATAAGAGATAGAGTGTGCTCAGTGGACAACTGTGGGTTACAAGTTGGATAAATAGCTATGGGGAGGGAAGGGCCAGGAGTGATGCGGACTTTGAAATGCTTAACAGGTACTTGTGATCCTGAGGGAAGGTGCCATTAGGCACCACAGTTCGTCTATGTCCTCCTTCTAGAGGTATGGGGAAATGACTTCTTTCTGCAGATGGCAACTGGTTTTTCACTTGTTGAGACATGCTAGCCTCTTTCTAACCTCCAGAAATCCTTCTCTACCCCAGTTTGAGTTCATTCCTGGTTATAGTCACACCCTGAGACCAACACCTAGATAACTTTAGTTGCAATCCAACTGACAACGATAGACATTCGTTGCTTCCAGGTGTGTGAAGTAAGCATCTCTGGACTTCTATCAGGCTAGTCTGCCTCAACACTGTGGAGGTTTGCTCTGTTGCTAAGTATTGTAACGCTAAATCCTTTATGCTAAGGTCCAGGCCTACAAGGGACTCCTCGGGTTTACAAGCTTTTGTTGTGCAAATCTTGTTCCTTGATTTAGAAGTATTGGTTAAATAAAATTGGCTACAGTCAATTACTGGAGGGATTAGAGGTGGGTGGGTCTGGAGTGACCGGGCTGGGAAAGAGAGAGGAGAAAAAAGGAGTAAGAAGGAAAGGAGGAAGAGGGACCCGCCTTGAGGAGAGATGGACCGTGAGCACGTGGCCAGGAGAAGCAGCAAGTGTATGAGGAGCGCCACTGGAGAAGTAGCCAGAACTTAGAATAGATTAGGAGCTGCCCCCTCCCCTGTAACTGTCTGAGTCTCATTTATTTGTAAGCTAGTTGTCGGTAAGCTTAAACTGGTTGTACTGCAAACACAAGTCCTCAGTAAACGAGGCCAATGGTCTGAAATGGTTTGTCCCAGTAATGGAGCAAATAACTAGTACAAATTATACTCAGGTAAGCAAAATAAGAACCCCCAAAGCCGTCCTGGACAAATGGATGAATTCATGATGAAGACATGGAAAAGAAATAGTGAAGAAGGAAGTTTTTCGCATTAGAATGTCAATTAATAAAGAAACAATGGAGTAAAAATTGCCTTTTAGCAATCTTCCTAGTAGAATTGATGCAGGGCTGAACTACTGAGAGAAACACAAGACAGAAGCTGGAGGTCTGATGGGAAATAATAACTAGAAAGACTTACAAAGTTAATAATGTTGTGATCATAAAAAGAGAAAGAGGTGTGAGAATATGTTGTACAGTGGTGTGGGGGAAGGGGGTGCCTCAGCAGACCCATGCCAAGGTATCCCTTCCCCCTGAGGGACTAGATACACAATGGTATAGCATAGAATAGAGTTTATTTAGGGCATGGGGATAGGAGTTAAGAGGGTAGTAGAGGCAGAAAAAGCAGAGAGAGGGAGAGAGTAGAGAAGCAGTGGTGGGCCATGATCACATGGAGAGAGGGGGAAGAAGAAAAGGAAAGAGAAGAGCCCAAGAGGGCAAAAGAGACACCAAGAGAGAATAAGAGATGCATGAGAGAGAGGCGGGGCCAAGCATGCCCTTTTGTAGGAGGCCAGGCATACCTGGCTGTTGCCAGGTGACTGTGGGGTGGAGCTTAGACAGAATCCTAACAACTAATCCAAGAAAATGAAGAGTTTATGTTGAAAAGATCCAATAGACACTAATATGCAGAGGGGGAAAAAGTATATGGCAGCAGTGTGAGATGAGACAGGTTGAGTAGTAAGTACCAATTTGGTGTTCTGAGTCGAACACATCACAGCAGCATTTCCGGAATATTCTTCCAGAATGGATGACCTGAATCTGGCCTGAAGCAACATCAGGTCCCCATATGAAGGCCATTCTAAGGGATGGATGCAGACATAATTTCGCAGAGGAGTTGTCTAATACAAAAAGGTCCTGAGTTTGTCCTCCAGTACTGCATACAGAATGCCTTGGGAGGGTGCAGAAGTGGTTCAGAGGTTAAGAGCACTTGCTACCCTAGCAGAGGACCCAGATTTGGTTCCCAGTACTCACATGGCAGCTCATAACCATTTATAATTTCAGTTCCAGAAGATCTGACAGTCTTTTCTGGTGTCTGTGAACACAGCACACATGGTGCACAGACATGTGCAGGCAAATACTCATAAACTAAAATTACATCTTTTCCAAAACAATATCCAGTGTTCTTTAAAAAGCTTTCATTCTTTAGACCATTTGTGGGGATTACTTTCACAATTAAAAAAAAAAGATCATTTGTGAGGGGTACTTTCACCATAAAAAACCCCCACAAAACTTAAATGTATCAAACCATTGAGGATGGGAGAGCCCTGATGATCTAATCACCTCAAAAAGACCCTATACATCTTAGTTAGGGTTTTGCTGCTGTGAATAGACACCATGACCAATGCAACTCTTATAAAGAATAACATTTAATTGGGGTTGGCTTACAGGTTCAGGGATTCAGTCCATTATCATCATGGCAAGAGCAGGGGAGCATTAGGGCAGGCATGGTGCAGGAGGAGGTTCTTCATCTGAAGGCTGCTAGCAGAATACTGTCCTCCGAGCATCTAGAATGAGGGTCTTAAATCCCACACCCACAGTGACACACCTACTTCAACAAGGCCATACCTCCAAACAGTGTCACTCCCGGGGCCAAGCATATTCAAACCATGACACTATACATTCATTTAGGTGATGGAAAGGCTAGTTTCTTGTGCTTGTGTGGCTGAGGTCTCTGTTTTGCTGCTGTTTGTCACCTTTATGTTCTTCTATGTAGCCCCCTCCACAAGTCTTTTACTGTGTTTAGTTTTCCCATTTATTTTTTGGGGTATCTTTCTGACCTTTTGATATGTTAATTTCTTTTAAAGCCAGGCCCGTGCAAAGATATTATTATCTCTCATTCTCCAACTATTCCTTAACCCGTGTGTGTGTGTGTGTGTGTGTGTGTGTGCGCACGCACAAACTCAGAAGCTTAAACCCACGTTGATTCTCCTACTGCAGCATCTCAAAGTGCTGCCCAGCAGATTCACATGCTCTGCCTGCACTCAAGGAAAGAGAAGCAAAAAGAACTGAAGAGGGTGAAGCTTCTCCTACTAGCCTCTTCATTGGTACAGAAAAAGAAGAGCATCAGTTGACTTACGGAAACTAAAAATGTGCTTAATCATGGTTTACTATCAATGAAAAGTGCATCCATAAACTTATAAAGAGAGCCACAAGTTTAGCATTCTTCTTCCCTAACTGTCTTAATTCTGATAATAACATAAAATAACAATAATGGTAATGTCATTGGTATAATTTATTGTGTGCTAGTTTGTGCCAGGAATCATACTTTATGTATACTTTACATAATGTACTGGGAATGAAGGTTACAAGCTTAAAGGGTGGGACCATGGTACTTATAAAATGGAAACATGTAAACAGAGTTATTGAACAGAATGTGCTTCAGAGATAGAGATGCAACAGGCCAATTTTCAGAGAATCAATCTTGAAAAGGACTGGGATTTTTTTTTTTTTTGTAACAGTTAAAGGAAGTTACTTGGTTTTATCTAGTGTGCCCGTTTGTGTGGTATCCATATCTGTAGAGCCAAACAGGCTTCTCATTATCTTGTCAAGCAGCGCACTTTACAATATCAGTTGTCATTCTTGAGACTGGTCATCTGGGATGAGGTGCCATGCCTCATTAGGAGCTAGGCTCCAAATGTTTATATAAGATGTCAGGAATCACCGGGACCCAGCTCTAAACAGCGTACATCTGATGCTAAAAGTCTTTTGCTTTTTGTCTCCTTTCCCCTACAAATCACCAGAATCAAGTCATTAACAGAGAATTGAAGTATTGTCTTTATTCTGTAGCTACATTAGCACTGAGTGGGGGAATCACAGGACCCTAACTGATGTTGGGGATCTGTTGTAAAATTGATGACCACAACACTGGCATTTTGGAGAGTGGAGAGAGTGGTTATTATAAAAGCTTGAAGGCCCCATTGTGGCATCTCATGAAGATCAAGAGGGTCTTGGTGGTAGAAGGAGGGGGCTGATGTTGATAGTAATGGTTGCCATCACTGAGACAGTACTATTTGGAATTTAATGATTTCTATAATCTGAAAAATACCACCCATCCTACAATATTATGTAATTGTATTAGTTACTTTTCAATTGCTGTGATGCATCATTGCCAAGGAAACGTCTAAAATAAATCACCTATTTGGGCTTATGGTTTCAGAAAATTAGATTCCATGACGTCAGAGGAAAGGCATAGCAGTATGAATGGCTGAGAAATTGCCTCTTGATCAACAAGCAGGGGGCAGAGAGAAGAGCCTGCCCAGGTTTTCTGAAACCTAAAAGCCTGCCCTCAGGGGCATATCTCCTTCAATAAAGGCACATCTAGTCATAACCAAACAGTAGTTTCTACAAACTGGGAAAACACATGAGCCTATGGGGGCATTCTTTATTCAAACCGGCATATCAAACTTCCACAACCTGTGGCCATATCATAATGTAAACTATATTTTGTCCAACTTCAAAAGTCTCCATAGTCATCCAATCTCAACACTGGTTAAAGTCCACAAATCAGTTCTGAGACTCAAGGTATGCTGGCTAGTTTTATGTCACAGAGAGTCATCAGAGCAGAGGTAGCCTCAACTGAGAGAATGTCTCCATAAGTCTGGATTATAGGCAAGCCTATAGTGTGTTTTCTTAATTGGTGATTGATGGGAGAAGGACCCTGAGCAGTGATCCTGGGTTCTATAAGAAAGCAGGCTGAATAAGCTGCAAGGAATAAGCCAGTAAGCAGTATTCTACCATGGCTTCTGGACCAGCTTCTACCTCCAGGTTTCTGGCCTGACTTTCTTTAAGGATGAACAGTCATGTGGAATTGTAAGTCAAATATACCCTTTGTTCCCCAGACTGCCTTTGGTCATGGGTGTTTCATCTCAATTGTAACCCTTTCTAGGGTTGATACCAGGGACTGGAACATTGCAGTGACAAGCCTGACCATGTTATTTGTGGGAGGTATATGAAAGACTTTGAGGCTTTAGACTAGAAAGGGAGCTGGATACTTAGAATGGATCTTAATGGGCTCTCCTAGTAAACTCATAGAAGACAGTGCTGTGAGTGATTTGAACTATAGGGACCCAGACCAAGAAGTCTCAGAGGGGAAAACATTAATAAATGGCCTAGAGACCATTCTTGTCATATTTTGGCAAAGAATATGTCTCCTTTTGGCCCTTGTCCTAAAAATATACCTGAAGAGTTTGAATTAATGATGTTTGCAGATGAGATTTCTTTTTTTTCTTCCAGTTTTGATTTTTTTCAATGCAGGGTTTCTCTGTATAGCCCTGACTGTCCTGGAACTCACTCTGTAGACCAGGCTGGCCTCAAACTCAGAAATCTGCCTGCCTCTGCCTCCCAGGTATGCGCCACCACCTGCCCGGCGCAGATGAGATTCAAGACAGCCTGGTATTGACTATATCTCTTACACATATCTATAATAAAAATGAGAAAGCTGGACAAAAAGAAATTGAAAATGTACTATTTGAGAAGAGGTGCACCAGGTGATGGAGCTAAGCCTAGTGTTCAAGGAGATAAAAAGTTTAAAGGAAAACATGGTACTACAAGGAATAAAGAGAGTGGTGACCTCAGGGCAAGACACACACACACACACACACACACACACACACACACACACACGCCCAGCTATGCTTACAACTTGTGAAAGAGAATTAAAAGCAGCTTAATCAGTAAAGGAGCCATCAACAACAGAAAGATGATGCAGACGTAACTTCCACCACTTGCTTCTGACTTTAAAGTCAAGAATTCAAGTAAGAATAGAACATAAGAATCTTCCTGTGCAGCCAAGGAAAGCTACTGAGTCCAGGCGTGTGTCAGGGGAGGCTCTGTATGGAGGCCTGAAGAAGCCATTGTATGAATCTGTTAAATGAAGTACAGATTGCCTTGGATACCCTAAGATGTTGAAGTTGGCAGAATCATGGGATGCATGCCAAGGAAAGCTGCAAAGAAGGTATGGAACTAGCCCAAGAGAGAAGTGTATTTCAGTCAACAAAGCTGAAAGGAGTTGGAGATCTGAAGAGCTCTTTAACATCTGTCTTAGTCAGGGTTTCTATTCCTGCACAAACCTCATGACCAAGAAGCAAGTTGGGGAGGAAAGGATTTATTTAGCTTACATTTCCACATTGATGTTCAACACAAGAGGAAGTCAGGACTGGAACCCAAGCAGGTCAGGAAGCAGGAGCTGATGCAGAGGCCATGGAGGGATGTTTCTTACTGGCTTGCTTCCCCTGGCTTGCTTAGCCTGCTTTCTTATAGAACCCAAGAATACCAGCCCAGAGATGGTACCACCCACAAGGGGCCCTCCCCACTTGATCACTAATTGAAAAAATACCTCACAGCTGCATCTCATGGAGGCATTTCCTCAAGGGAGACTCCTTTCTCTGTGACAACTCTAGCTGTGTCAAGTTGACATACAAAACCAGCCAGTACAACATCAGACACAGAGATACAGTTTGGAGTTTGTCCTGCTGAGGTTCAGATGTGGTTTGGCTGAGTATTTCCTCAATATGTTCTCTTTCCTCACTCTTTAGAATGGTAATGTACATTCTGTGCCATTGTGAGTATGTGATCTGCTTTTTGGGTTTGATTTTACAGGGGGTTAACAGTTGAGAGATTGCCATGAGTCTCAGAGATTTGAACTTTGGATTTCTAATTATTGTTGAGACTGTGATAGTCTATGGGGACATCTGACAGTAAGGACTTTCATGTGGGTCTCACTAGAAAAAAAGATCTTCAAGAGCCTTCCAGGAATAGGCTATTTGAGTTTCTAGAGGTAGAACAGTCTTAACTCTGGCCATGAACCTTTAAGGAAGGACCTTTTGTTTGACTTCAGCTGGAGAGGAGTAGAACTTGAAGGGTATGATCCTGTCTTAGGGTTTTACTCCTGTGAACAGACACCATGACCAAGGTATCTCTTATAAGGACAACACTTCATTGGGACTGGCTTACAGGTTTAGAGGTTCAGTCCATCATCACCAAGGCAGGAATATGGCAGCATCTAGGCAGTCATGGTGCAGGAGGAGCTGAGAGTTCTACATCTTCATCTGAAGGCTGCTAGTGGAATACTGACTTCCAAGTAGCTAGGCTGAAGGTCTTAAACCCACGTCCACTCCAATAAGAACACACCTCCTAATAGTGCCACTCCCTGGCCCAAGCAAATACAAACAATCACAGGTCCCAATAGCTTCAAACTGTTTTATTCCATGAGTGAGTTTTTAAATAGATCCAGTTCCAAGTTTTTGAGGTGACATCAAAATTGTGAAATTATATTTGGGACTGTGCTTATTCTAGTAGTCAGTAATGGCTTTGATATCCTGTCCCAGTGATATAACATACTGATATAGGTAATGATGCTCTCAATCTAGCAAGAGGATTGCCTAAAGAAAGGATTTCAGAAGGGCTAAGATGAGTGGTAGACTCAGGAGCATTCAGGATCTGAAAGTTCAGTTGGGAGGAAAATGGGTGTGTGTGCTTGATGAGTTAGGTCAGCCCCCTTTAACTTGTTCAGGAGATTGAATATGTCAGGTAACATAGAAATATTTAATTTTAAGAGCTTTATTTATTCTCTAGGTGATATTGGAAAATGAAAGCCTTGGGATAATATGGTCTATAAGACAGTGATTATCTTTGAGGCTCTATCCATTTTGCTGAGGATTTCTCTTAGTCTCCCAGTGAAAATCTACTAAACTTAGCAAATACCTGAGTCCCTTTCTGGAGTGGAATCTATTTGTTCGCCTTCTTTACGCATAGCTGTTCTATGCTGGATGGATTATGGAAGGGAAGTGGGTTTGAGGGACACCTCAGGATTGGCCTGACAATGGGTAGGACATGGCTTGGAAATGAATCACAAAGTCTGAAGAATTTCTGTGCCCAGGAAGAGAGAGTCTATATAGTTGGGAGGACTTTGGTGCCCAGATGTGCAGCTTGACAAAAATGAATAAGAATTTCCCATTTAAAGGTTCTACAGAACAACACACAGCTAGGTTTCTTGACTTTGGCACCATCCCTCTGGGGTGCTTATCTCTCATCTGGATGCTGTCAAGCTTCCTGGGGTATATTGTGAGCATAGGTAGGTGATTGAGGAGTGAGCCTGGAGTGGAACCCAAGCTGCCCATTGGCCTGTCCTTTGAAAGATGTCAGAATAGTATTTGATTGGCTATACAAGGTGTAATGGCTACCAGTGTGGAATCCAGGTAGCTTCTCACAGAATCTCAGAAGCACGTTTAATTAGAATATTATGGCCAGTAAGGAGGTCCATATGGCTTCACAGGCTTATGCTATGAGAACCGTATAGACTGAATCTGTGCAGATGTTAAGTTTTATTTATGCCTCCAGCTGGAGAGCCCTATTGAGTGCAATTAGTTCTGCTTTGGGGGCTGACATGGAATTATCCAGAAGATCCCAGATTCCATGACCTCTGTAAAGCTTAATAATGCATATCCTGAACGGTTGTGTCCTGCCTCCATAAAGACTACCACCGTTTGTGAACTACATAGCCTCTGGTTGAGCAAGTGTGGAATCTTGTAGATCTGGTCTAATACTGAAGTTCAGACTAACTGTCTCCACACAGGAATGCTGTAGAAAGGTCACAGAGCTAAGATCTGGCAGTAAGACAGCAGAATTTAAAGTCTTCTTTCTCATAGTTAATTCAGATCCTCCCTAACCAACAGAGCCTTGAGTCAAGAGTGCCAACTCTGTACCACCAGGCCTAAGATCTTGGAAGGATAATCTCTAGTTCTGGGAGAGTCCAACGTTTTGAGTTCGAACTTTCAGGGCTAATCACTGTCACTGATGTAGATGCAAAGAGAAGTATTTAGGAAGATCAGTGAAATGCAAAGCTGGAGTAGACGTTCAGCACCTTTATTTGTTTAAGGGTCTAATCTCAGAGCTCTTTTTCTTCTAATTCCCTTAAGGCCTGAGAGAGTAGGCTAGCTATGAGGCTTAACAGCAAAAACACGTCATGTCCAGGAAGTCCCTGAATTGTTGTTGTGGCTAGGGTCTCCACAGTTAAATTGATAACTTTGTGGTAACTAGAAAGGGCCCTTATGCCTGGGGTTAGAACAAGTCTCATGTCCTCAACACACTGATGGCAGTCAGTCCTGTTAAGTGTCTGAGTAACCTCAGTGGAGTGAGGTCTTGTAATTTAGAGGCAACAGGAGCTGAGAGTTTAGACGGATCCATCACATTCTTAAAGTCTGATTCCAGGAGCCAGGAGACGTTCCACCGTACAGGATCCACCTATGATGATTAATCTTGGTTGTCACTTGTTGATTTTGAATCACTATGGACATAAATGTCTGGACACACCTGTGAGGAATTTATCCAGATTAGAGCAATCGAGCTGGAAGGCCCACCCTAAATGTGGATGGTTGGGATTCTAGATCGGAAAGGAGGCAAGCTGAGTGCAAGTGCTCCTCACACTCTGCGAGGCACAAGGTGACCAACTGCCTCAGCCTCATGCTGCCATGACTTTTCTGCCCCATGGGCTTCACTGTCACACTGTGAGTCAACATAACCTTCTGCCCCATGGGCTGCACAGTCACACCACGGGTCAACCGTGTGACTCTGTGTTAAGAGCTTTGGTCAGATGTTTTTCATTGCAACAGGAAAAATAATTGTTACAAGTGGTTTCTTTATTGCCAAGATAGGGCTGTAGTGTGGAGAGTCGCATTCATGTGGTACACTAGTAGCCAGGAAGTTATCAATGAGGGGCTGTGAAACATTCGTTTCCTGATTTACATGGATCTTGGGGCCTTTGAGGAAAGTTGTTAGGGCCCTTAAGGGCAATTGTGACAGGAGTGGCTGTGAGCTTCCAGGAATGTAGATACCACACTATAGGAAAGAACTTGTTGGGCTAGTAGGGGACCCTGTGAAAAGACACTGAGGCCCCAAACATTCCTAGGTTACTGCAGGGCACAGAACAAAGTGTCAATATGCTGTAAGACTCTCTGGAATTTCAAAAATAAATAAAAATATAAATGAATCTAAACATTTAGACAAGATGTCCCCACCTAGAAGAGGAATTAAGCAGCTAGGTAAGAATGGCAAGGTGGTGTGGTAGTTTGAATAAGAATGGCTCATACATTTGAATGCTTGCTCAGCAGGGAATGGAACCATTTAACAGAATTAGAAGAAGGTTTAGGAGGCATGGCCTTATTAAAGTAGGTGTGGCCTTGTTAGAGGACCTGTGTCACTGGAGGTAGGTTCGAAGTTTCCAAACCTCATCCCAGGCTCTGCTTTGTTTTCTCTCTCTGCCTGCAGATCAGGATGTAGTTTTCAGCTCCTTCTCCAGCACCATGTCTGCCTGCCATCCTGCTCCCTCCTGACCATGATGATCGTGGACTAAACCTCTGAAACTGTATGCCAGCCTCAATTAAACGCTTTAGTTTATAAGAGTTCTGTAGTTATAGTGTCTCTTCACAGTGAAAGAACAGAATGAGTGAAAATACGTTTTTCTATCACACGGGTTAAGAGAGGTGTAACGTGGGCTAGTCAGAGTTTGCCATTATCTCTAGTGAGGAGACTGAACTGAAGAATGTGCTTAGGATGGGAAAGTTGATTTGGGGTTGAGAAGGAATGTTCTTTTTATCCCACTCACAACAAGGGCAAATGTGAGAGCCTGCATAGTCTCATGGTTCTGTCAGTTCTCACTCAGAGGGACCTCTTTCTGTTGAGCAACAAACTCATGGTCTAGGAACAGAGCTGGAGCAGGTACCCACTTTCAGTTTTAGTTTGAGCCTGGGCTCCTTGGGTGGAGATAGGCCTTTCTTCATGAGATAGAGAGACAAATTGTTGTTTTTAGTAGGCACCCACTTTATAGTTTGAGTGTGGCCCTAGCAGAGGCATATAGCCTGATAGTTTTTCAAACTCTTCACTGAATGGTCCCGGCTTACCACAACTATAGCAGGAATCACCCATCCAAAAACTAGGTTAGTTCCCTTAGACTGAACCAGATGGCCACCACATGAAGTCCTAAGATTTCCTGAGTTATGAAGAGAATAACTTTGTGTTAAGGTTTCAGTTTTATCTTTTGACCTCTGCAATGTGGCCCTTCTGGCTTTTGAGGTCACCCCTGGGCCATAAAAGGTTTTCAGGGCCATATTAAACAACTGTGGAAAGAAGTCTACTATCTCTGGTATATTTTTCAAGTTTAACTCTAATGTTTGGAGTGGGTTGGTCTATATGGCACTCAGAATCTATACAATTATATTCGTTTATGTTCTCAACTAGCCTGGGTTGAACAGCAGGATTCGCAGACGTTCCCTGTGGTATTTCCCACAGCTTGTTTTGTTACTAGGTTAATACTGATCTTTTCAAGTCTCTCAATAGGCAGGTAACCAGGCAGTTCCAAAGGATCCTTCTTCATAATGTCCTATGTCAGTGGCTTACATGAGCAGTGAAGCTCTATATCAACAGACCTTGGCCTGTCTGTAACTGGATTGTGAGCATGAGTCTCATCAGCTCAGATATATGCTAAAGACTGAGTACAAGAGACTGAAATGACCTCACATGTAAAGCAGGTGGTTCAGATAATACAGATGCATTTCTAGGTTAGATCAATAGTGACAGTGATGCTTTTAAACTCCTTAATGATGGTTGAAGGTTCCTGGATAAATAACCCTAGTTTGTATTATTTAGAATGGTCCAGACATGGGAAAGGGTACATGTACTCAGTTGGTGCTGAGGTCCCCATTATGCTCCTTGGAAATGGAAATGATGTTCTTGAGGGAGAGGAGATGACTTCCTTGAGTTCCCTATATGAGCTTCCTGACCTAGTGTGCATGAGAAAGCGTGTATCTAGGTAAGGAAGAGAGGATGTAGAGAGCCGTGCAGGTAAGAAGCAGGAAAAGAAGGTGAGATGGCAGCAGGAGGGGCAGTGCCCGGAAGCCAAAGGGCTTGAGTGCGCCCAGAGGTGGGCTTTGCAAGGGTGTCACCTGGGTTTAGTTCAGGGGAGTCATGCTGCTGCCAGAGACTTTCTTATCAAAAGGCAAGGTTTGGCTAAAGACATTTCAAAGTTCTTTCCTAATTACTACAAAGGAGATACAATTTTAGGATGCATTATTTATAGCTTAGTATGTTATGAAGTTCCTGACATTCTGATCTGGGGCAGTTATAAGTACCACAGTTTGTCACAAAGGAAAACACCTTTTTTTTTTTTTTTTTTTTTTTAAGTGAGAAAGTAAGGATAAAATTTAGACCAATTGATTCTTGAAATCATATCTAGGAGTGAGTCAGAAGGAATAGAAGGAATGAGACCTTTCATGTGTCGCATTCCCCAGATGTTCTTTGAGGACAACAGAGGCACCTGTTGTCAAGGGTGAGACCTGCTCTGAGCTGGTGTGACTCTTGAGAATTAGAGATTCTCTCAGTTTGAGAAGGGAAGCCTGGTTTCAGTTCAGAGCCAGACATACCTGGTTGATCAGGCTGGATTGACCTTTAAGAAAAACACAAACTGAAACTGTCTATGAGTTATGAGTTAGTAGTGAGGAATTAGTCATGGGCTTGGGCAATCATATCATACTGGAGAAAGCAAAATCCTGGAGCGGTCTGGCTGGAGGGAGAAACAACAGTCCTAAACAACATCAACCACTGACCCAGGTTTTATCCTCATTGCCCCAGAAAGTGGTAGCAAATGCTAGGATAGGGAAAATGAATGAGAGAGGGGAAGATAGAGTTCTCAAAATATTTGCTGATCCATCCTGGATGAGCTACTGTTTGCAGCCATGCCTATTGACAGAGAAGAAGATACCAGAAAAAAAAGTCAAGGTGGCTCTTTGCCCTTAGGGACTTACAGTGGTCATTCTCATTTTTCTACTGCCTTTGGTTTTCAATAAAGAATCATCTTAGCCAAGATCCTTCCATTGCAAATGTCCTAAGAATCTCACCGCAAATACCATTGGCAGGGAAAACACATGCACCAAATCCCTGTGCAGCTAGAGTGACCCCTGCTTTCTTTTACCTGACTAGATTATACTCCCATTCAAGACATCGTCAGAGCTACCCCCTTCATTTCACACACCAAATGAGAAAGGGGAAATTTTCCTATGCCCTTTGGTATAATTTGAGAGTCACTGAGATGATATGTACAGATAATGCCGAGACAGTTATTTGGTTAGTCTTCCTTGTGGAGCCTCTCCTTCAGTTAGTTGTGTGTATCTTACTTTCTTCTGAGTGCCTCTCCTTACCTTGACCCTCGTGCTCAAGCCTGTATTAAAATCTCCGCTTTACTATGTTGGCTAGTCTTGAAATTATTTTCATCATCGAAGCCATGCATTTCAGTTTAGCCCGAGTTGGGGATCTCTAAAAGTCTGGAACACCTAAGGCTGCTGAGGTGGCAGTGTGGAGCTATGAGCCTGATGATAGGGTCCGGGGAACCGGTGTTTGTTCGGCCTAACTTACTGCTTGAGAATTTTCTGTTCAGCATTGCTAGGACTCGCTCACAGGTGAAGTGCAGCCATATTGCTCTCCACAGTTCTGGGCTTTGAGTGTTAGAGCCTCAGCTTTTAGTGTTAGTTCTCTCCAAAGCTGATAAGGGGTTAGCACCTCTCTCAATAGCTTCTTGGAAAACTTGGCAGCTCTCTGTCCACTAGCTGTTCTCAAGAGACAGCAGCCCTTTTGGTTGCTGGGTCCCAGTACAATTCTCTCAGCCTGCTTTAGACATTTAAGTAAGAAAAGTAAAACCATGAAAAAGAAGCTTTATTAAGATTTGTGCCGCAGCACAGTGCAATATACTACGCTGCTGGGGGTAGTAAATGGGATGGAGGCTTGTCTGGACTGACCTGAGGAGGGTGAGGGAGAGTAGTGCTGCCTGTGCAAACAATGAGGGAGGCCGTGGGCATGCATGTAGCTTCCTTTCTGCTGCTGAAGGAGACTCTAGCATTGGGTTGCCAGTCGTCATAGGCCTGCTAAGCTTGATGATTGTGCTGTCTATCAGAGTGGGAACATTCAGAGTGGCTGTAGAGGTAGGGGAGAGTATCGTTCAGGAAAGTTTCAGGGCACCTGAAGCTGCTGTAGCCATAAAGACGCCGAACAGGGCATCAGATGTAGTCAAGGTCTTGAGCAGTCCTCTGGAATAGCTGTGAGGCCTATCAGGCAGCCTGGTGTGCTCCAGGGCAGCAGCTATCTCCAGTACCTAAGCCTAGAGAGGAGGCGAATCAGTCCACCCTAGCCTAGGTAGCTTCAACTATCAAAGGCGGAAAGAAGAAAAGGAAGCGTACACCTCGGGGAAGGGTAGGATACTCTTCTGTCTCATTGCCGCTTTGTGTAAAGATCTGGCTTATGTTAGCAATGTAGGTAGTCTCTACGGAACACCTATATAGAGAGACATTCTGCCAATGGCACATGTGACTGTAAAGCCTGGAGAGACGTGAGAGAAAGGTGCTGAGTTTTGTAACAGAGTTGGTTTTCACTGTGAAATAAAAAGGCTTTGTTTGTATCTATAATAATGTGAAATTATAAATTAGTGTATAGTCCAATTAGGGACATGGGAATTAAAAAAATGAAGACCACATGAAAGAGAATGCAGAATAGCAACAAGTACATACGTTATGAACTTTGAATTAAATTTGTAGGAAAGTGGTGCTGGACCAACACAAGAATGTTTGGGAAGAGTGAGCGGACAGGGTGAAAGGATCGTCTCCTCGTCAGGCCATGCATCTGAACAGAGCGTGAAGATTTAGGCAACCACAATGAGCAGAGACTGGTGTTCCTTACTCCATCCTCCCCCTCGCTACCTGACGTCTATTCTTTCCCCATAAGCCCATCCCAACGTCCAACCATAGCACCTGCCTCCCATTTGAGTGCTTTGGTTATAGCTTCACATTAAAAAGTTTTGTGTCATGACATTCAACACCCTTCACAAATTTGCACACACCTCCCTTTTCATCTCTAGTCACCTCTCCAGTCATGCAATACAGACCCTTTGTTACAGGCGTGCCCTGCTCATTACAGAAGCTACTAATCACATGTGGACTTGGGGTACTTGAGAGGTGGCTAGTCTTGAGATATTCTGTAAGTGAAGGACTTTGAAGACACTATAATTTTTTTTTATTTATATGAGTACACTGTAGCTGTCTTCAGACACACACCAGAAGAGTGCATCAGATCCCATTACAGATGGTTGTGAGCCACCATGTGGTTGCTGGAAATTGAACTCAGGACCTCTGGAAGAGCAGTCAGTACTCTTAACCTCTGAGAAATCTTTCCAGCCAGACATTACACATTTTTAAAATAAGTTAATATTTCAAATATAGACTGCATGATAAAGTGATAACAGCTTATGCCTATCTCTGGTAAAATATACTATTAAATTTAGTCTTTTTCAACTTTTAAAAATGTAGCTACTGGAGTTGGAGAGATGGCTTGGTAGATAAAGTATTTGTCATGCAAGTATGCAGACCAGGGTCTGGATTGCCAGCACCCACGTAAAAGCCAAGTGAGGCAGCCTGCTTCTAATTTCAGTGCTCACCAGGCAGAAATGGGTGATGCCTGGGGTCATCCATCTGGCTAGATGGACTAGGTGAACCAGTGATTTCTGGGTTCAGAAAGAGGCTCTGACTCAGTAAATCGAAATGGAGAGCAATCAAGGCAGACACCTAACATCAATCTTTAGATTCTACAAGTTCATGCCACATGGACACATTTACCTGCATGCGGGGCAATTTGGGCATTTTGTTTTGTTTTGTTTTGTTTTAAAAAGCACAGAAATATTATAAGAATATGTATTAGTTTTCATCCCAGGTGAGGGATATGGAGATGCTTCAGATTGTCTAAATAAGCTGAAGCTGACTATGATTTGCCTCATGCTTTAGCAGGGGCATAATTTTGCTAGCCGTAACTTTTTCTTTTCTTTTCTTTTTTTTAAAGATTTATTTATTTCACTTATGTATATGAGTACACCATTGCTCTCTTCAGACACACCAGAAGAGGGTATCAGATCTTGTTATAGATGGTTTTGAGCCACCATGTGGTTGCTGGGATTTGAATTCAGGACCTCTGGAAGAGCAGTTGGTGCGCTTAACTGATGTCGTGTGACATTAACATTTGGAACTCTGGGGACTCTTCACTTTTCAGAGGGTATATAAGCGCTAGGGCCCCAAGAGGTGGTGTGGGTTGTTGGTTAGATGTTGATTGGTTGCTCTTTGTTGGCTGTTTGTTGGTTGTTGGTCTTGGTTAAGTAGTTGTGTGAAAAGAAGAAACAACAGCAAGATGAAACTAGATATCCTGAAGGCAAAAATAAAAATTGCCCCAAGGAACTCAATGCTCCTAACCAGATGGAAGTAGTATAATGATAACATAACCCCTTTCTAACCTATTTCCTTTCTTTTCTGTCTCCTTTTCTTTCTTATCTAGGTAGGGTTAGGGAGCTGAGAGGGTGGAAGAACACACAAAGTTACAAGAGACAGCTACACCTGAGCTCATGTGCACTCTTACATGTACAAGCATGTATACACACACTCATTCACACACCACACAAATACACACATGCAAACAATGTAGCTCTAGTAACTGGGGAGATAGTTAAAAATGATTGCCATGCAAAAGTGAGGAGGTAGTTTAAAAGCTGGGTATAGAACCAGGTGGTGGTGGCAGTGCATGCTGTGGATCCCAGCAATTCAGAGGCAGAGGTGGTGGATCTCAATGAGTTTGAGGCCAGTTTGATCTACAGAGTGAGTTCCAAGGCCACCACTGACAAATGGTATCTCAAAAAACCAAAACAGGACTGGTGAGATGGCTCAGTGGTGAAGAACACTGACTGCTCTTCCTGAGGTCATGAGTTCAAATCCCAGCAACCACATGGTGGCTCACAACCATCTGTAATGTGAAATAAGTAAAAACCTGTGGGCTGGAGTGAACTGCAGCTGGGAGTGAGCAGGGCCAGAGCAAGAGGGAGAAAGGGAAGGGAGAAAAGGAAAAAAAAAAAACAACCAGCCAATAGAACAAAACAAGGAAACAAGCAAACCCCAAACACTGGTCATAGTGGCGAGCACTTGTACCCTCAGTAAAAGGAACCCTGGTCTTTCTGGTCAGCCTAGCCTAATCAGAGAGTCCAAGATTCTAGTGAGTTTTCTTGTCTCAGAAGACAAGGTGGACAAGTCTTGAAGCACACAATGCAAGACTGACCTCTGGTCTACACACACACACACACACACACACACACACACACCCCTACTAGGAAAACCACATCTACAGTTTACATTGTATTCAACTGCACAGCTCTGTTATAAATGAGCACTTCAACCCTTTCCTAAGTTTGTATCCATTTTCTGTCTCACAGTGTTGGTTCCCAGCCTCTCTTGCTGGTTAATTGTGCTTAAAATTCTAACCAAAGTGAAGACTGTCCTCAGTTCATTCTTTTCTTCTAGGCAGACATCTGTCATTTGCTCATTGCAATTTATAAGCTGCTTTTGGCTTTTACATTGCTTACCAATTGAATTATATAATTGTTCTCAATAGTTATGAGCAGCTACTGATCCAGAATGTGTTTTATTTTGATTCTGTTTCTAGCACTCTAAGTTATCAGGTCATCGAGAATGGATTCTCAGAATCTTCTACTCAATAAACAAATGTGGAAAATATTGTAAGACATATGTGATTGATTGCCAAGACAGATATTACAAATATAATTGTTTTGGTATCATCTCTAGGTGAAAATCCACTTAATTCTGCAGGTATTGGAAATGTAGATAATTCTGCAGGATTTGGTCTTTCTGTTTTCTCTTTTTGCCGAGAGGGTACTTGTACTGGCTGGTTTGGCGTGTCAACTTGACATAAGCTGGAGCTATCACAGAGAAAGGAGCTTCAGTTGAGGAAATGCCTCCATGAAATCCAGCTGTAAGGCATTTTCTCAATTAGTTATCAAGGGTGGGAGGGCCCACTGTGGGTTCTATAAGAAAGCAAGCTGAGCAAGCCAAGGGAAGCAAGTCAGTAAGTAACATCCCTCCATGACCTCTGCAGCAGCTCCTGCTTCCTGACCTGCTTGAGTTCCAGTCCTGACTTCCTTTGGTGATAAACAGCAATGTAGAAGTGTAAGCTGAATAAATCCTTTCCTCCACAACTTGCTTCTTGGTTGTGATGTTTTGTGCAGGAGTAGAAACCGTGGCTGAGATAGCACTGAAAGTTGGAGTTAGGGTGTCAGGCTCTGCTGCAAGCACTGTGACCAGCACTGTCATCTCACTGGCCTTTCTGTCAGTTATCTGTTGTGGGCATGCTTATGTTGTGTTATTTTGTTTGAGGCAGGGTTTTACTATATAGCCCAGCCTGGTATCTTAACTTACAATCTTCTTGCCTCAGTCTCCCTCCCACTTCACAAAGATGGTCTGTTAGCCTCTTTGAGGATATCTTTCAGACTCGTGTCTTCCCAGGAATCGATTGCTATTGCTGGCATGATGGCTAGTTGGGTGGGGTCCAGGATGATGAAGGTCTCAAGTCAATTAAAGTTCAACAGCAACCAAATCTTCAGAGCATGGTAGCTGCCAGACAAACAGCCTCCCTTCACCCTTCCTCTATGGATGGTCACATGTGCAGCTGTTCTAATTGGATACATCTCAAGAGATTCAGGAAACTTCATCTCCCAATGAGCCTGATTCAACTGATGGTAGAGACCATCCAAGCCAAAGGAATCATTGTACCCATCCTGAACTGGGGCTTTACTCCGGGAGACTGGACTGCATCTGTGTGCTCTGAACACTGTGATACAGTTGTGACTGATACCTTTTGGTGGTTCTACTCTTGACCACTGGCAACATGATATGACATTTATAAAATTCGACTTGCCTCTGCGACTCACTGCTACTCTTAACTTTGAAATAGCTCTCCTAACTCAGGTAGGGCTGAAGCCCCTCTCCAACCCCTGTGTGCAACTAGCTATGCAAAGGTATCTTAATCTCCAGAGGAAGCCATTGCTGATTTGTTTTACTAGCTGAGGTTATTTTCACAGTGACCACTGACTAGTGAATTGTCAGGGGTGGAGGTGTGCATTTTACAGTGTCAATCAGTGGCTGTATGACTTAACTGGATGACTACATTTTAAGAGGGTTTTTGTCAGCAATGAAGCAGAGTGGAGAAAGGTGGGTATGTTTACCGCTCAATATAATTTAGGACTTTGGGTTGTAGATAAATGAAGGGTGCTTTCATTTTTGCAGTATGTGTGACTTTTTCTAACATGGTGGATCATGTCTTTATTTCTCATTTAGTCTCATATTCAACACTGTGTGGTGCTTTCCAGTGTCAGCTGTCTTCGGGTATAGGTACGATACGGCTTAAGAGAATTGGCTTTGGGCTGGGCAGTGGTGGCGCACACCTTTAATCCCAGCACTTGGGAGGCAGAGGCAGATAGATTTCTTAGTTCGAGGCCAGCCTGGTCTACAGAGTGAGTTCCAGGACAGTCAGGGCTATACAGAGAAACCCTATTTTGGAAAAAAACAGAAAGAGAGAGAGAGAGAGAGAGAGAGAGAGAGAGAGAGAGAGAGGGAGAGAGAAATATGAATGAGAATTGGCTTTGGATCAGTAATGTATAAAAGCTTATTCTTTTTGGCCATAGGCAAGAACCACTAAAATTCTATAAGAACTGGACCAAAATAAATCACAGTCACCACCAAGATTACCTTCCTTCTAAGAAATGTACTGGATTAGTAGAAACAAAGATAATAATAGACCTTAAGCAAAGATCAAAGACTTAATATATGTTAGTACCTTTTGTATGGCAAGGGTTCGGGTGAGTGACCTTTGTGTCTTGAGCGAGTGGAAAGTCAAATTCTAACCTGGGTTACGGTAATATGTAGCTTAGAAAAGTGTGCAAAACTTCTCGTCTGCAGAAAAAGCTCAGAATGTTAACATACCATAATCCAGATACTTTCTAAGTATCGCTAGGTAGAAGCCTGGTCTTGAACTCAACAAGATCCTTCTGCCTTGTCTCCATTGTAATGGAATTAAAGGTGTGCACGCTGCCACAGTGACCATAAACGGTTTTCATGAAAAGACAGTCTATAGGGTGTGAGTTTAAGAGGCAAAGCCTCGTTCAAGTATAAAGCTCAATCGCCGTTCCCTTCCCTTCTCTCGGTGTCAGCGGGAAGGGGGTGGTGGTGGTGTCAATCAAGGATCAGACAAAGAGGCCGCTCCAGCCCGTTTGCAGAAAACAGGGACGCGCAGGCGCGCGTACTGGGAACAGCCGCGGGGCATGCTGGGCCAGCGACTTCGGCCCGTTGCTAGGAGGCGGGGACGCCGGCCCTCCCGGGACCCACGTCGCTGCAGGCCTAGCAGGCTGGTCGAGCCGAGCGACGGCGGGTTTGTCTTCCTCCGGTGGCCCGCGCCTGCAGGGCCGAAGACACGCGGCTGCCCCGGCCTCGAGGAGCGATGGAGCCTGCGAAGGTCGGTGTGCCGCGGGGCCCGGCCCGCGCCCGCGTTCCCCTACTCTTCCTTGGCAATGGAGACCGGGTTTCTCCTCGGCCTGAACTTAGGAGCGAGCTGGAGGCGGAGTTTGGGTCGAGGTCTCAGCTCTGCTGACGCCTCTCACTTCTTAGCTCCAGGTGCGGTTTGTGGAGGAGTTTCTGGACTCATCCAGAGGCGTGGCTGAGTGTCAACTTAAGGAAGGCACAGGACTCCTGAAAAAAAAATGCCGAAAGGTGAAACATGAGTCTCGTTAAGGTAGAAAGTTGTTGACTTTAACTTTGGTAGGTCGTATATATCAAAAATCCATCTTTTAAGTTTTCCGGTTTGGTGGAATACAGGTTTTTAAAAGTATGTCCTTATGATCCTATCAATTACCCGTGATAAAGCCTATGAATTACCCGAGCGTCTATTATAAAGGACCCTTGTCTGCTTTAATTAATCTGGGTCTTCTTTTTCCATCTGTTGGTTTACTGGGTAAAAGTGTGTCCATTTTGTTGATTTTTCTCAAAGAGTCAGCTCCTAGTTTCTTTGATTCTTCATACTGATTTGTGTCGTTGTTGCAGTTTCTTTGATTTCAGGCCTGAGTTTGATTTTTTTTTCCTTGCCATCTACTCTTTTGTAGTATTATTTCTTCTTGTTTTTTTCTAGGGCTGTCAGATGCCCTAGTTTTTGATGGAGGCACTTGGTGCTATGAACTTGGGTCTTACAAACTGTGATCATTGTGTCCTGTAGGTTTGGGTATGGTTAATTTTCATTCAGTTTTAAAAAGTTTAATTTCCTTTGTGATTTCTGTTTTGACTTGATTTTCATTCAGTAGTAAGTTGTTCCAGTGTCCATGGGTTTGTGTGCTATTATTGATATTCAGTTTAATCCATGGTGGTCAGATAGGATTAAGGTATTATTTCAGTTTTCTTATGTATATTGAGGCTTGCTTCGTGTTCTAATATGTGATCATGAGCTTCGGAAAATAAAGTATATTCTTTAGAGTTTGGGTGGAATATTTGTGTGTGTGTCTGTTATGTCAATTTGGCTTACAATATTTTTTGTTTGTTTTGTTTTGTTTTTTAATTTGCTTCTTAAAACTTGAGAGAGGGATTGAGAGAGAGAGAGAGAGAGAGAGAGAGAGAGAGAGAGAGAGAAAAGAAAAAGAGGAGGCTGGCTATGATCATGTGGAGAGAGGAAGGAAGAGAATGGGGAGAGAAGGGACAGTGGGTAAGAGAGCAAGAGGAGAGAAGAGAGTGAGGAGGGGGCAAGAAGTCCTTTTTATAGTGAGTCAGGCACACCTGGCTGTTGCCAGGTACCTGTGGAGTGGAGCCTAGAAGAAATGCTAACAGCAATATTATTTTTTTCCCTTTGATAGATTTTTTTCCTCTTGATGAGAATGTAATGTCTCTATCTCTTCTGATTAGTTTTGGCTTGAAGTCTCCTTTGTCACATACTAAAGTGGCTACACCTGTGTTTTTCATGGGTCCATTTGCTTGGAATACCTTTTCTAGCCTTTTCCCTAAGGTAATGTTTGTTGTTCATGGTGAGTTTTGTTTCTTGGATGCAGCAGAAAGATGGACCCTGTTTCCTCATCCAGTCTGCTAGTCTGTCTCTTTTTATTGGGGAGTTGAGACTACTGATCTTGGGAGTTCTTAACGAGCAGTGTTTATAATTCCCGTTATTTTGCTGCTGTGGGATGGGTCCCACCATTGATTTACTCTTCTGGGATTGTTTAGTCCTCACATCCTCTGGGGCATGTATAGTCAGCCTTCTCTTCAGTATGTAGTTTTCCTTCAGTGCCTTCTGAAGAGCTGGATTAGTGGACAGCCAGTTTTCTTTTGTATCATGTTTTTCTTTCTGAATGGATTGTGATTGATAGTTTTGCTGGGTAGAGTAGTCTGGGCTGTCATCTGTGGCCTCTCAGACCTTATAGAATATCTGTCTATGTCCTTCTGGCTTTTAGAATCTCTATTGAAAAGTCAAGATGTTACTCTAATGGGCCTGCCTTTATATGTGACTTTCTTTGTTCTATACATTTAGTGTTTTGATTATTATGTGTTGTGGGGAGTTTCTTTTCTGGTTTGGTATTCTGCATACCTGTTGTAACTTGATAAAGCTTGTCTTTCTTTAGGTTGGGAAATGTTACTGTTATGATTTTATTAAAAATATTTACTATGCCTTCAATCTGGTTTTCTTCTCCATTCTCTACATGTATAATTCATAGGTTTGATCTTTTCATAGTGTTCTGAGTTTCCTGGATGTTTTGTGCTCCAATTTTATTTTAGGTTTAACATTTTCTTTGACTGAATATCCATTTCTTCTACCTTGTCTTCAGACCTGAAATTCTTTTCGTGTCTTAATCCACAGGGAAGGCTTACCTTGAGGTTTTTGTTTGAGATCCTGAGTGTTTGAATTCCAGATTTATTTCAGTTTGGGTTCTCTTTGGTGATTCTATTTCTTGATTCTAATTCATGTCTTGAATTGTTTTCATTATTTCTTTTAACTGGTTGTGTGTGTGCACGAATGCGTGTGTGTACGTGTGTGTGCACAGTCTTCATTAAAGCTTTTATTCACATCCTCTTTAAGGTCCTTGAACATATTTGTGATTGCTATTTCGAAACCCCTGTCTTGTGCTTCAGCTAAATTGCTTTTCTCATTGTCTATGACAGAGGGTTGCTGGCTTCTGGAGAAGGCATATTGTCTTGTGGTTCATGTGTATATTTTTGTTCTGGGATCTAGGCATCTGGAGTTCAGATATTTGAAGTGTTTCTTGGTGCAGCTATCTGGTCTTATCTTTATATTGTGGGTGCTCTGTTCTTTGGTTGCACTTGCACACCCTTGGGTCCTAGCCAATATTGGCGGCTGTGGGTTTCCTGGTGGAAAGTGGTTCTAGTTCCTAGCCAAACAAGGTGGTTGTGGAGGCCTTGGTAGAGAGCTGTTCTGTGGGTCAGTGGGGAGTAACAGAGGGGTGGAAATGAGGTAGAAGGAAAGGGTGAGAGGGCATCAAGAAGGAACTAGGGGGACCCTGAGTCTGTACCAACAGGCCAAGTGCCTAGTGGATAGAGGTGGGCAGGCTGGAGCAGAGCAGTACAGGATGGAACTGATGACAGGAAGGGGGAAAGGGCGATACATATGGGTCACTCGGACCTGAGTCCCATCCTAGTGCAGTCATTATGGGGTCCCCAGTAGAAGGTGAGTCTGCTGGTTGGTGGGGTCATAAAGGGGAGGGATAGGCTAGGAGAAAAGGCTAAAAGGGGCCATACATAGGAAGGGGGACACTGGGTCTGTGGCAAAAGGCTGAAGCCCTGGGGGATGCTGGGAGGAGGGCCACATCAGGCCTGTAAACATGAGTTTTGAGAACATGGGCTTAGTTCCTCACAGTTTTTTGTTTTTGTTTTTTGTTTGTTTTGTTTAAGACAGGGTTTGTCTATGTATTTCTGGCTGTCCTAGAACTCACTCAGTAGACCAGACTGGCTTTAATTCAGAGATCCACCTGCCGCTGTCTCCCAAGCGCTGGGATTAAAAAAAGACATGTACCACCCTTCCAGGCAGTTCCTCAAATTTTTGAAGCAAGCCCTTTACTAGCTGAGCTACTTTTCTAGTCCCCAGTACTTTTCTTGACAGGTTTATGAGATCCAAATAGTGTATTTGACTCAGTATAGCATCTGATATGTATTAGATACTAATAAAATGTGTCTTCCTATTTCTATTTTATGTGAAACAAATCATCTTAAAATTAATTGTTATAATATCAGCGATCTTTTTATTTTGCTCATGTATTCTGTGGACTGGGAATTGGAGAACACATACAGCTCAGGCGGCTTAATTCTGCTCCTCTGACATCTGGGGTTTCAAATAGGCAGATGCAGGTTTGGGGCTTGTGCGTGGTCACTCACTGGGTGGACTGCCTCACACTCTGGCCACCGAGTTGACCCGTGCGTGTGGCTTGCTTTGCTTAGCTGGGACATCTGCACGTGGCCTCTCTCCCACAACGCTGCTCCCCTTCTTTACACCCGGGCTCCTGTCTGTGGTGACCCCCGGGAGGCCAAGTGGGAGACACGTTCTTTGGTAGTTACATAGCTTTCTTCTGGCCTAGGATGGGCCAACCACGGCAGAAGAGGCAGAAATCCCAGACTCAGCCCTGCGCTCAGTGTTTGGGAGGAGGTAGTTTACTGGGGCCTATGTGAAAAATGTTTTTTGGCAGTGTTTGTTTAAATAAAAAAAAATAATGTATATGAGTGTTTTGCCTGTGTGTATGTCTGTGTACCACATACTTGCCTGTTTTCTGAGGAGGCCAGATACTGAAATGGAACCCTTGGAGCTGGAGTTTTACAGTTGTAAGCTGCTGTGTAGGTGAGGGGACTTGAGCACAGGTTTGTTGTTTTTTTGTTTTTGTTTTTGTTTTTTTTTTTAGAAAGAAGCCACTGCTCTTAACAGCCGGGCCATCTTTCTAGTCCACATTTGACATGTGATCACAGAATGCTTGCCCTTGATCTGTTAGTTAACTGCCATCCTAACTTTGCTTTCTTTATTTGGTAATAGTTTTTGAAGTAGCCAAATGAATGGGCCCTGTAATAATTACGGATTACTTTAGTGAATAATTTAAACAGATCCTTATTTGTATCTTTTCTGTTTTCGTTTGAGACAGAGTATCCCTATGCTTCTGAGGTTGGCCTCAAACTCTGTATCCTCCTGCTTTGGCTACCCAAGTGCTGGGATTGCCGGTGTGGGCTCCATTCTTGGCCTGCGTTTGGATCAGCTTTCATGTCAATAGGAAAGCAAAACGAGAAAATAAAAACTATCTTCTAGTTTATTATTTTTGATACAAATAGTATAATGAAAACACAAAATTTGTTATTTAAAAGATTTCCCCCCAGGACCTCATTATATTGCCTAAGCTGGCTTGGAATTTAGAATCTTCCTGACTAAGCTGTTCAAGTGCTAGGATATGGGTGTGTGCTGCCATGCCTGACTTGATAATTCTGTCTTTGTACTTTGCTACTTAGAGAAGAACCAAAGATGATACTTGGAAAGCAGATGACCTCAGAAAACACCTTAAGGTAATGCATTTTAAAGACCTGGTGTGGGAGTCACATGCAACTTTTGGATAGTGACCAGGCTCACAGTCCTGCATAGCTTTGCTTACAAGAAGTTCATTTCAGAGGCGTTTCTGACTCAAAGAGGAAGGTAGGTAGTTAATACTTCTGGAATATTTTAGGGTATGGGACTGAGGTGTCCTGTGTATAGCCCAGTATGGTAGTCCTACCACTTTGAGTCTTGTGATTGAGATTTAGTCCTCCTGAAAATGTTATAATAAAGATCTCAATTAATTAGTTAATTAATTTTAAACAGGGTCTTGCTCTGTAGTCCAGGCTGGCCTTGAATTGAAGTGGCTGATTCTCCTGTCCCATTCTCCTGAGGGCTGGGATTATTCTTGACACCTGTGCTTGGCTTTATTGCTGCTGACGCAGGGTCTCACTGTGTAGCCCTAGCTAGCCTGGAACTCATACAAACCAGATGGTCTCGAACTCACAGAGATCCACCTGCTTCTGCTCCTTGAGTGCTAGAATTAAAGGCATGAGCCACCATGCCCAGCTGGCTTTATTCTCTGTGTAGTAACCAAGTGGTTCTTGCCTCAGCAACTTTAAACCACGACTTCACTATGTCCTCCTATTACAGGTTATATTTTATTGTTTCACTTTTTCGCAGTACTAAGTTTGAACTCATGTTCATGGGCAAAACTGCTGCTGCATCCTGCCTCCCATGTAACCCTTCAGGCTGATTGCCAGTCGGCACATACCTGGGTTTGTAGCTACCATTTGTAGACATGTTAGGTAGGACCGCAGTTAGTGTGCTAGGAATACTCATCAGTTCCCCCTTCCATCTTGCTGGACTGAGAGGGCCGTTGCAGCCAGTGATTTTTAAAGTGCTGTGGGTGAGTCTTTGTCCAGATAGTGACAGTAAATGCTCATGTGCTCTCATAGTCACGGAAGCTCTTCCTGTGCTGTTCTAGGCCGGACAATCAGGCAGTCCCAAGGAAGAGAAGAAACTCAGAGAAAAGAAGATGCACAAGGACTCAGAGCTGGGCACTCCTGAATACAGAGAGCACAAGAGCAGGGACCCAGACCGAGAGGCCCGGCACAAGGAGAAGACATCGGAGAGAGACCTGTACACCTCCACGGAACATCCCCGTGGGGAGAGGGACCGGGAGAGGCACAAGGAAAGGAGGAAAGATGTGAAAGACCGTGAGAGAGACAAGCAAAAAGAGAGACATCGAGATCAAGAAGCAGAGAAGGCGCACAGTCGAGGCAAGGACAGAGAGAGAGAGAAAGACAGACGGGCCAGGAAAGAAGAGCTCAGGCAGTCCATGGCCTACCATGACCTCCTGGGTCGAGATATGCGTGGCCGGCAGATGCTGGAGAAAATGGAAAAGAAAGGTCACACAGGTGTGTCTCTGCTTCACGGACTCCACCTATAGTGTCACCCAGGCTGCTTGTTAGTTTGCTAGCAAGCTGTTGATTGCTTGCTCAGTCAGTTGACTGATGTGTGTGTGTGTGTGTGCGTGCATGTGTGTGTTCATGTGTGAATGCATGTGTGTGTGTGTTTACACGTGTGTGCCACACTCTGAGTGGAGATTAGAGGATAACTTTCAGGAGTTGGCTCTTGCCTTCCCCATTGAGATGGGGTCTCTTTCTGCCTCATTATGTCCTTGAGGCTAGCTGGCTGATTCTCCTTACTGCTCATCCTGCCGTAGGAATGCTGGGATTATAACTGTGTGCAGCTGTATCCAGCGTACATGGGTTCTGGGTTTGTCAGGCTTGACTGGCTGGGGCTTTTACATGTTGAGCCATTTCCTTGGCTGTGTTTTGTTTAAAGGTTCTCACTGTTTGAACATTCTTCCTTTCAGTTCATCGTTTATTTTCTCTGAGGGTTTCATGCATACTTTACCTTTGGATGTAGGAAACAGAAAGCCACAGTTTCTTATTGTCCATGCTTGTTAGTATGAACTTTAAAAAAAAGTCAGTCAACAAAGGAAACTAGTATTTAGTAGTGTTTTTAATTTTTGAAATTCTTTTTTAAAATGTAATATCTCAGTAAATCTTAAATCTCTGTGAATAAACAAAAATAAAGCACTTTAATAAAAGTATTCCACCAAAGTGTTAGTTTTATTGCAGTGTTAGGGACTTGGGGATAAACTCAGGCCTGCTGTGGTAGGCAAAGGCTACCCCTAAGTGAAGCCCTGCCCTTTGGGCTTTCGTAAGTGTAAGCCAATGAGGTGTCAGTGATAGCTGGTGTATCTGTACTTGGTAGTCCTTGGACGTCAACACCACCAGGGTGACGGTGACTCACCCTCTCAGCATAGGTTTCAGCTTCCTGTCAGATGCTATCTGTGAGGCGGCTGGCGCTCTCCCTCCAGGGGAGCAGAGACATTCACCCCCTTGTCTCAGTAACACACTGGGCGAGGGGGAGGACTGTGTCTGGTTCTGAGCCTGCCGTATCCCTCTTCCACTTTAAGTTTAGGCACTGGCACTTGTTACTCTTGAGTTTTGAGAATGGTTTTGGTTGAGGAATGTCTGATGATGCAAATTAACGGGCGTATGTGCAATAGTAAAGTCTACAGCAAGTTACCAGGTGGTCTTCTTGGTAAGATAAAATTTGTGAATATTAAAAATATGCTGTTGTGTTTGTTTGTTTGTTTTTAGCAAGTAAAGTACGAATTGAGGAAAGAGAAAGGCGAGACGAAGACTCTGACAGAATAGATGAAGATAGAGAAAGAAGATACAGAGAAAGAAAGGTAATGCTCGCAGGCCCAAGCCCGCAGAGCGCGTGGGAACACTGAGCTAATGGAGGAAGGAGACGAAGCTTCTGGACACTTTCTCTTTTAAAGATACACTTTAAACTTCTAATTAACATGTAATAATTATACATACTTACAGGGCACAGTGTGACACTTCAGTGTATACATACAGTGTTGAATTTCCACAATAGGATGATTGGCATGTGTGTCACCTAAGACATTTTGTTTTAGGGTCTCTATTGCTGTGTTGAAACCCAACGGCCAAACAGCAGCCTGGGGAGGAAAGGGTTCATTTGGCTTACATTTCCACACTGTAGTCCATCATCTAAAGGAGTGTCAGGAGGAAGCTCACGCAGGGCTGGAACCGGGAGGCAGGAGCTGATGCAGAGGCCGTGGAGGGTGCTGCTGACTGGCTTGCTCAGCCTGCTTTCTTATAGAACCCAGGAAGGACCACCAACCCAGGGACGGCCCTACCCACAATGACCTGGGCCCGCCCTCATCAAGCTCTAATTAGGAAAATACCCCACAGCTGGATCATATGGCGGTGTTTTCCTCAGTTGAGGCTCCCTCCTCTCAGGTGACTCCGCCTTGTGTCAAGTTGACAGGAGACTAGCCAGGGCACCACATTTTTGTTTTGTTTTTTAAATCATCCTGGGCTAAAGAACATTAGAATGGATTCCTCCTGTACCCTATGTGGGTGTGTACTGTTGGAAGTAAACCCCCATTCACTAATTACCACTGGGTAACACACCTCCTAGTGGCTCGCCTTGAGTTTACATTAAAAAAATTAACTCTTTGTTTGGCATTTATGTTGCTTTTTTAATTTAATTGAGGGATCTTTTATTTTTACAAGTAAGTGCAAATTATGACATAGATAAGTCTGTCCTTTGGTGCACAGAATGCTTAACAAATGCTCTTTCTACTTCCTGTAATAGGTGTGAAGTAGGATAGTTGTCTGGGTTTTGTTATGGATCTATAAAGGAAAGGCCCCTTAGACTTAGCTTTTTCAATCCCATAGTTTATTTGGCAAGTGGTCTTAGGTCGTGATCTGCTTTTAAAGCTGAGGGCTACAGTCAGACATAGTTCTCTAGAAATGCTCTCCTGACAGAGATAAACAGGGCAGGAGAGTACAGAGACTCTTCTGTGTCTCCGGACTGGGTGGAAGGAACACAGAGAGTCCAGGCACGACTCGGGAGTGGAGTGAGCCTCGGTTGTCCTGGACAGGTCAGGCTTGCTTGGAGTCTGCCCTGATGGCTCCTGGATGGAGTCAGAGCTGGAGTACCATCCATCATAATGATGGCTGTGACTTGTGTCACGAGTGACTCACTGAACTTCGGTGGTTGTGTTGGGATGAGAAGATGGCTAAATCATAGCCTTTCCTTGCTTGGCTCCTTGACTGTGTGCAAATGAGCAACAATTAAGAGACAGTGTCAGGCCATGTTACTACACGGAGGCAGCAGCAGCACGCTACTGGCATTCACCACAGGGACTGGTGTCCTAAAGAAGTCACAAAGTCTCTGCAGCAGGGACTATAGGGCTATGGAGCTAAAGGTGAGGGAACACATTAAGAATGTGGTGGAGAGCCGGGCGTGGTGGTACACACCTTTAATTCCAGCACTTGGGAGGCAGAGGCAGGCGGATTTCTGGGTTCAAGGCCAGCCTGGTCTACAGAGTGAGTTCCAGGACAGTCAGGGATACACAGAGAAACCCTGTCTTGAAAAAAACCAAAAAAAAAAAAAAAAAAAAAAGAATGGTAGAGAAACAAAGAAGGCAGATGCCTTTTGTTTTGTTGTGTGTCTGTATTACTTTGCCACTATAATAGAATATGCAAGGAATTCCATATGTAAAAAAGAAAGGCTGGCTTTGAGTCACAGAACTGGAACCTTCAGCCCATGCCCGGTTGTCCCTGTTGTAGAGAGGTAGCACACTGTAGGAGTGCTCAGTGAGCAAAGCTACTCACGCCCTTTTCAGGGATTAGGGAGACTGAGGAACAGGAAGACAAGGCCCGTTGCTCCCAGCCTTTCACATGGCTGCAGTTCCTCAGGCTCACAGTGCCTCTCAGCAGTGACACCCTGGAGACCAAGCCTAACCCAGGGCATCCAGTCCCTCGTCCTGAAGAGTATGGACAATTTTTAATTCAGAGGACATCTAGGCTTAGACAATCTTGCTTTGTAGTGCTTGGTGCTGGTGTGAATGAGGATTCTTCTTCTTCTGGATCAAGGATTTTAGGGAGACAGAGATTGCCCACTGTAATTTTCTTTCACTATAATATACATAGATAGCACCATGTCTCTGTAATACACACAGACAGCACATGTCATGGTAATACAAACAGCACATGTCAATATAATACACACAGGCAGCACATGTCACTGTAATACACACAGACAGCACATGTCAATATAATACACACAGGCAGCACATGTCACTGTAATACACACAGGCAGCACATGTCACTGTAATACACACAGGCAGCACATGTTACTATATTACACAGAGGCAGCACACGTCACTGTAATACACACAGGCAGCACACGTCACTGTAATACACACAGGCAGCTACATGTCACTGTCATATACACAGGCAGCACATGTCACTATAATGCACACAGGCAGCACATGTCACTGTATTACACACAGGCAGCACATGTCAGCGTATTGCACACAGGTAGCACATGTCACTGTAATACACACAGACAGCACATGTCAGTGCATTACACACAGGCAGACATGTCACTATAATACACACAGGCAGCACACGTCACTGTAATATACACAGACAGTACATATCACTGTATTACATACAAGCAGCACATATCACTGTAATACACACAGACAGCACATGTCAATATAATACAGGCAGCACATGTCACTGTAATACAGACAGCACATGTCAGTGTAATACACACAGGCAGCTACATGTCACTGTAATATACACAGGTAGCACATGTCACTATAATGCACACAGGCAGCACATGTCACTATATTACACACAGGCAGCACATGTCAGTGTATTATATACAGACACACATGTCAGTGTATTACACACAGGCAGCACATGTCACTGTAATACACACAGGCAGCACATGTCACTGTAATATACACAGGCAGCTACATGTCACTGTAATACACACAGACAGCACATGTCAATATAATACAGGCAGCACATGTCACTGTAATACATACAGACAGACAGCACATGTCAGTGTAATACACACAGGCAGCTACATGTCACTGTAATATACACAGGCAGCTACATGTCACTATAATGCACACAGGCAGCACATGTCACTATATTACACACAGGCAGCACATGTCAGTGTATTATATACAGACACACATGTCAGTGTATTACACACAGGCAGCACATGTCACTGTAATACACACAGGCAGCACATGTCACTGTATTACATACAGACAGCACACGTCACTGTAATATACACAGGCAGCACATGTCAGTGTATTACAGGCAGCACATGTCACTGTAATACACACAGGCAGCACATGTCACTGTATTACATACAGACAGCACATGTCACTGTAATATACACAGGCAGCACATGTCACTATAATGCACACAGGCAGCACATGTCAGTGTATTACACACAGGCAGCACATGTCACTGTATTACATAGACAGCACACGTCACTGTAATACACACAGGCAGCACATGTCACTATAATGCACACAGGCAGCACATGTCACTGTATTACATACAGACAGCACACGTCACTGTAATAGAGAACACTGTGTGTGGTGACCCCTTAGCTCAGATGGATTTCTCTGTTGGGTTCAAAGCTGCAGTATGGAGACAGTAAGGAGAATCCCCTCAACTACTGGCTGTACAAGGAGGAAGGGGAAAAGAAGCACAGGAAGGTGAAAGATACAGATCGGGAGAAGAAGCACCGAGAGAAAAGCAGCACGCGGGAGAAAAGGGAGAAGCACTCCAAGGAGAAGGGGAGCTCGCTCTCCGACAGGGAAGTGGAGGACAGACACAGAGAGAAGCGGCACAAGGAAGGACTGCATTATGATGAGGAGAGGCGCCGAAGTCACACGGATAAAAAAGAGAGATCTTCCAAAGAGGAGCACAAGAAAAGGGAATCGAAGGTATTGTCTTTATACTCATCCTGAGGTCGACAGATGGCGAGAACGTTGCTCGGTGTAGCCGAATAACGTTCAGATTTACTGTCCAGTATCCTGACGGTTTAAGGTTACTATAACAAAGCGTCAGACATAAGAGAGGAAGGTTTTCTTGGCTCATATTCTTAGAGGTTTCAGTTCATTATGTCAGGGAGAGCACTGGCCTGTGCTGCAGGTTTGAGGCCCTAGCATGTGCGACCGTGCCACCCTCCTTTAGGGTTGCCTTCTCCCTAGTTGATCTCAACTCTTTGAACACATTTTCATGACAGTCAGAGATGTGCTTTATAAATATTGTAAATCTTCTCAGCCTAATGAAGTTGACATTAACCATCACAGCGGGTGTGACATACGAAAAGATGACCTAAGTCAATACTTTGTAATCAGTAGAGGGAGAGTAATCATTGTAGTCATGTGGTACGTGGACTGCCCCTCACCTCTTGAGATGAGGTCTCACTGTGTTGTGCAGGCTGGTCTCCAGGTTTGGCTTCCAGTGACCCTTCTGCCTCCATCTTCCGATCAGCCTAGATTACTGCTGCTTGCTGTCACACCCAGCTGTTAATATATACTTAACAGAAAAGTGAAAATCTTTTTTTAAAATTTGAAATTTAAGGAAGATGGTACTTTTAAAGGAGAAATTAAGTGATTCAGTTATAAAGCAGTTTGAATCAGAATTGGTAAATAGGTTTAGAGAAAAAGAATAAAATTGTATAGATAGCTGCTGACTGCCCAGGTTCTGTTTTCTTCCTGTGTGTACTCTCTGCCTCATCAGTCCAGTTGCTGTTGTTTTCAGAAACGCACTATAGTGACTCGTTCTCATGCGTGCACTTCGAACTGCTGCTTTTATAAAACCTGAAACAGTTGTCCTGTATCGGTCACACATATATTGTATAATGTTGGTTATTGAATAAACACCTCTCAAACATTTATCATTGTTTATGGTGAAAACTTAAAGCCTTTTTAGCTTTTTGTAAAGTGTAGTGTGTTTTTACAAGGGCATCTCTCAAAATAATCCTAAGTTGTTATGTTTTATAAATAATTTTAAATCAGCATCTCATGAACCCTAGAAAACATGTATGTCCAATCTCTTTGTAATATTTAAGTTTATGGTAGATTGACTTTTTTGTTTCATGTTCAACTTCTGCTTCTAGGAACCTGAAAAAGAAGACAACGATTTAGAGGCTGCTGGGGCTGATGAATATCTGCCCAACCTAGAAGATGATTTTGTGGTATGTATCAGATTTAAATTTTTCTCAGTTTAACAATTTGGTCTTAAAAATTAGTGCATGTGTAGTAATTATTTTCTCTCTTGTCCACGTCTGGTAAGGTTTGATGTAGATCTGGTTGTTACCTGTGCAAAGCTTGCTGTATTCCCACTGGTGCTGAAGGCGTTGTATAGTGTAACCCCATTTGAAGTGCACGGTATTCAAATATTTACGTGTGTATGTAACTATAAGTACATGTAGCCCTTCACAATCTTGGCACAGAGTTTATGCATTATTAATACTTACTAGTATACTTGGTTCTATATCCTGTGGTTTATTTTCAGAAAAACAAAGGCAGCAGTATATTATAAATTTACAATCCAGCAACATTAAAATCAGTGAATTATAATATCTCCCTTAGCTATAAGAGTTTGGCTTATTTTAAATTACAAATTGTAATGCTGTGTTGTATATGAGTGTCAACTCACTGGCCTTAAGCTGCCACAATCTTTCCTATTGCTTGCAGGATTATGAAGATGACTTCGAGGTCTGTGATGGAGACGACGACAGCAATAATGAGCACGAAGCTAAAGAAAAAGCCGAAGAACTTCCTCTGGCCCAGAAAAGGGAAATACAGGAAATTCAAAAGGCAATCAGTGCAGAGAATGAAAGGGTTGGCGAGTTATCTTTGAAAATGTTTCAGAAGCAAAGTCGGACGGAGTATACAAAGGAGCCCGGGGCAGGTATGCACATGGACGCTTGTAGCTGGGAAACATGTTCCATGAGCTTTGGTAATGGTGGTATGAACTGAGACAAGCTGTCCCCCATACACAGCCATGCACACTATTCTACACTGCCAGCAGCCTCTCGTGCGGCCTGTAGGCGTGTCCTTGTTCCCTTTGGTAATGTTCTCCTCGAAGTCTCACCAGGTGAGAATTATAATTTCATAAAGGAAATTCCTTGGGAAAAGGTTCAGTAGTCAGTCTGCTTCCCGACATGCTGTGAGTGCCACCTCAGGCCTACCGGCCACTTCACAGGGCTGTCTCCGTTTTGTACAGTGTCCTTGAGCTTCTGTGGAGCTAGCAAGGCCTATCATCTGCCTCATGGAGCAAGTCTCTAACAAACCTCATGCCAGTAACATCTTGTAGTCCACAATGAATAAAGTTAATAGAAATTAGTTATTAGTGCAGTGTAATAATGCAGCTGGAAGTCTGGAAGAATAATCAGCAGTCACACTGTGTGCCTACTGCAGAGGTCGCAAACTGTTGGGCAGTGTGGATAGTTGGTGTTCTATAAATTGATAGCTAGAAGTACTACTTTGAAGCCTGGGCTAATGGGTCTGGCAGAAAGAAGGACCTAGTCTTTTTACTGTGTGCATTGGTACTGTAGCATGGTACCCAGGTACTGGTACCGTGGCCTCAGAGTGGTATGGCAGTGTATTTATTTAGGTTTGTATAATGTATCCATGAACAACCTTTTCATTTCCTACATTTATGCTTGACATGATCTCTTCCTTTGCCCAGCTGGCAAGATGCATTGGTCACTTGCACCACATTGCTTCTTAGAAAAGAACTATGATTTTGGTCCCTCAGTATTAAGCTATTACAAGGGGATGGGATAGAAGGGTGTGTACAGAGACAAAGCCACGTTCTGTACAGTCGGCAGCAACTCGGAGGTTGTTTAATGGTGCTCATGGAGTTTTAGATCTTGATTTTAGCATTGACTAGCTGTGTGACCTTGAACAGTATTCTAATTTCCTCTCTGTTGCTATATAATAATGAGACTATAAGCATCTTAGGGCAGAAGATAATTTATCTGCTGTACATGTCCAGGTCACAGTCCATCACAGACCATACAAGTCAAGGCAGAAACAAGCAGGAGCTTGGAGCAGTAACCCTGGTAGAATATTGCTTGCCAGAGAGGGTAACGGATAACAATCACAGCAGTCTGCTGTAACCAAAGCTAGCTGGGTGTGGACTTTCTCTGATTACTCATCTTGTGTTGATGGGCGATGATGGAATGACGATGTAAACTGAGATGAGTGCCAGGGGCCCTGGGATATAGCTAGGCTACTCCTGCGTCTCCATAGCCTTGTGAATGTAGCTTCTACCTGGCATCTTTCAGAAGGCCCTGCCTTCATTGCAGTTGGAGAACTGCTTCAGGTGTCGCCCTTCCTCCATAGTGAACTTCTTTCCCTGCAGGTGAGGAGGACCCCTGCTTAAGCCTACTTTGCCTAAGTGCTATCTGAACAGTTTATTTTTATTATATGTACACGAGTATCCTGCATATATATATACATAGACACCATGTGTGTACTGGTACTTTTGGAGGACAGAAGAAGCTCTCAGATTCCGTAGAGTTACAGAAGTTGTGAGATGACACATGAGTGCTGGGAACCAAACCATGTCCCCTGCAAGAGCAGCAAAGGCTGAAGCACTGCATGATCTCTAGTCCCCTAAGTGTTCTCTGACGCAACACTGTGCAGTCAGTTTGAGCACATTTTCTGTTCTTGTCCGTCAACACAAGCGTAGTGCCTTCTCCTCTTAATTAGGTTCCCATCATGCACTGGTGTGAAACTTCTGCAGGTTACGGTGCGGCAGCAAATGTAGCATGAATTTCTTTTTTCTTTTTTTAATTTTTATTTTCTATATTCTATGTTTACATTCCAAAGGCTTTCCCCTTTCCCAGTTGCCCCCCACCATACGTCCCATAATTCCTCTCCCCTCCAACTATTCCCCAACCATTCCCCCTCCCCCCACGGTTTCTCTACAAAACTGGATCCAATCTTTACAGGCCCAGGGTCCTCTCCTTTCTTCTTTTTGGGAATCATTTGACTTGCTAATTGTGTCTTGAGTATTTAGGGCTTCTGGGCTCATTAATATCCACTTATCAGTGATTGCATTTCATGTGTATTCTTTTGTGATTGGGTTAACTCACTCAGGATGATATTTTCCAGGTCTAACCATTTACCTACAAATTGCATGAATTCATTATTTTTAATTGCTGAGTAGTATTCCATTGTATAAATATACCACATTTTCTGTATCCATTCCTCCTTTGAGGGACATCTGGGCTCCTTCCAACTTCTGGCTATTATAAACAAGGCTGCTATAAACATAGTGGAGCATGTGTCTTTATTGTATGCAGGGGAATCCTCTGGGTATATGCCCAGGAGTGGTATGCCAGGGTCCTCTGGAAGTGACATGCCCAATTTTCTGAGGAACCGCCATACTGATTTCCAGAGCGGTTTTACCATTTTGCAATCCCACCAACAGTGGAGGAGTGTTCCTCTTTCTCCACATCCTCGCCAGCACTTGTTGTCTCTTGAGTTTTTAATCTTAGCCATTCTGACTGGTGTGAGGTGGAATCTCAGGGTTGTTTTGATTTGCATTTCCCTGATGACTAATGATGTTGAACATCTCTTAAGGTGTTTCTCGGCCATCCGAATTTCTTCTGGTGAAAATTCTTTGTTTAGCTCTGTACCCCATTTTTGATAGGGTTATTTGGTTCTTTGGGGTCTAACTTCTTGAGTTCTTTGTATATATTGGATATTAGCCCTCTGTCGGATGTGGGGTTGGTGAAGATCTCTTCCCACTTTGTTGGTTGCCGTTTTGTCCTTCTGACAGTGTCCTTTGCCTTGCAGAAACTTTGTAATTTTGTGAGGTCCCATTTGTCAATTCTTGATCTTAGTGCGTAAGCTACTGCTGTTCTGTTCAGGAACTTTCCCCCTGTGCCCATGTCCTCCAGGGTCTTCCCAACTTTCTTTTCTAATAGTTTCAGTGTGTCTGGTTTTATGTGGAGGTCCTTGATCCACTTGGAGTTGATCTTAGTGCAAAGAGATAAGAGTGGGTCAATTCGCATTCTTCTGCATGTTGACCTCCAGTTGAACCAGCACCATTTGTTGAAAAGGCTCTTTATTCCACTGGATGGTTGTGGCTCCTTTATCAAAGATCAAGTGACCATAAGTCTGTGGGTTAATTTCTGGGTCTTCAATCCTATTCCATTGATCTACTTGCCTGTTGCTGTACCAATACCATGCAGTTTTTAACACAATTGCTCTGTAGTACTGCTTAAGGTCAGGGATATTGATTCCCACAGAAGTCCTTTTATTGTTGAGAATAGTTTTAGCTATCCTGGGTTTTTTGTTGCTCCAGATGAATTTGAGAATTGCTCTTTCTAGATCTATGAAGAATTGAGTTGGGATTTTGATGGGGATCACATTGAATCTGTAGATTGCTTTTGGCAAGATGGCCATTTTTACTATATTGATTCTGCCAATCCAGGAGCAAGAAATATTTTCCATCTTCTGAGGTCTTCTTCGATTTCTTTCTTCAAGGACTTGAAGTTCCTGTCGTACAGATCTTTCGCTTGTTTGGTTAGAGTTACGCCAAGGTATTTTATGTTGTTTGTGGCTATTGTGAAGGGTGTTATTTCCCTAACTTCTTTCTCAGCCTGCTTGTCCTTTGAGTACAAGAAGGCTACTGATTTGCTTGAGTTAATTTTATAACCAGCCACTTTGCTGAAGTTGTTTATGAGCTGTAGAAGTTCTCTGGTGGAGTTTTTTGGGTCGCTTAAGTAAACTATCATATCGTCTGCAAATAATGATAGTTTGACTTCTTCCTTTCCAATTTGTATCCCTTTGACTTCCTTATGTTGTTGTATTGCTCTCGCTAGAACTTCAAGTACTATATTGAAAAGATATGGAGAGAGAGGGCAGCTTTGTCTAGTCCCTGATTTTAGTGGGATTGTTTCAAGTTTCTCTCCATTTATTTTGATGTTGGCTACTGGTTTGCTGTAGATTGCTTTTACTATGTTTAGGTAGGGGCCTTGAACTCCTGCTCTTTCCAAGACTTTTAGCATGAAAGGATGCTGAATTTTGTCAAATGCTTTTTCAGCATCTAATGAGATGACCATGTGGTTTTTTTCTTTTAGTTTGTTTATGTAGTGGATTACGTTGATGGATTTCCGTATATTGAACCATCCCTGCATCCCTGAGATGAAGCCTACTTGATCATGGTGAATGATCGTTTTGATGTGCTCTTGGATTCGGTTAGCAAGAATTTTATTTAGTATTTTTGCATCGATATTCATAAGAGAAATTGGCCTGTAGTTCTCTTTCTTTGTTGGATCTTTTTGTGGTTTAGGTATTAGTGTAATTGTGGCTTCAAAGAATGAGTTGGGCAGTGTCCCTTCTGTCTCTATTTTGTGGAATAGTTTGACAAGTATTGGTGTTAAGTCTTCTTTGAAGGTCTGGTAGAATTCTGCACTAAAACCATCTGGTCCTGTACTTTTTTTGGTTGGGAGGCTTTCTATAACCCCTTCTATTTCTTTAGGGGTTATGGGACTATTTAGCTGATCTACTTGATGCTGATTTAATTTTGGTATTTGGTTTCTGTCTAGGAAATTGTCCATTTCCTCCAGATTCTCCAGTTGTTTTGAGTATAGACCTTTGTAGTAGGATCTGATGATCTTTTGAATTTCCTCAGTTTCTGTTGTTATGTCCCCCTTTTCATTTCTAATTTTGTTAATTTGTATACTGTCTCTGTGTCCTTTGGTTAGTCTGGCTAAGGGTTTATCTATCTTGTTGATTTTCTCAAAGAACCAGCTCCTGGTCTTGTTGATTCTTTGTATGGTTCTCTTTGTTTCTGCTTGATTGATTTCAGCCCTGAGTTTGATGATTTCTTGTCTTCTACTCCTCCTGGGTGAATTAACTTCTTTTTCTTCCAGGGCTTTAAGGTGTGCCGTTAAGCTGCTAGTGTATGCTCTCTCCAGTTTCTTTTTGGATGCACTTAGAGCTATGAGTTTTCCTCTTAGCACTGCTTTCATTGTGTCCCATAGATTTGGGTAGGTTGTACCTTCATTTTCATTGAATTCTAAAAAGTCTTTGATTTCTTTTTTTATTTCTTCCTTGACCAAGGTGTCATTGAGTAGAGTATTGTTCAGTTTCCATGTGTATGTGGGCTTTCTGTGTTTTTGTTGCTATTGAAGACCACTCTTACTCCATGGTAATCTGATAGGAGGCATGGGATTAGCTCGATCTTCTTGTATTTGTTGACATCTGTCTTGTGACCAATTATATGATCAATTGTGGAGAAGGTACCATGCGGTGCTGAGAAAAAGGTATATTCTTTAGCTTTAGGATGAAATGTTCTATATATATCTGTTAAATCCAATTGGTCCAAAGTTTCAATTAGTTTCACTGTGTCCCTGTTTAGTTTCTGCTTTCCTGATCGGTCCATTGAGGAGAGTGGAGTGTTGAAGTCACCCACAATTATTGTGTTAGGTGTAATGTGTGCTTTAAGCTTTAGTAAGGTTTCTTTTACAAATGAGGGTGCTCTTGCATTTGGAGCATAGATGTTCAGTATTGAGAGCTCTTCTTGGTGGATTTTCCCTTTGGCTAGCAAGAAGTGACCTTCTGAGTCTCTTTTGATGACTTTAGGTTGGAAGTCAATTTTATCTGATATTAGAATGGCTACTCCAGCTTGTTTCCTGAGACCATTTGCTTGTAAAATTGTCTTCCAGCCTTTTACTCTAAGGCAGTGTTTGTCTTTAACACTGAGATGTGTTTCCTGTATGCAGCAAAATGTAGGGTCCTGTTTCCGTATCCAGTCTGTTAATCTATGTCTTTTTATTGGGGAATTGAGTCCATTGATGTTAAGAGATATTAAGGAATCGTAATTATTACCTCCAGACATTTTTGAAATTATTATTTATTTATTTATTTATTTATTTATTTAATATTTGAGAGGTTATCTTCTTTTGGGTTTGATGAGAGGAGGTTTCTATCTTGCTTCTTCCTGGGTGTAGTTTCCGTCCTTGTCTTGGTGTTTTCCCCCTATTATTCTTTGTAGGGCTGGATTTGTGGAAAGATATCGTGCAAATTTGGTTTTGTCATGGAATACCTTGTTGTCTCCATCTATGGCGATTGTGAGTTTTGCTGGATAAAGTAGTTTTGGCTGAAATTTGTGTTCTCTTAGAGTTTGCATGATATCTGCCCAGGATCTTCTAGCTTTCATGGTCTCAGGTGAGAAGTCTGGTGTTATTCTGATAGGTCTTCCTTTATATGTTACTTGGTCTTCTTCTCTTGCTGCCTTTAGTATTCTTTCTTTGTTTAGTACATTTGGAGTTTTGATTATTATGTGACGGGATGTATTTCTGTTCTGGTCCAGTCTGTTTGGGGTTCTGTAGGCTTCTTGTATATTCATGGGCATCTCTCTCTTTAGGTTGGGGAAGTTTTCTTCCATAATTTTGTAGAAGATATTTGCTGGCCCTTTAAATTGTAAATCTTCACTCTCATCTATACCTATAATCCTTAGGTTTGGTCTTCTCATTGTGTCCTGGATTTCCTGGATGTTTTGGGTTACAAGCTTTTTGCATTTAGTATTTTCTTTGACTGTTGAATCAATGGTTCCTATGGTATCTTCAGCTTCTGAGATTCTGTCTTCTATCTCTTGTATTCTATTGTTGATATTTGCATCTATGGCCCCTGATTTCTTCCCAAGGTTTTCTATCTCCAATGTTGTCTCCCTCTGCGATTTCTTAGTTGTTTCTACTTCTGTTTTTAGTACCTGGGTGGATATGCTCAGATCTTTAGCCTGCTTGATTGCGTTTTCATGTATTTCTTTAATAGATTTTTGTGTTTCCTCTTTCATAGCTTCTACTTGTTGGCCCACGTTCTTCTGTATTTCTTTAAGTGATTTTTGTCTTTCTTTCTTATTGTCTTCTTCTTTTTGATCCATCTTCTCCTGAATTTCTTGAAGTGATTTTTGTATTTGCCTTGTAAAGGCTTCTAACTTTTGATCCATTTTCTCCTCTATTTCTTTACGAGATTTTTCTATGTGTTCAGCTACCAGCATCCTGACCAGTGATTTTATATCCAAGTCTTGCTTTTCTGGTGTTTTGGGGTATCCAGGGCTTCCTGTTGTTGGAGAACTGGGTTCAGATGCTGTCATGTTGCCTTCATTTCTGTTAGTGATGTTCCTTCATTTTCCTTTTGCCATCTGGTTATTTCTGGTGTTAGTTGGCCTTGTTGTTACTGGCTGGTGTTTGAATCTCACATGAGGCTGGGGTCACCTGTTGTTTCTCTACTGGTGATTATGCGTGACTGCTGCTCTAAGGGATCATGAGCTGGCTGCCACCTGTTGCCTCGGTGCAAGGCTGGAGGGCGCGGGGAAGTCCCTCAGAGCTGGGCCTGCCTGGCAGCGAGAGCCTAGCAGATTCCCCCGCGACGGTAGCCCCGGATGGAGTCTGTCTACCTGGGCCTCTCCAGCTCTGTCCTGGTTGCAATCATGAATTTCTTATTTTACCATTGATCTTAGCAGCCTCAAGAATTTTTTTATTTCCTTAAATTTTTAGTGTGTGTGTGTGTGTGTGTGTGTGTGTGTGTGTGTGTGCTTGTAATGGTGTTCATATTGGGGTCAAAGGACAACTTTCTGGAGTTGATTCTTTCTGTCTTGTGGGTTCTAGGGATCAACTCAGGTTGTCAGGCTTGTGGGCAAGTTCCTTTATTTGCTCTGCCATCTGTGGTCCTAGAGGAAGGTACTAATGGTTCTTCTTTGGCACATCAATATTCTTTTCCTGTCCCTTTAGGAGTAACTAGGGGTTCCTTGAGTATTATCAGTGTGACACCAAGAAAGCTGATATGACAACTGTGTCTATTGAGGCAAATGACTGAGTTAGTGGCAGGGAGCACATACAGCCTGCCTGTACCAAACTGTGAGATGGTTCACGTTTGACACGAAGCACTGTGAGATTCGTCAAGAACTCAGAACAGCATGCACTTCACTCCATGTCAACTGTTGACTTTGACCTTGGAATTACTCGTTTGTAACTTTCAGACTAAAATAGACTTTAGGTAAATGGAGTCTCAGAAATGAGACCACAGGTGAGTTTGCTTTTTCCCCCCCATATGATAGGAAACTATATTTTGTGCATATATTCATAAATATTTCTTAAAGTCTTTTTTTGATTTCTTTTTCTCTCTCTCTTTTTCTTTTCTTTTCTTTTCTTTTCTTTTTTCTTTTTTTGGTTTTTCGAGACAGGGTTTCTTTCTGTATCCCTGGCTGTCCTGGAACTCACTCTGTAGACCAGGCTGGGCTTGAACTCAGAAACCCGCCTGCCTCTGCCTCCCAAGCGCTGAGATTAAAGGCATGCGCCACTACTGCCTGGCATTTCTTAAATTCTTACTGGTGTGATTTATCAATTTCAATAAAAATTGCCAAGTGTTATTGTTATATATGACTATAATTGCAGGTATTTCCCTTGAAGGAACTATTTCATTGTCACAAAATGGATTTTATTTTTCTTACACAGATGAAAATGATTCCACTTCTAGAACCCATGTTTGTGGAATTTTTGTGGATTTTGCAACAGCTTCACATCGTCAGAAGAGTCGGAGTCAAGCCCTCAAGCAAAAGTAGGTATATGAAGAATTTGCTGCCAGTGTGTGTGTGTGTGTGTGTGTGTGTGTGTTTGTGTTTGTGGATGAAACTCAGGGCCTTGTGTACTCTACGCTAAGTGTTCTCCCACTGACCTAATTTTAGTTGTAGCTTTGTGTAAGTGCATATTAATGTACTTTTCATCAACATAATCTTAAAACTAGAGTTTTCTATTTTCATTGCTGATTGTTTAGGTAAATTGTTTAGGGATTGAACCCAATATTTTGCGTATTAGGCAAACACTCTCCTGCTGAGCTATATTCTTATCCTGGTCAGCTTTTTTCACTACTACTACAATTCTTTGTGTTCGTCGGTTAGTCTGATTAGTTTGCACCTTTTGTGTACAAGGTGCTTGCTAGCTAATGACTGCAGGACATTCATGGCTGACTACTGTGGGCTGAGCACTGGAGCCCATGGTCTGTTTTGACTGCAGCAGAACCACAATCATACATTTAGATGTCTGGTGGCCAGAATCTTGCTAGCGCTGTTGCTCTATGGTACTGATCTCTTAAAATATAGGTTGACGCTTCCATGACCCAACAGTTCTTTTATTATGTACACCTGCAAAACTATCACCATGTAAGTGATAACCAAGGTCTGCCACTGCTCAAGCATTAATTAGGCTCCTTTGAACTCTTTTCAACTATGGCTTTAGCCTTGCATTCCTGGTCTGAGTGCCTGGATGGCTGAGTGTGGGGAAAATACTAATGTCTTTAGTGTTTGAATAATGTGTGTACTCCAGAACCCTGGAGCACTCATCTCACAGCAGTCTTTCAAGTGATTTAAAGCTGATTCTGCAGTGGCTGGGGACCATAGCGTTTAAATCTTCCCTCCCACAAAGTCTGATAGTGTGATCAGGCATACTGAACCATAGCGGCCGGAGCCCCAGAGAAATGTTCCAAGCAGGGTGAGAGGCGAGGAAGAAGAAGGCTTCTTGTCTTGCTTTCTTTTCCCTGAGAAATGACAGAGAATGACCAGTGATTCAATAGAAAAAAATTATGCTGTCAGTACAAAATGCAATATATTTTGTTAATATATCTATGCACCACATGCATGTCTGGTATCCGTGGAAGTCAGAAGAGTGTGTTTGAGTTATGGACAGTTGTGAACTACTATGTTGGTACTGGGAATTGAATCTGGGTCCTCTGCAAGAGAAACAAATTTTCATAATCACTGAGCCATCTCTCTAGCCCACAGTCAGAGATTTTTTTTAACACACTTATATTTTTGGTGATAGAAATTTAGTGTAGACAAAAATATGGTAGACTTCTATAACATTTAAACAGTCATTTATGAATGGGCCAAAGTGATGTAGACTATCTGTGACCATAATGGAATTAAGCTCCAAATCAAGAAAAAGTCAATTAGAATATTTCCAGAAGTTGGGAAATTTAAACATTATACTTCTTGGTGAACCATAAGAAAAAAGAAGAAATTAGGAGAGAATCAACTTCTACAATCTCTCTTTCTCTCCCTTTTTCCCCTTTCCTCTTTCTTTCTTTAATGTTTTGTTTATTTTTATGTATGTGAGTGTTTTAGCTACATTATGCCCACATGCTATAGGAGGGCATCAGATCCCAGTTAGATGGCTGTGAGCCACTATGTAGTCACTGGGAATTGATCTTGAGCCCTCTGGAAGAACAGATAGTTCTCTTAACTGCTGAGCTATCTCTCCCGTCGGAGAATTTAAATTTTCCGTCTTGGGTGCTACTGGTCAGACTTAGGGCCCTGTGTGTACTGGGCAAACACACTGAGCCACACCCAGGCCCCCATGCTGCTTTTAATAGTGACAGAGAAAGCCAGCATTTGCAGACCTCCTGTGGGGTATGCTGGATCTACACCAGCAGAAACACATTGGGGAAAAAAAAAGGCTGAATCTCAGAGGTCCAAACAGGCACCAAGAGCCTGGAAAAGGCAGAAACTAAAATTATAAAGAAGTGAAATAAAAGGTAAGAACAAAAAATAAAAAATTGAATGTGTAAAATTGAAAATACTTCCAATAAATTCAACAGAGCCAAAATTGTTCTTGGAATAAATTTATAAACGATATTGTAGGTCTTGATCAAGTACAGTAAAACAAAGACACTGCCGGCGGTGGTGGCACACACCTTTAATCCCAGCACTTGGGAGGCAGGGGCAGGCGGATTTCTGAGTTCGAGGCCAGTCTGGTCTACAGAGTGAGTTCCAGGACAGCCAGGGCTACTCAGAGAAACCCTGTCTCAAAAACAAAACAAACAAACAAAAAGTGAATAATTGCCAATAAAGATCTAGGTGAAATGAGTAAACCTTAGAAAGGTACAGCTCATCACAGTAGATGCAAATAGCAGAAGATTTAGGCTGTTGTGTATTTGTTAAGTTTGTTTAATATGTAAATTACTTTTCCCCTCAAGGTATAGTACAGACGTAGTTAGTCTGTACTCTTCTAAGTATTTCCTATTTTCACAGATTCCAGAGAATAGAAACATGGGTCTCATTTCAAACTCGTGAATTTTTTTTTTTTCTGAGGCTTAGCCAGACTTTGACTCAAAATTTTATGACTATGAAAATGAAGTGTGTGTGTGTGTGTGTGTGTGTGTGTGTGCGTGTGCATGTATGTGTGTGCATGTGTGTATGTATACAGAGTGGGGGTTAGGGACATAATTTATTTAGGGGCTTTGTCTCACTTCATTGCATGGGTCAAGAAGTACCTCAAAGGCTACCCAAATTATGAAAAAAACAGAGAAATCTATAGTATGGCTCCATTTAGGTCTGAAAGCCTGATATCAAAGGAAATGGGTGGTGTAATTCCCAGACCAGACACAAGGTGAGAGCTGGTGCACTCTTGGTCCTTAGATCGGGGGTCCAAATGCTCAAGACTCTGGAGTTCTGATGCCCAAAAGGCAGAAGATGATGCTGACTCCTGAGTGGACAGTGAGAATCCAGACTTCGTATGCCATTTGCTGTATCCGAACACCAGCCTTTTGGGTTATACAGCCTCACTGTGGGCAGAAAGACTGCAGTTGTCTCAGTAACTGAGATGTCAATGCCCCAGACACCATCACAGACAGACACTGCAGGGCAGCCCAGACAGCCCAGTCAAATGATAACTCTTTTGGATGTCTGTTTCAGCAGAGACGCAGACTCATGTTTCCTGACATGTCAAGAATTACAAGGTTTCATTAGCTACTTTAGTATCCCTAAATTTAATCATCCATTATACAGTGACACCCAAAATCAGTAACACCTAGGAATTAGGAACACAAGGTTGGGTTAACATCAATTTATGTCATCCATCACCTTACCAGAACAGCAAATACATGTAACAACAACAACATAGTCAACATTTAGTGAAATAAATCTTAGCAAATTAGAACTGAGTGGAATTTTACCTAATAAGAATATTTTTATAAAAATTCAACAAGTAGTTTCATATGTTCATGTGAAGTTTTTCAGCTCTAAAGGTAGGTGTGGAATCCACCACTTTTACTTCATTCTAATTAGATGAAAACAAATAAATAAAATTATATGTATTAAAAATATATTTTACTAGCTACATGATTATATACATAAAATTTTAAAATATATATCTGAAACTAAAATATATTGAGTGTGAATAATGAATGAATTTAGCAAAGATATTGCATAAAAATTTATGACAGTCAGTTGTATTTCTCTGTAGTAGCCATTAAATTTTCACCTATTAATAGACCCCCAGATAAACATGATTGCATTAGGCCTTCACAGAGAAATGTAGCATATATTATTGAGTCTTAGGAAACAAAAAAAAAATTGCCTTTCTATTATAAATCCCACCCTATTATAAGGGTGTGTGTAAATTCATACCTTTCAGAAAGCAGATTCTGAAAATTACATAGAAATACTAAGACTCAAGAGTAGTGAAGACATTATTGAAGGAGAGAAAAAATTAGAGGCTTGGCTTTCTAACCCCGATGCCAGTGTTAGTTACAGAACCCAGGTATCATGCTGTATTCTTAGCACAAGAACTCATGCTCACTAAGTACAGGATGGGGAGCCCCGGCCTGGGCACACTGACGTTGACCGTGTTGTAGCTGTTGTGCGGTAGGGAAGGTGTGGGAAGAGGAAGCTGAGGCCTGTCTTGAGCCACCTACACAGGAGAAGATGTGGACAGCCCGGAAGTGTGGAATGTTCTTCTATGGCAGGAAATGTGGAGGCAGGATTGAAGGGAGTGAGGAGAAAGTTGCAGGATGGTGGCCAGAAAATGAGATGATGTAAAAGTGACAGCGGTTGTGAGGCCTCTGAGTGAGCGCAGGACAGGTGAGGAGCCACGTGAGGACAAGTGACTCATACTGTGACTCTGGGAGGCCATCCACCCATCCATATGTATCAAACACAGCCATGTGCCAGTACTGGGAAGGGGAAGAAATAAAGAGCAGTTTTCTTGCTCAGCCTGTGTTAGACCCAGGGGAGGTGACTGGGGATACTTACATTGACTCCAAGGCAACATTAGAATTGGAAATGGCCTCTGAAAGAAGGGGAAAGTGTGTGCTTCGTGACTCGGTACTCGTCGTCATCACCTTTAGGGTGAAACCAATATAAATGGTTGGGAATGAAGTCTGTGAGGCAAGAGGACACCTGGTGTCTGCGGCTCCTGGTGTCTGTCAGGAGCTTGTTTCTTGTGGGAATAGGCCACTGTAGCTAGGAGAGTGTAGGCTGAAAGCCTGGCTGTCATCGTGGCTGATAGTACAGAAATTTCGTCCTACTATCACGAAAAAAGTGAAGTGCTGGCCATGGGATTCTAGTATGCACACATTGTGACTGTCAGCCTCAGTGCGCTGCAGGGGACCAGGCACATACTGGCTCATGAGCTGCTCCCACTGTTCCTTGCTGACGGTTTTTATTTGTGCTTGTTTTTTCCTTTTCTCCTAGGGCTCTAATGTGGGGTCTTGTGTAAGTTAAGAAAGCATTTGGCCACTGAGTTATACCCTTAACTCCCGTTTAATTACTTAAAATAATTGTTGGATAAAGAGTGAGTTCTTTAGACTCACTCTTAATTACTTACATGTGACCCTAAAATATACACTCCTGCAAGTCCCCGAGTCTGTTATTCAATTGATTTTTGTTGTTGTTGTTTCCGATCTGTTTTAAAGGACAAGAAGTGCAAAGCTGCTCCGGCTTATTGACTTGGACTTTTCGTTCACCTTTTCTCTCTTGGACCTGCCACCAGTAAACGAGTATGACATGTACATTAGGAACTTTGGGAAGAAGAATACCAAGCAGGTTAGTAAAAGATGTGTCATCTAAGTGATACAGTGAAAGTATATTATGAATTCGTGTGCCTTGTGTCTACTCTGCAATATTAGAATTGGAATTGGCCTGTGAAAGAAGGCAGTACTCAGCCGGGCGGTGGTGGCACACGCCTGTAATCCCAGCACTTGGGAGGCAGAGGCAGGCGAATTTCTGAGTTCGAGGCCAGCCTGGTCTACAGAGTGAGTTCCAGGACAGCCGGGGCTACACAGAAAAACCCTGTCTCAAAAAACAAAAAACAAACAACAACAAAACAAAAACAAAACCAACAACAACAAAAAAAAAACAAAGAAGGCAGTAGTCAGGAGAAAGTGTGTGCTTCATAACTTGGTACTCATAAACTCATAAGCTCAAGGTCTTATGATATGCAAAGTCTAAGATAGACTCTTGGGACATGGTAAATGATCAGTACGGATGACAGGTGCCTTTTTTTTTTTTTTTTTAATGTTGTTCCGAAAAAATACCCTGACAAAGTAACTTACGGGATAAGGAATTTTTGCTCAGGAGTCCAGGTTCCAGCCCATCTTAGCAGGCAGATCTCAGCAGCAGAAGCCTGAGAGAATTAGTCATGTCACATCTGCAGTCAGAAGAGCAGGGTAGTAGCTGTGTGCGTAGTCACACAGTACCCATGTCCGAGGAATTGTGTCAGCTGCTTTTAGGCAGGGCTTTCCCACATCAGTTAATGTTTGAAAGTCCCCCGCAACCTTACCCCAACCCCAAGGATACTTTAATTTTTTTTTTTAAATTAGCTTTTTTAAAAATGTGGTTGCTTTTATTTTCAGTAATGGCAAATTGATCTGAAATTTAAACTAGATATTAATTCTAAGCTACTTTTGTATCTAAGGCGTATGTTCAGTACAATGAAGATAATGTTGAGCGAGACATTCAGACTGAAGATATAGAAACCAGGGAAGTATGGACCCAGCACCCAGGAGAAGGCACTGTCGTATCTGGAGGTAACTGGCTGAAGGCCTACTCTCTTTACAGTGTGTTTCGATTTGTTTTGTTTTTATGGAACTCCTTTTATCCTTGTGTTCTTTTTGATGAGGTTGTTAGTATATGACCGTGGAAGTACCCTTTCAATATTCCTTTGAAAAAACCAATTAGTTCATGAATGAGATCAGAGCTGCTGAATCACAGGGAATCATTAAATTGGCCTGAACCCTGGTCTGATCCCTGAGCAGGATTTGTAATGCCGTGGGGAAGATACTGTACTCCAAGTACTCACCATCGAACTTCACAGTGCACCTGCAGGGTAGACTGAGAACGGCACGGTCTGTTCTCATCAGTGTGTTTTCATTCTGAAGTGCAGTTTGAGGACGTTTTCGTCAGTGCAGCTCAGGGGTCTCTAAGACACAGGCATCTGCAGCTGTTCACACAGAACTTACTTTAGTCATTGACCTTTAAAAAATGTTTTAAAGGAATTGTCTATATGGCAAGGAATAGCTTCACCAGGTTGGTTTCTCTTACTGCCGGTGCCCCAGACCGTACGTGTTGCAGACTTCTCATATTGAGATGCTTGAGCTGTAACCTAAAACTCACACCGAACACAGGGGTTCATTTTAGTGCATTCCTCGTGGCAGTTGAAGAAGACTCAGCTTCTGAACTCACTGTAAAACTGTGTGAGATTGGGAAACAGCCACAGGTGGAGAGGAAGTTGTGCAGTGTCCTGACATTTCTCTAGGGTTCTCCGTGTCTGCGACACTGCTTGAATACTGTGATTTGAAAAGCTTCACTGTTTTGGAGTCGACTTTATTGGCTTAATAATCCTGTATTTTAGGTAGTGAAGAAAAAGACTTCTCTGATGTCACAGTTGTACCGAAGATTGACACTCCGAGGTTGTCTAACTTTCTCCGGGCTGCATGCCAGGTAATTTCTGTGCTGCATGTCCTCTTCTGGGTGCTAGTGCTCAGGTTTCACTGTGTTGTCCTTGTGGCTTAAAATCAGTTCTTTGTTCTCAAGTATTTTCTTACAAATTACCAGTAATACATTCATTAAGTTCTTGTATAGGGCACTAAAAGTTCTGTAGTTGAAAATAGCAACAAACTCTTAAGCCGAGTATGTTAAGCTGGCACAGCAGTGTGAGCCTGTACAGTGTTTGTAAGTAATAAATAACTGGCTATGGGAAACTTCAGAGCACACACACACCTGGCTCCACGTGCTACAGCAGACCTTGCTGCTCCTGACTCCTCATGCACTCCCCTTCCATTATTCACCTGCTGACCCTAATCATCATACCTTTTACGTTCTCTATATAGTTCAGTATAAACTATTAAAAGAAAAAGATCTCATTGATGTAAGAAAACACAGCATCTCAAAGGGAATAGAAACGTTTATATTGCAGCCAAATATCAGTGACTTTGGCCTGGGCACATAGGTTTAGGTTCCCCTAAATACCATGTGTCAACATGGTGACCATTTCCATTAAGTTTTTAGTTTCAGATGAAGAGAGAATCTTAAATCAAAGCACTTTTCAGATAGGTTGTGAGAACAGTGGTAGGAGGGATACAGCAGCGTGATGTAGTCTGTGCTGGACTCCTCCGACACTGCCTGATGACAGTCTGAGTCATAAAAATGAGCATAAAGGGGGGGGCAGTAAAGGGCTTTCAGGAGGCCTAACAATGGCCTGAGAGGATTTGTGTGTGGATTTGGTTGGTTTCTTTCTTTCTTTTTTTTTTTTTTTTTTTTTTTTTTTGGTTTTTCGAGACAGGGTTTCTCTGTGTAGTCCTGGCTGTCCTGGAACTCACTCTGTAGACCAGGCTGGCCTCGAACTCAAAAATCCGCCTGCCTCTGCCTCCCAAGTGCTGGGATTACAGGTGTGCGCCACCACACCTGGCAATGTGTGGACTTGTAATGTCATAGCTCTCCACAGTCTCCACAATCAGAAAGTTTTTAAAAATAGGTGTGACCTCAAAAACAAACAAACAAAACAAAAACAGAAAAAGCTGGGCATGGTGGCGCACACCTGTAATCCCAGCACTTGGGAGGTAGAGGCAGGCGGATTTCTGAGTTTGAGGCTAGCCTGGTCTACAGAGTTCCAGGACAGCCAGAGATACACAGAGAAACTCCGTCTCAAAAAAACCAAAAAAAAAAAAAGGTGTGACCTATTAACATTCGTAATTTCTAATATATTAAGATGTGAAGTTGATGTTCTAATCTCTATGTTGTCTCAGACTTTTTATGTAAATGTAGGATGGAGCAGGCACAAACAGTCTAATAATGTTAAGCCTTGACAGGCTAATTTGGATCAAGCCTGTTTATCAGACTGTTATGACTGTCTGCCGGTTACTTTGTTTGCCTCAGTGTCACAGATATACAGGAGTGTGTTGTTTAGACATGGGATTAGGCTTGACGTATTATTAGGTTCTGTTTTAGTATAAAGTTCTGGGAGCTAGTAAGAAGAGAGTCCTCAGTGCAGTGCAGTGAAGGGAGAGATGAGCTGGAGACTCGGCAGTGACAGGCATGGGTTAAGGAGCCTGCTGCAGCCCTGCTCCCAGGCCTTCTGTGCAATCCTGCCAGGCCTTGAGTCATGTCTCCTGCTTCCTTTCGCCATTTCTGCTAATTCTTAGGTCTTTCTGAGTTGTAGAGATGACCTAGTTAGAGCCACTGCAGACATTTAATGCTGACCTAGGGTCAGTGAGCGATGGTCGCCTGTGTTTCTCCTTAGCGCTTTGTTTGCTTGAGGGTATTAGACGTCCAGGCTGCCTCCTCCTCTGACATTTTAATTGTATTTAACGAAGGAAACAACATGTAATATGAAATAATGGCATACTGTGACATTATACTAGTTCACTATTATGCAGAAAGATACTATTTTTAAAAAGTTATAGTATGGTGGAGCCAAGCATTTATTTGTAGAAATGCAATATACAAAAGGTATTTTTTAACCAAAGGATAGCATGCTGTTAGTGTCTTAAGAACTATGGCTTGTCTTTGGGGTGGTTTTTCTCTTTAAAAATATATTTTCTGTTTTATGTGTATGGGTATTGCCTGATTGTATATCTGTGAAGCATATGTGCGCATTCTGGCCCTGCAGAGGCCAGAAGAGACCCTGGACTAGGGTTACAGCAGTTGTGTGCTACCATGTAGGAGCTGGGAATTAAACCCAGGCCCCCTGGAAGAGAGTACTCTTCACTTCTGAACCATCTCTCCAGACTCTGCTTGCTTGCCTTTCAAAGGTGGTTGCTGTTTTGCTTGAGGAGGACCGTTTGGCAGCTGGACCCAGCTGGATTCCCCGGGCTCAAGACAAAGCTCTGAACATCAGTGACAGCTCAACGCAACTGAACACCAGCCTGCCATTCCTTCAGAGTGAGAGGGTTTCTGATGTTGGTTTATAGTAAACACAAACATTTATATTAGAATACAGATCATTAATGTTATATAGTTTAAATGTGATGGGGTCAATTCTATAAAACAGAAACACTCAATGGCTGCAGAATTGCAAATGAATGGTGAGGATTCTTTTCTTAAATATGTTTATGATTTATGATTTTCTTAAGTTAATTAGAAGAGTCCTGACAGCAATTTAGATTAGTTAGTAAGTGGAAACTGAGATTGTCTGTGTTTAAGTCCTGAAATTCCTCTCAGGCAGTCACTCAGGTAATGCACAGCTATGGAAACAGTAAACAAAGAAAGGCTGATGCCAGAGTATTTAAATTGGTTTAAACAAACTTCATTTGCAAGGTGAAATTTGAATTTTTATCTCATTTATTTATTTATTTCTGGTTTTTTTTTTTTTTTTTTTTTTGAGACACAGTCTCTCTGTGTAGCACCGGCTGTCCTGTACTAGCTCCATAAGACATGCTGGCCTCAAATGTATAGAGATCTGCTGGTCTCGGTCTCCCAAGTGCTAGGATCAAAGGCTTGTGCACCACAGGCTGTCTCAGTTGTTAGGCTGGCTTTGAACTCTTGAGCCTTCTGCTTTGGTCTCCCGAGATTATGAATGTGCGCTCACATGCCCGTGCCCATTTAATAAATCTTTAGCTAAGGGCAACTTTGCCTTTAAATAACATGACCAGTGAGTTAGCTGAGCAGTCACGGCTCTGGTTGTGTGAAGACTTGGCAGGAGTGAGTGGTGCCCAGCAGTGATACTTCCTTCAAGAGACAGGATGAAAATGTACTTTGGCACCTGTAAAGCCAGAGAGTTGCTCTCTGCCTCTGCCTCTGCCTCTGCCTCTAGACATTTCTTTTGCCTTCCCTGCTGTTTTGAGGTTGATTTAAGTACTTTCCTGTCTTTTAAGCATTAAATGCATTGTTATGTTTTTCACATTCTTCAGAGTCTTTTTGTTCATCCTTGGCTGAATGGAATAATGTGAATTATGCATGTACCCAGAGTCTTTATTCTTGGAAGATTCGTGCATGTCAAAGGAGAGGAGGCCTTTTGTTCACTTCCTGCTGTGCCTCAGCAGGATGGATATTGAGATAAAAGGAGGAGAGAGAGTCTGAGAAAGAGAGGGATTTGACCCAGGAGGCAGATAGCCTCACAGTGTGCAGTTAGAATTTCCTTCGGATTATGTCCCCGTCCAGATTCAGTGATGCTTTCAGCCTTCATGGGATGTGCCCACTGCTATTGTCACTGTTGAAATGTGTTGAGATGAGGTGCCAGCAGTGGCCTGTTTGTTCATTCACTTGTGGTATCTGTAGTATACTGGCAGTCATTGGAGAAGTTGAGATTCAGCAGCAAGTAGGTAAGACAGAAATCCTCCACCACTTTGGGAACTTCTTTGCATCCCAATAGACTACAAACTAGCTAAGCATGTAAACATGGGCTGTAGTAGAAAGGGTTAAATTCTAAGTATCAATTAAAGACAGACGGCCTCTCAGCATGAGTGTGACCATGAGGAGATAGATGAAGAAGTGACCAAGGAAGGATTGGGAAGTTTCCTATGAAGGTAGCAGCCCCAGGTATATCTTGGACCTCACAGAGTCAAGGTGACCAAAGGGGACAAAGATATGGTAGTAATGATGGTCAGATCTCCTGTTGGCCATTAGCTATGCCATGAGTTTCTAAAAATTATTACTTTCAAAATGAGATCAGAATACAGCAGTCATAAACTTTGTCAGTACCAGGCTGGTGAGATGACTCATTTGGTAAAGATTTTGTGCCAAGACTGGCTACCCAAGTTCAGCTCCCAGAACATACTTAGGGAAGGAGAGGACTGACTCTTGCAGTTGTCCTCTGACACCTACAAATGGTACATGAGCACATGCACACAGACACACAGGTACAGAGACACACAAAGGGAGGGACAGAAGGAGGGAGGAAGGGGAGAGAGAGAGAGAGAGAGAGAGAGAGAAAGGAGAGAAACCTTATTGGTGTCACTGAGCACCAGGCCTATGAGGTGACTTAGTGGGTCATCACTTTGATGTATAAAACTGGCAGTCTGAGTTCAATTCATGCAAAGACTGGAAGGAGAGAGCCAACTCAGTAAGGTTGTCCTCTGACTTGGACACATGTGCTTGCTTCTTCCTAGCATGGCCTCATTGTATGCACACACACACAGCAGAAACCCAGTAACAATGGTGTCAGAGTTTTGCCTGTGAGCCGTAAAGGAACATGTGTAACCATTGTCATTGCTTTTCTGGAGGAGCACTGCAGGCTGTTTGAGGAGGCAGTCCTGAGGGTGTGGCTGTGAGTGTGTGAGGGGATGCGGAAGGAAGGACAGCTGATCCTTAGGAACTAGTCAGCTGATGGATTTTACTTAGCTAGTACTTCCCAGCCACATTAACCCTTTGTTGACTACAAACAAAGACTGCTATTTCTTCAGTCTATCAACAGTTCTGCTAACGAGAACTGTATGGAAAGCAGCTCTGCCACAGCAGTCTTAGAATTTATTCTTGGAACGCTACACCCAGTTTTGGATTAGTCTTCTGCATGGAGTTCTGAGGGCCATTTTAAAGAGAACTAAGGTTCCTAAGAATTAGTGTCCTAGTCATGCCATGTCAGGAAGGCCTCTCCAGTCATTTCTGACTCTCACGCATGGTGTGAGGAGCTGGAGATGAGAGGAAGTGTGCTGTCCTGGCCTAGGCCTCCACATGCTCTCCATGGACACAGCATTTAAGTGTAGGCTGTAAGCACTGATGAAAACTGAAGTTTGGGGGTTGAGGATCTAGCTCATTGGGTACAGTGCTTTCCTAGCATGCATAACACCTGGAGTAACATCCTCAGCACTGAATAAACTGTGGTGGGACGTGTCTGTAATCTCAAAACTGAGGAATGGAGGCAGGAAGATCAAAGTCGTCCTCACCTGCACAGTAACTTGAGGGAAACCACAGATGTGTTGCAACTTGTCTCAGCAACAGCTCAGGAGTGTGTTTGCCAGCTGTGAATAACCCCATGTGTTCTTCCTCACTGAGGTGGATTTTATGCTGTGAATAACCCCCTGTGTTCTTCCTCACTGAGGTGGATTTTATGCTGTGAATAACCCCATGTGTTCTTCCTCACTGAGGTGGATTTTATGCTGTGAATAACCCCATGTATTCTTCCTCACTGAGGTGGATTTTATGCTTTGAATAACCCCATGTGTTCTTCCTCACTGAGGTGGATTTTATGCGGGTTTTGTGAAATATTTTAAATGCTAAAGTGAACTATGTTTTCTCTTATCTCCAGGCCGGAAAGTATCCTGCTTGCATGCGTCTCGCATTCAGAGGCAGACGGTGGTCTCTGTTCATGACTTACCTGAAAAGCCTTTTGCCCCATCTCTGGATAGCAGGCACCTCCTCTGTGTGTGGGATATTTGGCAGCCTTCAGGGCCCCAGAAGGTTCTGATATGTGAGTCAAAGGTACACTGAGGAGGAGTCTGTGCTTGCTTTTAGGAGAGTCCCACAGAGAGGGACAGAGATAAAAAATTGAGTGTATGAGTAGGGCCCTGTTTCCAGTGCTGTGGTAACAAATGGGTAACAAAATTCATTAGTTCTGACTCTAGGAATTGATGGGTTAACAGGTTATTTCAGCCTAAAAACCCAAGATTTTCATGCAGGAGGCTCTTAGTCACCTGTAAACTAGTAAATGAACGTATCTATAGGCTTAATAAAAGCATGGTCAAGCAAGGCCAGGATATTTGAATTGTGCTGTTTAGGGCTTGATACTTTGAGATGTCTTAATACTCTTGCGATTTCTTCTTTTTTTTCTTTTTTCTTTTTCTTTTTCTGACAGAAAGCATATAACCCAGACTGGCCTTGAATCCTCTATACAGTTGAAGATGGCCTTAAACTTCTCTTCTTCTGCCTTTACCTCTTGAGTGCAGAGCTTATAGACGTGCCCCACCATGCCTTGCACAATTTCTTAAAATGGCTTGTAGTGAGTGCCTTTGTCACTCTGATTCTTCTGCCTTCCACGTGACTCTGGTCCTGTTACTGTCTGGGCCAATGGCATCTTCCCTTTCATATCACCTCATTTTCAGTTGGAGGGATTATGCCTTGGTGTGTGCCCCTGTACATGGATACTAGATGCCTTAACGTGATCATATTCCTACAGAATAGATTTTCTTATTCTACTGTCCATGTGAAGAAAGCCATACTTGGGGCATTTATTTATATGCATGAGTATCCTGTGAGGACCTCCATGTGTCAGTCCGTACTTAGTCAGTTATTCTGTGAATATACCCTCTATAGATTGTAGACATTAACTTTCTGTGATTGACTTTCAGGTCACGTGCTGCTGCTTTAGCCCTTTAAAAGCCTTTCTGCTGTTTGCGGGAACAGTACATGGCTCCGTGGTTGTATGGGACTTGAGAGAAGACTCCAGGATACACCACTATGTGAGGCTGAGCAATTGTCTCTGGGCTTTCAGGACCCCAACATTCTCCACTGGTTAGTGTTGCTGTCTGCCCTCTAGAAAAGCCTCGACAGCTCTGAGGACTGAAGGTTTAACTTTATCTGCTTGAGGAGGAGCTCTGACTCTGGACAAAAGAGGCATTTGCAGTACATACCTGTGATCTAGTGGGGGCATCAGAAAGGCTCACTGGCTGGCTAGTGGTTGTGACCACTTTGGGTTTGACTGACTTCTTCACAGGGGTCGCATATCAGATATCCTACACTATGAGTTGTAACTATCAAAATTCCACTTATGAAGTAGCAACAAAAATAAAATTATGGTCAGAGATCACTACAACATGAGGAACTGTATTAAAGGTCCACAGCATTAGGAAAGTTGAGAACCACTGCTCTAGCCCAATAGACCTTGTCTCAAACAACAAAACAACAAAAGCAACAACAACAACAACAACAACCCAACCAAATAAACCAACAGCAACAAAACAAAACATGGAGAATGATCAAGGAAGATGCCTGATGTCTACCTCTGGTCTCCACAAGTACATACCTCCATGTGTATGTGTATCCACTCACATGTACAAACACATGAGCACACACATACGCATGCAAAGAGTAAGCATTTCCCACCCGTATGACTTCCTCTAAGTGTTATATTCATGACTCTCATACTAGCCCTCCATCCCTGTTGCTGAGAAAGGTGACATGTTTGTCTGAGCCACACGGACTAGCATGGGCAGGCCCTGCACTCAGCCGTCTGGCCTGTCAAGGCTTTGGTGCCATGGCCTTCATTGGCCGGCCTTTTCCTTTAGGAACTGAAGTCCCGCTGGCTGAGAGATCAGGTGTGGACCTTGTCTGACTCACTCTTTTCCCAGTCTTGTCCCTGTCCTGTGCAACCTGAAGAGCTCACACTATCACTCTGGCACCAAAGGCCACCAGTCTGTTTTCTGTCATCATTCTGTCCCCAGTCTGCTCTGACCACACATGTCACTGCACACTGTGCCAACTCTTGCGCTGCACCTCACCAGCACTGAGGCCGTCGGTGCTGTTAGGTAGCCATTTCAGCACGCGTCTGGTTCTAATTCTGTGGTCTCAACTTGCACACAGAAGAACTAATGATTCCAAGCTTATCTTCATGTGCTTATCTATTCATTAAATATTCTTGATTATGCCTGTTTAAATATTTGCTCATTTCTTTTAAAGATTGATTTATTTACTTATTTTATGTATTTGAATAAACTGTCACTCTTCTCAGACACACCAGAAGAGGGCCTTGGATCCCATTACCGATGGGTGTGAGCCACTATGTGGTTGCTGAGAATTGAACTCAGGACCTCTAGAAGAGCATTCAGTGGTTTTAACCACTGAGTCATCTCTCCAGCCCATATTTGCTCATTTTTTATTGAATTGTTTTAAGTTTGGGAGAGAAGGTCCAGTTATGGAGTCTGGCTGTCTTAAGCTTACAGCAGTACTCTTACCTCAGCCTCTCAGTTAGTGAGATTACAGGCATGATTTGTAAATAAGGCCAAGCTTATCTTAACTGTCATGGTGCTAGGGGGTGAACCCAGGGCTTTGCATGTGCCAGACCTGTGTATTACAGACTGAGACACATCTCCAGCCCATGAGGTTCTGAAGTTTTATATACTCTGGATATATTTTACATTCATTTTATCATACTCTTTATTCCTTTTTGTAAAATTCCCCTTCAAAGAGAGAAAGTTTTAAATCAGATGGAATTTGGTTTATCAATATTTTCTCTTACGATCATGCTTTTGATGTCATGATGAACAGTTTTTAATTCAACTAAGTCTCAGAGATTGGGTTGCCACCCATGTTTTCCTGACCTTTTGTTATTTTAGGGTTCACTTTTAGGTCTGGTGTACATGATGAGAGGCCTTAGTCCACAGGTTTACTTTTTATATATGAATATCCCATTGGCATTCTCATTCCTGGTCACCATTTTACTACGTCCAAGCTTTTGCTGTGCGTGTGGCTCTCATCAGTTTGTTGTGATGGGTCTCAGCCTGCATCTGATCTCTGTCCTTGCTTCTGTCCATCACCAAGCTTTCCATTGTCCCTGGAGTTTGTACCTTTTTTTTTTTTTTTTTTTTTAAAGAAAGTTCTATATTTGGAATAAAGTGGAATAAGCCTTTTCAGATTAGGTAAGGATAAATGTGTAAGTTTTCATCAGGGTTTTTAGTGGCCTAACAGCCAAATAATTTTTTCTTTTAAATTCTTAAAATAAAAAAATACAAAATATAAAAACAAATGTTATGGATAAACTTATCAGTTTACTTCTTTAAAGAGTAATTTTATAACTCTTTGTGTACAGGCTTTTGTGTGAACTTGTTTTTACCTCCTCTGAGTAAATAGCAAATATAATGGCTAATACTGATTTTGAACTTGACAGGATCTAGAATTAGTTTTGAGATAATCCTGGAGGCATGTTAAATAAGGATTATCAGGTTAGGTTAGCCTCTGGCCTGTCTGTTAGAAATTGTCTTGTTGGTTGAGGTGGGAATGCTGTAGATGGTTCACCCATTGTATTGTGTATGTGAGAGAACAGTGCCCTGTCTGCTCCCTGATGGCACATGTGATCCAACAGCCATCGCAGGCCCCATGTGCAGGAACCCATGCTGCCACGGCTTCCCTGATGTGATGGATTCACTCCTGGGAATCTGTGCCAAACTAACCCTTTCTTTCTTAAGTTATATTTATCAGATATTTTGTCAGAGCAACATGTAAAGCCACTTAGTCAACTAAAGGACCAGATTCCTGGATTGCTCTGAAAAATTGTGGACTGTTTTAGAAAGGGGCTACACCATCTGCATACAGACAGTTGGTGACACCTGCTGCTACCCAGTACCCCCCACCCCCCCCACAGCCTTCAGCATGACCACTGATGCAGGGTTGGGTCATTCTGGTTGGTTAAAGTGGCTCCTTATGGTGTGATGCACATGTCCCTTGTGACACTTGGAGCGTCTTGTCTTTCTGTGCTCAGATGCTTTTTGTGTGTCTTCTTTGGTAAAACACCTGTTAAGATCTTTGTCGCATCTTAAAATTGCTTGTTTTCTGGTAGCTGAGTTATTTATAAAAGATTTTTATGAGGTAAGGGTTTTGTGAGTGTTTCTCTTATTCTGTGACTCTTTTCTTTTGACTAAGTATTTTTTAAAGTACCTCTCCCAGCACTTTTACCCTCACAGATATGTTTCTTCTCTGCACTATTTTTATATTTGTGCTTTACACATAAAAGAGAGCAAGCCACTTTTTATTTCTGCACTAACCAGTTTTTGCCCTTTAGGGGAGATACTGTTGCTATGGAGAGTATTTACAATGACAGGTACCATATGGATTTTGATGCTATTATAAAAGCTATCTTTTATCAAACAGAAAAACGAACATACAAAATTTGTTATATGACTTCAGCTCTAAGTTTTCTTTACTCTTGCTGTGATAAAATACCCCAAGAAATCCATCTTAACGAAGAAAGCACTCGTTTGGCTCACAGTCCAGGTTGTAGGCCACCACAGCAGGGAGGCTGCCTTGGTGGGAACTGGTTACATGATGTCCTCAGTCAGAAGAAGAGAGCAGCAGATGCCTCCTGCAGCTCAGCCTAACCTGGCCTAAAGTGCGGGGCTCAGCCCAGTGAATGGTACCTACTTTCTTCAGGCTGGTAATCAAGACAGTTCCCCACAGGCCCTCCCGACTTAGGTCATCCTCACTGAGACTCTCAGGTGATTGTAGATTGTGTTGACAGTTAATACTAGCCACTGCAGGGCCCAAAGCATATCTTTTCAGACATGGCATTTTCCAACTGCCACAAATCTAGCATTGTTTTCAAAGCTCTAAATTTCTAACCCATACGTGCTTTTGGCAGGAGACTGGTGTGGCTGCCTCTTGCTTCAGATGCTTCTTCTCTATAAAATGATGTAGCACTTGCTATAACTCAGGCATGTTCTATTTGTAGGTGACGTCATGTCTAGAAGACTGTGTATGAAGTGTGAATAGCTATTGTGCTGCACTTGATATGACTCAGGCATGTTGTCTTTGTAGGTGACGGCATCTCTAGATGACTGTGTATGTCTTTGTAGGTGCCGTCATCTCTAGATGACGGAACGACAGGAAAAGTCTGTTCATGCACAGCACAGGACAATTTTTCTTTCCCTGTATTTCTAGTCATGGCTGTTGGATCCAGTGATGTGCACACTGACTTGAGTGCACATAAAATGCTCCCTGAAGATACTCCCCTTGTTCCCTTCTGCTATTTAAATATCATGAGCAGAACACAGGAGTGTGAAACGATGGAGCTTCTATAAGGAGGGGGACTGGCTCTTACATGTGGATCCTTACATCCAGAGGGAATTTCCCCCTTTGGAGCTCTGTAATGTCTCTTCATTGTGTTTTCACTTGTTTTTTCCTAAGTTCAATACAACTTTTTTTTTTTTTCAATTTCTGTGTGGGGTTTGATTTCATGTGTTTTTTGTTTGTTGTTTAAGTACATTTCTAAAAGCAGTCTGCAGATACTTCATTCTGTTGGAGGGCAGTCTTCTGCTTTGTGCTTTCCTCAGGGATGGGATGGGGCAGTGCAGTGGGAAAATAGTCACACCCAAGAGAGAGCTCTGATTTCCTCTGACTGTAGCTGTATGTGGGACTTGGATCTCAGACTCCCAGACACACTGTAGGCAGCTCTTTCCATCCATTTGTGGGCAGCAGGACTTCTGGTAGTGGCTGTCCTGTTGAAGAAAGCCTGGTCTCATGCTCTGGCTGGCACTGCTGTGTTCCCAGGTTCTGCTATTCTTTTCCCTTGTAAGTTCCCTGTGAACAGCACTTCCAAAAGGCCTTCTTGTATGCCCCTCTTTCCCAAGCCCTTTTGGAGGACTCTGAGCCCGAACCACATCCTCTCTTTCTGGGGCACCTGCTTACGTTTCTCCTCATCACAGTGATCTTGGTCATCGAGTACCCTGTACATGTACCTGTACATGTATGTCCTCAGTGATGTAGTAGCTTTTTAATGGCACAAGCTTTGGTATCATTTCTTGTTCTTCCTCTTACAAGTGTTTTGAGGTTGTAGTCTCTGTTTGCTAGAGATACTGAAAATCATGATCATAGATCTCAATGTGTGGCCTACATTAGTCTCTATACCTATTAGAGGTATAGAGAGATTCAGGTCTTTAGACCTGGAAGCATCCCTGTATCTTTCTACGTATAGTGCTGATTTCATCGCTAAGATGTGAGCCTTACAGGGGTGCTGTGAATCTTTCATCCCTAGATGGAATCCTCACCTCGGTGAACCACCGAAGCCCTCTTCAAGCCATAGAGCCAGTTGCCACATCTGCCTACAAAAAACAGAGCTTCATGCTTTCACCCTTTTCTACTCAAGAAGGTATGAGATCGCTCACACGCATAAAATCCCTTCTGCAGTAGTGATACAAAGCACTGTCCTTATTAAAGCCACTGCTCCTCATTTTGTTTCTGCTTTCATTAGAAATGGCAGGCTTGTCATTTCACATCGCTTCCCTGGATGAGACTGGGGTTCTCAATGTGTGGGTAAGTAGGAAGTGTGGGGCCACACAGCCGTGCACACTGTGGAGTGAACCCACAGGGGAGAAGAATGGCACCTGTCCTGGGGAATGGATGGGTCGGGGACAGCACACAGCCACAGGCAGAGAGACCCTCTGTTCTGTGAAGGGGTGTGTAGTTAAAGGCCTTTGGCAAGACATCAGTGCTGGAAGATATGTTAGGACTTGTACAGAGAGCTACTAATGAGGTTACTGAGAGGGCAGAATACTAAGATGAAAGAATGAATAAATTTAAGTAACTAGCTCTAAAGCAGATGATTAGTCTTTTTTTATGAAGCAGTTATTTTTTAGGATCTAATATAGTGTGTTATTTTATTAAAGCTATGCCTTGTGTAGATTGTTTCATAGTTATAAAATGTATCAGTATTCATTTTTTCAATATTCTGTTTTTAGGTGGTTGTTGAATTACCAAAAGCAGATATCTCAGGTTCAATGAGTGATTTAGGTAACTATTGAAGTAAAAGTTAATATTAATTATTGTTTGCTAAAATGAATAGAGATTAAAGATACAAACACTTGCTTTGAAAAAATAAGTAATTAACAACCTGAAAAATGGAAGTCAGAGTTGTATGTTGTATATTTTGTCAACTCTTGGATAGACATCTCGTTAGCTGGAGTGACTGAATGATGTCTAACTCCAGTTCTTTCTGCAGGTGTTATAAGCTCTGCCACGTGCGGTACCTCAAGGCGACTGTCTTCTTTCCTTTTCAGTGTACTTTAGGTTTCCATGGCATAAGTCCTCTTTCATTTGGGGCTTTCTTCTGTGGCTTTGGATTTACCCATTGCACATGAGTGCACTAAGCTGTCCTCAGGCTACCCACAATGGGAATGGGAATGGGAATGCTCTCATGTAGAGCGAGAGGGATAGGGAGACACACTAGGGTCTCCTGTGGTTTTCTGTTTTCAGACCACTTAGTATGACTTTTAGTCCTAAGAGGCTTCAGACAGTTCAGTCCCATTAGATCTTGTGGTCTAGTCTGTCTGCATTTTAAAGTCAGCTTTCTTACTCTGAATTCCTAATCCTTACTCCAATTCTCTAGTGGCAAAATCTCTTCTCATCTTATTCATGTCAAAGGTGTATCCCCAAGAGTCACACTGGCCTTGCTCCAGGTCCCCAGATTGAGAGGGAAGCTCCTTACCAAGCAAATGCTGGAACTTCTTATTGAAGTTCCATTCCAATCACGTTTACTCTGGCTGTGGTGGAGACCAGGCTAGCCTGATCGGTAGCTGGGTCACCTCTGTGACAACATCAGTACTATGTGATGGTTATAAGACACAGGTCATGCAGTGTGCTTGAAGCTGCCCTTTCTAGCAGTGAGTTGAATATATTCTGACATGCTTTTAATTCAACTGCACTCAAGGTTCTGGATAGTACCTTGCCTAGAATTTTGGTTTCAACATATACAGATCTCTAATTCTTCCCTCTGTAGTAATATACCAAAGGGAGAATAGCATTAGGACAGTCATTTAGCAGGGAATCTGAGGAGAGCAAAGGAAGGAGTGGGAAATGAAGCCAGGCCTGGGAGCTGGAGTACCATGGTATTGGAGCAGAAGTTAAAGAAGCCGATGAAGAGAAACTGAGACTGGAGGAGTTTGGGACACGAGTGGCCGGCCGTTCAGCAAAACCTGGAAGGTTCCCAAGGATGGCTTTGACTGACAGGCGCCTTGGGTATTTACAGCACTGGCTTGACATTTTAACTTAGTATTCAGTAATACGATACCTGCTATTCTCACAGTCTGAAAATGTGGGGTTATCTGGATCATGGCCGAATGGATTTCTGATAATGACCTACAAATTCTTGACTCTCCTCTTTAGCCAAGGCACAGGTACCTCAACTAGACTTAGAGGCATTCCTTCTGGTTATAAATACTTAAATAAAGAAGAAGGAATCCAGACAACTGTAGATAGCTTTTGATTTAGCTTACATTAAGAGGTGTGCATACTTCTGGTTTTTCTGATTCTAGGTCTGATACCTGGAGGGAGGATCAAGTTGGTACACAGTACTGTAATCCATTTGGACAACAGGTGAGACTCCCTCTGGGGATTAAAACACCTCTCTCATCCCAGAAAGACTTTGCTTCCTGTTAAATGCATGCACTGTTTTTGCAATGAGGACCCAGTTTCTTACATTCAGTTTTTGCAATGTGAATAATTAGTAATAAGCCAATGTAACAAATATAATTTTTAGATATACACCTAACATGTATTCATAAATGTTTTTTAGCTTATAAATACTACTTGACTGGTTTTCATCCAGTTTTACTTTAAACTTAAAGTTATTCCACTTGATCAAATTAAGTTTTAGGAACTAGAAAGACTGAAGTAAATGTTATTCATAAATTATACATCTAGCTAGGGACACCTGTATCCTAGCATTTGGCAGATAGAAGCAGAAGGGTCAGGAGTTCAAGGCTAACCGTGACTATACAGTGAGTTTGAGACCAGCTTGGGCTATAATACAGCCTGTCTTAAACAAAGAAATAAACAGAAACACCAACAAACGATATTGTACTTCTGCTTTTACTTGTAGAACTTAATATGAAGTACAAATTCTTTTTTTTTCAAACTTTTATTGTTGGTGGTGTGTATGTATGTGTGTATGGTGTGTGTATTGAAGGCAGGTAGGTACACACCACAGCACATGTGTAGAGGTTGGAGGACAATTTTTGATAGTTGGTCCTATTCTACGGATGGTTGTGAGCCACCATGTGGTTGCTGGGATTTGAACTCAGGACCTTCGGAAGAGCAGTCAGTGCTCTTAACCGCTGAGCCATCTCACCAACCCCGGAAGTACAGATTCTTAAAGAATGTTCCAGTATTAGTAGTACTTATATATTCCATGTTGGTTTCCAAAGACATATATATTCTTATATACTCAAAAACATATATATTAGTATGTGAATTAATCACCCTTGAAAAATCTTTTGCCTGAGTCCTCTTCATCACACAGAATACAGTGAATACAAGTATGCTTAGAATCTCAGATCAACTCACTGGCCTGAAATACAGTTAGGAAAGTCAGTCAGTTAAGTCATCAGATAGGTGATCGAGCCAACCATACATGCTGCTCAGGCTGTTCCCTGCCCTCACGCGTGTCAACATCTGCTGGGCTTCCGTACAACTCTTCTCTCTACTGTAGACTTTCTCACTTCATATCATGCATTATATTTATTTTTTAATTGTAATTTCCTCCAGGAATTAACATTGTACTCTTCCAGGACTTAATTATATACTCTTCACAGTGAGATAGCTAATGTATTTGATGCCATGTTTTCTCTCTAAACTCATAGCTGTGTTTTTGCAAGATCTGTGGGAAAGGAGGAGTAGAGGCAGACTGGATTATGAGAGTCCAGGTAGCCTGTCTGGGGTAAACCTGGGTGGCCGCCCAGACGGACGCACCAGGTCTTTGTCCCCTCTTCGACCAGATGTGCACTCTGGCACTTGTGCAGTAGCCGTTTTGTCCTCAGTGATCCCAGCAAGCATGCCAGTAAAGAAGAACGTTCCTTCTGTGTGTAGTTATGAGAATGATGTGTGGATAGTATGGGGGAGCCTGAGGAAGGGGATTGGCTGGCTCCAAAGGGGAACCTCTTGAGAATGTGACTGTGGTGTTGGAATAAGAACTCCCCATAGACTCATATACTTGAATGTTTAGTCACCAGAGAGTTACGTCACTAGGGTGGGCTCTGAGATCACAGAAGCCCATGCCAGGCCCAGTGTCCTTCTCTCTCCTTGCTGCCTATGAAGGGTAGACAGGATGTAAAGATCTGAGCTACTGCTTCACCATTATGTCTGTCCGCTTCCTTCCATGATAATCACACACTAATCCTTTAAAACTGTAAGCAAGCCTCCAATTAAACGCTCCCTTTACTAAGAGTTATGGGGGTCAGGATTTCTCCTTGGCTGGAGTATGGCGGAGCTCAGCTAGTGTAGGGCGTTCTGTGAAGCCATGTGTTTATCTCTGCTTTTTATTTTTCAGTCTTTCTCATAAAGATAGTGAACTGTGGGGGTCCACACAAACACTGAGTGTCAAATTCCTGCCTTCAGATCCTAATCACTTTGTTGTCGGCACCGACATGGTTAGTAGTGATTTACATCTCATCCTTTCTACCTAGAGTTACCTGATAAATACCATTATATCAGATTAACTTACTGTTTGCTTTTGTTATCATACCTGAAAAAGTGTTTTTTGAATATTATGTTGTCCAGTCTTGTGTCTAATCTTTGGTTATTCTTGGTGTTGTTGTAATAATTAGGGACTTATAAGCCACAGTACCAGGCAAGATTGGAGAGTATCTCCCAAGGTGTTCAAGCCTGAGCAGCACGGTGTCAGACCAATAAAAGTTAATGTGATTGATTTTTCACCGTTTGAAGAAACAGTATTCTTGGTAAGAAAGTCACTTTTTGGTTAAATTATTTATTACCTATTGGGGCAACATAACATTGTATTTCAGTAGAAAATTTAGAAAGTTATTAGTTTGTAGTCTACAAACTAATCATTAGTTGGACCTCAGTGATCTAAAAATGAGACATGAAAACTAAATCAAATTGACTCAAATTTAACTCTCTTAAGAAATACTTTGTTTAGTTGCAGGGTACTTAGGATTTAAAAGGAAGATACCCATAGTCAACCAGCTCTCATGACAACAATCCAGTCCCACAAAACAGTCATCATTCCTTTCCGAGGCCACAAGCCCCTGACCTAATTACCTTTCACTCATTCATCCCATGTATGTCACCCTGCCTCTCAACACTGTTATTTTGAGCACTAAGTCTCTAGCACATGGATCAGTGGGGACAGACTTCATTCAGACCATAGCAGTGGTTTGCCGTCTGCCCGCCTAAGTGTGCCATCTCGGCTGGGCAGAGCTTTCAACACCCCCGCGGGGCAGGCAGTTTTCAGTGCTCAGGTCTCTGTCTGCGTCAGCCCCACACCCGGACATCGTGTTCGGACATTGTTCAGCTTCAGCCTTGCCCCTCTTTCTAGTATGATTTTGTTATTTATATGAAATAAGGTTTAAAATGTGTCTCTGTTGGTATTTTACTTTAGAATTCGATTCTAGTTGAATATATATTATTTATTGTTTCAGAATTTATACATGTGTATCTTTTTTTGATTATGGGAAGAATTTTAGAGAGTAAGGAAGAATTAATCTTCTTTTTCTAGGTTAATAATTTGATCTTTCACTAAACCACCCAAGTTTTGCTTTATGAAAATTCCAATCCAAAGGGAACACATAGCCGTGCTGTCGCTACAGGTGTAACTGTTTAAGAAGGTGGCACTGCGCCTGTGGCGCCAGCCTCGCACCTGTGCTGCAGTCAGTGGGTGCACTGACGGCTGCTGTCTGGTCCACAGCGAGTGTTCATGCTCACTCGCCTCACTGTGAGGGAAGGGGCTGGCGTATGTCTCCAGGGCGAGCACTCACTCACTGTGAGGATAGGTTTTTTACATTTTTGTAAAATTTTTTTTACTTATTCACTTTACATCCCGCTCACTGCCCCTCTCCCTTTCACCCCCTTCCACATCCCTCCTCCCTCCCCTTCTCCTCTGAGCGGTGGGGTTCCTCCTGGGTATCCCCTTACCCCAGCATTTCAAGTGTGAGGATAGGTTTAATGATACGTCTTTATGTTCATAAAAAAAGAGCAAGCCAAAATGTTATTGTACAAACAAGGAAAGCTAATGCTCTGAAAACTTTTCCTGGGTGTTAAGATCGAATTTAAAAGAAAGAACAATATGGTTTCCACATCCCAATTGCAGGCTGGCTGTTCAGATGGAAGCATCAGGCTGCACCAGCTGACGTCTGAGAGGCCCATCATGCAGTGGGACAACAGCACGAGTGGCCACGCTGTTACTAGTCTGCAGTGGTCTCCGACAAGACCAGCAGTGTTCCTGGTCCAGGATGATGCGTCTAGGATCTATGTCTGGGATCTTCTTGAGAATGACCTGGGTCCTGTGGCCCAGCAGCCCATCTCTCCAGATAAGTGAGTACAGGCCAGTCACCCTCATCGTTTCTCTTCTTAAATCACAGGATCAAGTTTACATTTAACACCACATTTATATATATTATATAGTCAAAAATACTTTTTAACAGTGGTTTTAGTTTGTAATCAAATCAAAGTATATCAGAGTTCCTCTATGTCCTTGGATCCCCTTGCTGCCAAGATCTCCATCCAAGTGCGCTCTGCTCTGCTGCAGTTGTCCCACACTGACACGTCATGTGCATCCTCGTCCATTTCACATTGGCCTCATTCTTGCTGGTCATTAAGCAATACGGTGAAAGCCACTTTAAAATGCAGTTGCTTTATATCTAGTATCAGATAACACAGTAGACAGGAGAGTAGAGTAAGTCATCCTCACTGTCATTCTGGAAGAAACAATTTCTGTGAGTGACTTGGATCCAACATGAGTGATCTATGTGCAGGGCATATGAGGCGTAAGTCGTGGAGTCACCAGTCCCCAAGCACCCGTCCCATGCAAATGAAACCTGCCAATGTGAATTTCACAACATGCAAATTGGCATTGATCTTTGTTTAAAAACTTAACACTTATTTACTTATGTGTGTGTGCACAGTTGTACATGCTTTGGTACTCATGTGGAGGTGAGATGAAAACCTGTGGGATTCCGTTCTCTGTTTTCTTTTTTTATTTTTATTTTTATTTTTTTTAATTTTTTAAAAAAATTTTCTATATTCTTTGTTTACGTTCCAAATGCTTTCCCCTTTCCCAGTTCCCCCCTCACCATATGTCCCATAAATCCTCTTCTCTCCGCCCATTCCCCAGTCACCCCCCCTCCCCTTTCTCTGTCCTGGTAGTCCCCTACAATACTGGATCAAGCCTTTTCCGGACCAGGGCCCTCTCCTTCCTTCCTTCTTGGGAACCATTTGATATGCTAATTGTTTCTTGACTATTCAGAGCTTCTAGGTTGATTAATATCCACTTACCTGTGATTGCATTTCATGTGTATTCTTCTGTGATTGGGTTACCTCACTTTAGGATGATATTTTCCAGTTCCAACCATTTGCCTAAAAATTTCATGAATTCATTGTTTTTAATTGCTGAGTAGTATTGCGTTTTATAAATATACCACATTTTCTGTATCCATTCCACCATTGAGGGACATCTGTGTACTTTCCAGCTTCTGGCTATTTATAAATAAGGCTGCTATGAACATAGTGGAGCATGTGTCCTTATTGCATGCCGGGGAATCCTCTGGGTATATGCCCAGGAGTGGTATGACAGGGTCCTCTGGAAGTGTCATGCCCAGTTTTCTGAGGAACCGCCAGACTGATTTCCAGAGTGGTTGTACCATCTCGCAATCCCACCAGCAGTGGAGGAGTGTTCCTGTTTCTCCACATCCTCGCCAGCACCTGTTGTCTCCTGAGTTTTTAATCTTAGCCATTCTGACTGGGGGGTGTGAGGTGTGGAGTCTCAGGGTTGTTTTGATTTGCATTTCCCTGATGACTAATGATGTTGAACATTTCTTAAGGTGCTTCTCAGCCATCCGGATTTCTTCAGGTGAAAATTCTTTGTTTAGCTCTGTGCCTCATTTTTTAATAGGGTTTTTTCGTTCTCTGGGGTCTAACTTCTTGAGTTCTTTGTATATATTGGATATTAGCCCTCTGCCAGATGTAGGGTTAGTGAAGATCTTTTCCCAATTTGTTGGTTGCTGTTTTGTCCTTCTGAAGGTGTCCTTTGCCTTACAGAAACTTTGTAATTTTATGAGGTTCCATTTGTCAATTCTTGATCTCAGAGCATAAGCTATTGGTGTTCTGTTCAGGAACTTTTCCTCTATGCTTATATCCTCAAGGGTCTTCCCCAGTTTCTTTTCTATTAGTTTCAGTGTGTCTGGTTTTATGTAGAGGTCCTTGATCCACTCAGAGTTGAGCTTAGTACGAGGACATAAGAGTGGATCAATTCGTATTCTTCTGCATGCTGACCTCTAGTTAGACCAGCACCATTTGTTGAAGAGGCTATCTTTTTTCCACTGGATGGTTGTATCTCCTTTATCAAGGATCAAGTGACCATAATTCTGTGGGTTCATTTCTGGGTCTTCAATTCTATTCCACTGATCTACTTGCCTGTCACTGTACCAGTTTTTAACACAATTGCTATGTAGTACTGCTTGAGGTCAGGGATATTGATTCCCCCAGAAGTTCTTTTACAATTGAGAATAGTTTTAGCTATCCTAGGCTTTTTGTTATTCCAGATGAATTTGAGAATTGCTCTTTCTAAGTCTATGAAGAATTGAGTTGGGATTTTGATGGGGATTGCATCGAACCTGTAGATTGCTTTTGGCAAGATGGCCATTTTTACTATATTAATCCTGCCAATCCAAGAGCATGGAAGATTTTTCCATCTTCTGAGGTCTTCTTCGATTTCTTTCTTCAAAGACTTGAAGTTCCTGTCATACAGATCTTTCACTTGTTTGGTTAGAGTCACACCAAGATACTTTATATTGTTTGTGGCTATTGTGAAGGGTGTTATTTCCCTAACTTCTTTCTCAGCCTGCTTATCCTTTGAGTATAGGAAGGCTACTGATTTGCTTAAGCTGATTTTTAACCAATCACTTTGCTGAAGTTGTTTATCAGCTGTAGAAGTTCTCTGGTGGAGTTTTTGGGGTCACTTAAGTATACTATCATATCATCCGCAAATAGTGATAGTTTGACTTCTTCCTTTCCAATTTGTATCCCTTTGACTTCCTTATGTTGTCGTATTGCTCTAGTTAGAACTTCAAGTACTATATTGAAAAGATATATATAGAGAGGGCAGACTTGTCTAGTCCCTGATTTTAGTGGGATTGCTTCAAGTTTCTCTCCATTTAGTTTGATGTTGGCTATGGGTTTACGTATATTGCTTTTACTATGTTTAGGTAGGGGCCTTGAATTCCTGTTCTTTCCAAGACTTTTAGCATAAAAGGATGCTGGACTTTGTCAAATGCTTTTTCAGCATCTAATGAAATGATCATGTGGTTTTTTTTCTTTGAGTTTTTTTATATAGTGGATTGCATTGATGGATTTCTGTATATTGAACCATCCCTGCATCCCTGGGATGAAGCCTACTTGATCATGGTGAATGATCGTTTTGATGTGTTCTTGAATTAGCTTGGCAAGAATTTTTTAGTATTTTTGCATTGATATTTATAAGGGAAATTGGCCTGAAGTTCTCTTTCTTTGTTAGATCTTTGTGTGGTTTTGGTATCAGTGTAATTGTGGCTTCGTAGAACGAGTTGGGTAGTGTTCCTTCTGTTTCTATTTTGTGGAATAGTTTGAAGAGTATTGGTGTTAGGTCTTCTTTGAAGGTCTGATAGAATTCTGCACTAAAACCATCTGGTCCTGTGCTTTTTTTGGTTCGAAGACTTTCAATGACCCCTTCTATTTATTTAGGGGTTATGGGACTGTTTATATGATCTATTTGATCCTGATTTAATTTTGGTATTTGGTACCTGTCTAGGAAATTGTCCATTTCCTCCAGATTCTCCAGTTGTGTTGAGTATAGGCTTTTGTAGTAGGATCTGATGATTTTTTTGAATTTCCTCAGTTTTTGTTGTTATATCTCCCTTTTCATTTCTAGTTTTGTTAATTTGGATACTGTCTCTGTGTCCTTTGGTTAGTCTGGCTAAGGGTTTATTTATCTTGTTGATTTTCTTCTCAAAGAACCAGCTCCTGGTTTTGTTGATTCTTTGTATGGTTCTCTTTGTTTCTGCTTGATTGATTTCAGCCCTGAGTTTGATGATTTCCTGTCTTCTTCTACTCCTGGGTGAATTAGCTTCTTTTTGTTCCAGGGCTTTCAGGTGTGCCATTAAGCTGCTAGTGTTTGCTCTCTCCAGTTTCTTTTTGGAGGCACTCAGGGCTATGAGTTTTCCTCTTAGCACTGCTATCATTGTTTCCCATAGATTTGGGTATGTTGTGCCTTCACTTTCATTAAATTCTAAAAGTCTTTGATTTCTTTCTTTGTTTCTTCTTTGGCCAAGGTATCATAGAGTAGAGTATTGTTCAGTTTCCATTTGTATGTAGGCTTTCTGTTGTTTTTGTTGCTATTGAAGACCACTCCTACTCCATAGTGTTCTGATAGGAGGCATAGGATTAGTTCAATCTTGTATTTGTTGACGGCTGTCTTGTGACCAATTATATTGTCAATTTTGGAGAAGGTACCATGAGGTGCTGAGAAAAAGGTATATTCTTTTGCTTTAGGATGAAATGTTCTATAAGTATCTGTTAAATCCAATTGTTCCAAAGCTTCAATTAATTTCACTGTGTTCCTGTTTAGTTTCTGTTTTCCTGATCAGTCCATTGAGGAGAGTGGAGTGTTGAAGTCCCCCACAATTATTGTGTTAGGTGCAATGTGTACTTTGAGCTTTAGTAAAGTTTCTTTTATGAATGAGGGAGTCCTTGCATTTGGAGCATAGATGTTCAGAATTGAGAGTTGTTCTTCGCGGATTTTTCCTTTGATCTGTAAAAGTGTCCTTCCTGGTCTCTTTTGATGACTTAAGGTTGAAAGTCAATTTTATCTGATATTAGAGTGGCTACCCTGGCTTGTTTCCTGAGACCATTTGCTTGTAAAATTGTCTTCCAGCCTTTTACTCTAAGGTAGTGTTTGTCTTTGACCCTGAGGTGTGTTTCCTGTATGCAGCAAAATGTAGGGTCCTGTTTCTGTATCCAGTCTGTTAGTCTATGTCTTTTTATTATTGTGGGAATTGAGTCCATTGATGTTAAGAGATATTAAGGAATAGTGATTATTCCTTACTGTCATTTTTGATGTTATTTTTTTTATATTTGATAGGTTATCTTCTTTTGGGTTTGATGAAAGAAGCTTACTATCTTGCTTTTTCCAGGGTGCAATTTCCCTCCTTGTATTGGTGTTTTCCCCCTATTATCGTTTGTAGGGCTTTGTGGAAAGATATTGTGTAAATTTGGTCATGAACTATCTTGTTTTCTCCATCTATTGTGATTGAGAGTTTTGCTGGGTATAGTAGTTTTGGTTGGCATTTGTGTTCTCTTAGAGTCTGCATGAGATATGCCCAGGATCTTCTAGCTTTCATGGTCTTTGGTGAGAAGTCTGGTATAATTCTGATAGGTCTTCCTTTATATGTTACTTGGCCTTTTTCTCTTACTGCCTTTAAAATTTTTTCTTTGTTTAGTACATTTGGGGTTTTGATTATTATGTGACAGGAGGCATTTCTGTTTTGGTCCAATCTGTTTGGAGTTCTGTAGTCTTCTTGTATATTCATAGGCATCTCTGTCTTTAGGTTAGGGAAGTTTTCTTCCATAATTTTGTTGAAGATATTTGCTGGCCCTTTAAGTTGTAAATCTTCATTCTCATCTATACCTATAATTCTTAGGTCTGGTCTTATTGCGTCCCAGATTTCCTGGATGTTTTGGGTTACAAGCTTTTTGCATTTTGCATTTTCTTTGACTGTTGAGTCCATGGTTTCTATGGTATCTTTGGCATCTGAGATTCTGTCTTCTATCTCTTGTATTCTATTGTTGATGTTTGCATCTATGGCCCCAGATTTCTTCCCAAGGTTTTCTATCTCCAATGTTGTCTCCTTTTGCAATTTCTTAGTTGTTTCTATTTCTGTTTTTAGATCCTGGGTGGTTTTGTTGAGTTCCTTCACTTGCTTGTTTGTGTTTTCCTGTAATTCTTTAAGAGATTTTTGTGTTTCCTTTTTCATGACTTCTGCCTGTTGACCCCAGTTCTCCTGTATTTCTTTAAGTGATTTTTGCATTTCTTCCTTATTTGCTTCTATCTTTTGACTCATATTCTCCTGAATTTGTTTAAATGATTTTTGTGTTTCCTTTGTAATGGCTTCTAACTTTTGATCCATTTTCTCCTCTATTTCTTTAAGGGATTTATTTATGTCCTTCTTGTGTTCCTCTAACCGCATCATCATGAGCAGTGATTTTTAAATCCAAATCTTGTTTTTCTGGTGTGTTAGGGTATCCAGGACTTCCTGTAGTTGGAGAATTGGGTTCGGATTCTGCCATATTGCCTTGATTTCTGTTAGTAATGTTCCTACGTTTGCCTTTTGCCATCTGGTTATCTCTGGCGTTAGTTGGTTTTGTTGTCACTGGCTGGTGCTTGAACCCCCTGTGCTCTTGAAAGGCTATTTCTGCACCACTGGATGACTGGGTTTCCCCTGGCACAGATTGCTGATGCGCTGCCCTCCTCTTGGGTGCTTTTGGAGCCCTGGTGTATCTTGCCCCAAGCAATGTTATACTCAGGTTGTCTCTGTGAACCTGTTGCTGTTTGTCTGCTCCCTCAGGGAGTAGAGATGGTGGAGGGGACCCCCTTCAAATGCTGACCACCCCGCAGGGCACAGGACCCACGCCCGGCGGACACACAGATGAACCACCACTCTGCTCAGGTCCTGTGCGCAGGTAGCCACCTACCGGTCTGCGTCCCCAGAGATCTTAAACTGGGGATATCTCAGAACCTGGTGTCGCTTGTCCTGTCTGACCAGGAGCAAAGATGGCAGTGGAATCTGTTCTCTGTTTTCTATGTAGGAGCCAGGACTAGAACTTGCATCATCAGGCTTGGTAGCAAGTGCTGTTCCTGGCTGAGCCATTTTGCTGGCCTATTGCTAATACTTTGAAATAATTCTTTGCCTGTATTTATTTATTTTATTTATAAAAGATTTCATTTGGAAGGGTTCTCAAGAGAGAACCATATATATATATAGTCACCTATATTTTGTTCTTGGCATTTTATAACCATATTAGGTGAATATGTGTGCCAGGGTCTTGGGGTCTTTTTTTATTTAAAATGGTTTTTTAAAATACAATCTATTCTGATTACAGCCTCCCCCCAACTTCTCCCTGACTCAATCTACCTCCTGATCCACCTTAGTTCACACCCTTTCTTTCTTTCATTAGAATACAAATAGGTGATGATGATGATTATGATGATGATAATAATAATATAAAAACAAACAAACTAGAATAGGACAAAAAACAAACAAATGGAAAGAACCAAACTAAAACCAAAAGGAACATACAGATGCTGAGACACGCATTCCCACACACAGAAAACACACAAGACGTAATGTGTGGACAAAAGATCTGTAAGGGTAAGAACAAAGTGAGGCCCCAATAAAGTATTGTGAGACCAAAACAAAAGGCAAAAAACCCAAAACAACCCATTGGGTTTGTTGTGTGTTTTCCATTTGTTGCTGGGAATGGGCCTGACATTAAGTGTGGTTTGTGTACCTAGTAGGGCTTTGTTGGAGAGGACAAACTCCTCCCGTGAGTGGACATGACCTGGAGATAGCTTCTGGCTGTGTGGTTTTGTGTCTTCTTGCTCTGCTAGCCCTCGATCCTCTGCTGGCTTAGACTCTGCAGTCCTGTGGGTGCTGCCACAATCTGAGCTCACATGTGCTTCAGGCCTGTTGTGCCCGAAAGCCTGTTTCTTTGGCGTCCTTCATCCCCTCTGGCTCTTAGAATTTTTCTGCCTCCTCTTCCACAGGCTTCCCTGTGCCCTGAGGGGAGGGATTTGATGGACACGGCCCACTTAGGGCTGAGTATTCCGGTATCTTTCACTCTCTGCACACTGTCCAGCTGTGGGTCTCTGTATTTGTTCCAGTCTAGGAGGGAACTTCTCTGATGATGGCTGAGCGAGACACTGATCTATGTGTGAAACAGAATGACAGTAGGAGTTTTTCCTTGCTGTGCTCCTTTGGAAGAATGGTGGGTAGTGTGTGGGTTTTCCCTGGATCTCTAGCCTACCTGGTTTTAGGTTCTTGGTTACCTAGGCAGTGTCAGGGACAGGCTCCAGTCATGGAGGGATTCTGATTCCAATGGTAATGTGGCCACTCCCGCAACGTTTGCTCCACTATCGCACCAGTATGTCTTGAAGGCAGGTCTCCACTATGGATTGCAAGGTTTATAGCTGGACCAGTGTTTATATTTCTCCCCTGGTGGAGTTTAAAGTACCTTCCAATCCCGTGAACTCTGAGTCAGTAGTGGTGAAGTCTCTGGATAGGCACCAGCTTGACTTGTGCAGGTTCAGTGAGTTAAGTACGTGTTGTCTCCAGCAGTAGGGCCTTGCCATCAGCTGTGGAGAGCAACCAATAGCCTTGGCCGAAGTCTGGGTTGTTCAGGGGTTTCTATGGAGCCTTTGGCCAACAACTTGATTAGATGTAACCCATTCCTGGTGGTGGAGGTTTTGTCTGGTTGAGCTTTGTCTCCCCCTTTACTTGGCGACTGCAGTTTGTATTTCTTTTATATAGGTATGTATTTTTTAAAGCTTCTACTATATAGGTTTGCACATGGTTTCTCAAATGGACATTAGCTTCCACTGTCCCCCACATCCCCTCCCTTGTACTTTCTTCCTTCCTTGGTTGATCAGTTCAAATGAAGTTTAGGAAGAAATGTTTGATAGAATGTAAAGGTTATATTAAGATCTGAAATAAATAAGAATCACATTTATTTAGTTCTAGTTGTGGGTAAATTGGTATTATTCTAACTATATCCATCAGTAGAACTGTCTTTGGTGGCATGCATGTAAAGCTAGCACTTGAGAATCTGAGACAGGGGATTACAAGTTTGAGGCCAACTTTGACTTATAGGGAATTCCTGACCAACTTGGGCTACATAACCAGACCTCATCACAAAAAAAAAAAAAAAAAAAAAAAAAAAAAAAAAAAAAAGGAAACAAAAATTATATCAACATCTGAGCATGGCGGCTCATGCCTGTCACCCCAGTCCATGGGAGACTGAAGCTGGAGGAGCGTCAGTCAGCCCTCTAACCAGTCAGAGAGTAGAGAGCAGTCTGCAGCATGGGAACTCTGAAAAGAAACTTCAAAACCAGCCAATCACTCCAGCCTGTGGGTCGCGTATGAACGCACTTTCTATGTAGAAAGTCTGCCAAGTCCTGGGGAGGCCATAACAGAAGGATCAGATACTTTCTGCTGGTCTGGGAAGGATCTAAGAGGGGGCAAGCTTCCCTTCAGAGTGTATTTCTGAACTTGCTACAGGAGGAGGCAAGGGTGGAGTTGGGGACACTGCGCGGCATGATATGGCGAGGGCGTGCCGAGGGCCCACAGGGGAGCACATGATGGGCTGGGCTGCTCACAGGAGGGTGCTGCTGTGGAGGGCCTGGGGCTCGGCTAGGCCTCAGCTGGAGGAGGGACTTGTGGGCTTTGGCATTTATTCATCTGTGGTTGAGATTGGCAGCCTGAGTGAGATACTGGAAAACCCTCACACTAGGGATCACCCCACTGCCTGTGTGTTGGGAGGCCTGCTGTGCAGTTTGAAGGCCCCAAGATGTAGAAAACTGTGTTCAACAGACTTTCATATACTTATTTGTGTTCTAGTATTTTGTTTTGACCTTTTTAGCCTCTCTTCCTTTTCATATGTCCCTTGAACATAGGTATTCACTTTGGCAACAGAAGGTCGCACACTCATACTGACATCCCAGTGCATGTTCCCTCTTGCCCACAGGCTTGTGGCCATGACTATCGTGGGGGAACCCGAGAAGACCAGTGGTAGCTTTGTGGCCCTGGTGCTGGCCAGGACCTCTGGCACAGTCGACGTCCAGAACCTGAAGAGGCGGTGGACCACCCCAGCCGTGGACGAGCACAGCCAGCTGCGTCTGCTCCTTCAGAAATGAAGCCTCTGTCAGGAGAATGACGGGTACATGAGACTTGATTACAGATGGACCCTTAACTCTGTGTGTATGTGACTTTGTGTACATAGAATATGTATATTCTGTACATAATTTGTGTTAGACAAACAGTACTTTGGTATTCCCAGGAAATAAATCACTATTTTTAATGGAAACAGTGAACATTTTAGTGTATGCTGAACTTCAAAGGGAATATTGAGTGATGTCCAGAAAGTTCTTCCTAGAGTGTTTCCAGTTATTTTTGGAACAACTTAAAAATACTGTCACATTTATTATTGGATTTTAAACAGTCCACCATGAAAAAGTACTTTAACAGACTATTTTCTTAGTCATGCATGTACATATATCTGAAGTAAGAGAAATTGCTCACTTTGGAGGTGACCTCCACCAGCCTTCTGTTTTTAAGGTTTTCTTGAACACCAGCTTTTGGTGTGCTTTGGATGGCACTCAGAATTGAGTCAGACACATTTACTGTGTGATTTAACGTGAAAACCATCCTCATATAGAAATAATACAAGTAAATAAATTTTCTTGAGCATGGAGTAATAGGGACTTACTAATTCATTTGTGCTGCTGTAAGTTTGTAAGCACGACTCACAACATTCATTTTGTTTACACAGTTTTGTTTCTCACAGCTGGAGATGCTAGGAGTCCAGGGCAGAGTCCAGGGCTGGGAGTCCAGGGCAGGGAGTCCAGGGCAGGGAGTCCAGGGCCGGGAGTCCAGGGCCGGGAGTCCAGGGCCAGGAGTCCAGGGCCGGGAGTCCAGGGCCGGGAGTCCAGGGCCGGGAGTCCTGGGCGGGGAGTTCAGGGCCGGGAGTCCAGGGCCGGGAGTCCAGGGCCGGGAGTCCAGGGCCGGGAGTCCAGGGCCGGGAGTCCAGGGCCGGGAGTCCTGGGCGGGGAGTCCAGGGCCGGGAGTCCAGGGCCGGGAGTCCAGGGCCGGGAGTCCAGGGCCGGGAGTCCTGGGCGGGGAGTCCAGGGCAGGGAGTCCAGGGCTGGGAGTCCAGGGCAGGGAGTCCAGGGCTGGGAGTCCAGGGCAGGGAGTCCAGGGCTGGGAGTCCAGGGCCGGGAGGCGGAGGTGCTGCTTAGGCTATCAGCAGCTTCCAAGATGGCACTGCAGCCATGTCCTTACTTGGCATAGGTGAAGGACAGACAGAGGGTGCTAGTGTGCTCCCTTCCCTCTCTAACGAACTCGCTCATGACGGCTAACTATCTCCTAATACCCTTGCCTTGTGGCTCAAGGGTGGTTACGAATTGGAAGGCCACACACACATCAAGCCACACAGGAGAGTGTGAGGGTGAGCTCATGGGAAAACTCCCTGGGTCTTGCTGGTAGTTCTGTAGTGGACACAGAGAGTGTATTTACAGCTCGTTCTGTACTTTCCCAGCCAGAACTGCAAAGTCTTGGGCCTTGACAGTGCCTGGAAAACTCTGCTGCCTGCCACTGATCCCATGGGGTTATATCCTCATTTCCCAGAGACTATATGCTCGCTATTTTCTTTCATTTCTTATATAACTACCCCTCACACCTCATCCTTGTGTAACTACCCAGCACCTCATCCTTGTGTAACTACCCCTCACACTTCATCCTTGTGTAATTACCCCAGCACCTCATCCTTGTGTAACTATCCATCACCTCATCCTTGTGTACCTACCCCTCACACCTCATCCTTGTGTAACTACCCCAGCACCTCATCCTTGTGTAACTACCCATCACCTCATCCTTGTGTAACTACCCATCACCTCATCCTTGTGTAACTACCCATCACCTCATCCTTGTGTAACAACCCCTCACACCTCATCCTTGTGTAACTACCCCAGCACCTCATCCTTGTGTAACTACCCCAGCACCTCATCCTTGTGTAACTACCCCTCACCTCATCCTTGTGTAACTACCCCATCACCTCATCCTTGTGTAACTACCCATCACCTCATCCTTGTGTAACTACCCATCACCTCATCCTTGTGTAACTACCCCTCACCTCATCCTTGTGTAACTACCCATCACCTCATCCTTGTGTAACTACCCATCACCTCATCCTTGTGTAACAACCCCTCACACCTCATCCTTGTGTAACTACCCATCACCTCATCCTTGTGTAACTATCCCTCACACCTCATCCTTGTGTAACTACCCATCACCTCATCCTTGTGTAACTACCCCTCACACTTCATCCTTGTGTACCTACCCATCACCTCATCCTTGTGTACCTACCCATCACCTCATCCTTGTGTAACTACCCATCACCTCATCCTTGTGTAACTACCCCATCATCTCATCCTTGTGTAACTACCCATCACCTCATCCTTGTGTAACTACCCCATCATCTCATCCTTGTGTAACTACCCCTCACACTTCATCCTTGTGTAACTACCCATCACCTCATCCTTGTGTAACTACCCCTCACCTCATCCTTGTGTAACTACCCCATCACCTCATCCTTGTGTAACTACCCATCACCTCATCCTTGTGTAACTACCCCATCATCTCATCCTTGTGTAACTACCCATCACCTCATCCTTGTGTAACTACCCATCACCTCATCCTTGTGTAACTACCCATCACCTCATCCTTGTGTAACAACCCCTCACACCTCATCCTTGTGTAACTACCCCTCACACCTCATCCTTGTGTAACAACCCCTCACACCTCATCCTTGTGTAACTACCCATCACCTCATCCTTGTGTAACTACCCATCACCTCATCCTTGTGTAACTACCCATCATCTCATCCTTGTGTAACTACCCCTCACACTTCATCCTTGTGTAACTACCCATCACCTCATCCTTGTGTACCTACCCCTCACCTCATCCTTGTGTAACTACCCCATCACCTCATCCTTGTGTAACTACCCATCACCTCATCCTTGTGTAACTACCCCATCATCTTATCTTTGTGTAACTACCCATCACCTCATCCTTGTGTAACTACCCATCACCTCATCCTTGTGTAACTACCCATCACCTCATCCTTGTGTAACAACCCCTCACACCTCATCCTTGTGTAACTACCCCTCACACCTCATCCTTGTGTAACAACCCCTCACACCTCATCCTTGTGTAACTACCCATCACCTCATCCTTGTGTAACTACCCATCACCTCATCCTTGTGTAACCACCCAGCACCTCATCCTTGTGTAACTACCCAGCACCTCATCCTTGTGTAACTACCCATCACATCATCCTTGTGTAACTACCCATCACCTCATCCTTGTGTACCTACCCCTCACCTCATCCTTGTGTAACTACCCCTCACCTCATCCTTGTGTAACTACCCCTCACCTCATCCTTGTGTAACTACCCCATCACCTCATCCTTGTGTAACTACCCATCACCTCATCCTTGTGTAACTACCCAGCACCTCATCCTTGTGTACCTACCCATCACCTCATCCTTGTGTACCTACCCATCACCTCATCCTTGTGTAACTACCCATCACCTCATCCTTGTGTAACTACCCATCACCTCATCCTTGTGTAACTTCCCAGCACCTCATCCTTGTGTAACAACCCATCACACCTCATCCTTGTGTAACTACCCATCACCTCATCCTTGTGTAACTACCCATCACCTCATCTTTGTGTAACTACCCATCACCTCATCCTTGTGTAACTACCCCTCACCTCATCCTTGTGTAACTACCCCTCACCTCATCCTTGTGTAACTACCCAGCACCTCATCCTTGTGTAGCTACCCATCACCTCATCCTTGTGTAACTACCCCATCATCTCATCCTTGTGTAACTACCCCTCACCTCATCCTTGTGTAACTACCCCTCACCTCATCCTTGTGTAACTACTCCTCACCTCATCCTTGTATAACTACCCCAGCACCTCATCCTTGTGTAACTACCCAGCACCTCATCCTGTGTAACTACCCCTCACCTCATCCTTGTGTAACTACCCCTCACCTCATCCTTGTGTAACTACCCCTCACCTCATCCTGTGTAACTACCCCAGCACCTCATCCTTGTATAACTACCCCCCCCGCTATTCCCTCTCCCCCTGTCAGCAACACATCCTATTTTGCTTCTTTTTCATTGTGTTCACTCAAACCTCATTCATTTATCAAGAAAATGACAGAATAGTTCAGAGAGGCCTGGCTCAGTATGTACATGTGCACATGACACACAAGCACACACACAGGACATACATGTAGGCATGCACAGATACATGGAACATTCAGATGCTGACCCAGTTGGGTACTGCTATAGTTGGCTGGTTTCTCTCCACAAGGTGGCACTGTCTTTGTCCCCTGTCATACTGGTCACTGAATCTCAAGGAGCAGTGGGCAGGTGCAAAGACAGAACACAGAGGTCTAACACTGCTTGGCAGACAGGGAGGGCTGCAGGAATGTGCCGACAGAGGGCATGTTTATGTGACTGGCACAGAGCCACTGAGTAAGTGGATGTTTAGCCAGCCCTTGTTAAACAAAGGACTGGAATCTCCTCTAACTCATGAGTCAGTTACAGATGTGGGAGTTAGGAGAGGCGCTGGGCTCAGTGACTGGTCTAGAGTGTTTAAGATGGATGCACTGACCAGGTTTCCTTCTCAAGTGAGAATCAGTATTCCTATGTCTTTGGATTTCCTGTGTCTGGAGTCTTAGACAATCGCCGCGTTTGGCAGCCGACTCCACCCGACTCTTTGCTGGCTCTGAATTGCTTCCTTGAGTTGTGCGACCGGAGTGCAGCACTGTGGGCAGCACCATGTGGACAGGTGAAGATCAAAAACCTTCAACTGGTTCTTCGTTTGTTCACTCATTTGTCCCCCAGGGCTGCTTAGGCTGTCTGGTCTCACAGGAGGAGGAATGGTAAACAGAAAAGACATAGCAAGAGGGAAGGCCAGCGCCTCGTGGTTGTGTGGCCCTCTAGCAGGCTGTGTATATTTGCTGTGGCACATTGTCTGACCCAGAGCCCTGTGCTGAGTGTGCACAGGGTTGAGAGACTGTTTTTTCTCAGTATTGTAGCCTCCACTCCCACAGTGTCAGAATGTCTCCTCCTCAGACTCCACAGCTGAGTGTCCTGTGAGTTACAGAGATATGCCGAGATGACATAGGAAGGAAAAGAGACCTCTCTTTTCTAGGGACGACAACCCAATGTATTGTCGTCCCCTCTACACTTCTTTGAAATAGGTGCTCTTGGCCTCCCGTAACGGCAAACCTCTCCCCTGAATTTTGGCATCACGCTTTCAGAATGAAACCAAAGTGTGATCGCCCTGCTCACTGCAGCCGCTCACCACCACCAGCACCACCACCACCACCAACCCAAACAGCTTCCCACAGCAGCCTAGCGAAATAAGTGGAAAGTCAGGTCTGCCTCCAGGTCCAGCTTCCCCTGGCCAGCATGTGTGTGTCCCAGGGAGGTGGAATGCTCCTCTCACTTATGGATTAGATCCCAACCCAGTAATCATTTATAATTTGACACTCCAAATTATCAATTTGTCAGAAGGAATCCTGGGGACATAAAGGTTGGAAGAGCTGCATTAGTGGTACCATATATGGAAAATACATTTTCTTTTCTGTTTAGAACATCTGGGACAGTGAAGGACAGAAGATAACCATACTAGCCTGCAGTTGTATATCTGAAAGTCTCCCACTGGCTGGGAGTATACAGCATTCTTAGTGTTTTAGTTTGAGGGAAGAGCAAACACATGAATGAGGCTGATTCAACTTGGGAATGCTTCGCCATGTTTGATCCTCACTGTGAACTTCACTGGATGTAGAGTCGCCTAGGAAATGGAGGAGCACCTCTGGCTGTGTTTGTGAGTACAGTTCAGCGAAGATTACCTGAGGGGAAGACCCACTCAGGAGCATGGGCCACATTATTCCTAGAGCTGAGCCCTAGAACCAAATGAGGGTCAGCACTGCCTTCTCTCTGCTCCCTGGCCCTCTATGATGTGAACTATCTGCTGAGCCATACAGACAGACAGACAGACAGACAGACAGACAGACACACACACACACACACACACACACACACACAAACACACACACACACAGCACCACCACCACCACCACCATGGATTGAGCCCTCTCAAGGGATGACAGAATAAAGCTCTTCTCTCCTTAAGCTGTTTCCTTCCCTGGTTTCTGTGTAATATTGGTCATTGCTAATAAAACAAATTAACATAAACATCCTCCGAGGATGCTGGAATAGTTTGGTTAGGGAGAAAGCATGCCATGACGCCGGCTATGTGAGGAGAGGCTCAGCTGCTGGAAGAAAGGCTGGAATCCCAGAGGAGTCTGGTGGGGGGGGGAGGGGAGGGGTAAGAATAAAAGGACCTCTCAGAATTATCGATGTATTTTATTTTCCTTTTTTTTTTTTTTTTTTTGCCCTGAGTAAGTTGAGTGTTTATAGTGATTCCACTTTGTATGTGATGTTGATGTATCAGTTGCGGCTGTTAGTGGGTTTCCTGGGGTTTACAGCATCACCTTTCTCTTGCTTAAGTCATTACCCTTCCTCCCGGAAGCCATGCCTTTCCCCCTGCTGAGAGTTAGGGTTAGGGTGGGTTAGGGAGAGGAAGAGGGCTATTGAAGGGGTCTTGTCAGGTCTGGGACTTGCCTCAGATTCTTCCCGTGACACCTAGGGTTCCGGGTGTTGATTTGTGAGATCTTTGCCTTCTAACAGTCTGCTTAGCACCTTGGGGAGGCCTGCTTCACAGAACGAGACTTATTAGAAGTACAGGCCTGTTGGTGAGGCTGAGGGTGTCTGAGATGTGCAGTTTCTAGGCCCTTGCCCTTTCTAGAATCTATTCCTGCCTCTCCACCAACTGCATGGTGTCCTGAGGAGATGGAGTGAAGGTCCTGGTAGAGTTCTTCCCCTCCCAGCAGCTGTTGTTCCAGCTTCTGTGGGGTGTTCATCAGAGGGTCTAAGCCTCAGGGCATCCAGCATGGCACCAAGTCTACAGAAGCTGTCTCTCAAGGCTCTGGGCTGGGTGGTCTCTGCACACTGATGACTGAAGATTCAGGTCCTGTTTCCCAGTGAGCTTATCCTGAGGTAACCTGTCTGATAGCTCCACATGGAGTGGTTCTTTATCTGTTCACAACTGAGAACCTGTTGAGCAGAAGACAAAGGTGCATTTGTAAAAGCATCATGCAGTATGGCATGCTAGGCACAAGGGGGCGGCAGCAGCAGCAGCAGCAGCAGCAGCCTGAGCTCTGGACAGCCTGCTATGCCACACTTTATGCCTGAATGCTAGATTCCAAATGCAACAAAAAGCAGTAGGGTTAATCACTCCCACAGTAATGTAATCCTTCTATTTATACGCAAGGAGAGGATTCTCCACATTGATCAAATGGGGGAAACATTTTTTTTTTTAATTTTCTTTATATGCATCAAAGTCAAATAGCTGAAATGCCCACCTATCTCTTAGCACAACCTTCTTTCCAGGGAGACGGTGTTAGTGCTGGGTATCTGAAGCAGCTTAGATTCACTGAGTCACAGCAAGCACCCACTGGACAAAGAGACACAGCACAAGTGGCCATGTGCCAAATGGGAAAGGGGGCTTTAAGAAAGCCTTCAGCTAAATCCATTTCTGTGGCCTTGATGTGAGGCTTAGTGGCACACACACACACACACACACACACACACACACACACACGCATATAATAACACTAAGCAGTCCTGATTACGGTGTGGTTTCACCCATCACTGACACACCATTATCTCAGCCCCTGTATCTCCTGCAAGTGGTGGTCAGAACCTTGTGAATTCTTTTTCTGGGAGGCAAGGTCCTCCTCTGACTGACATCCGGCTTCAGTCTGTCTTCCCTTTCCCAGCATGAGATGCCAGTTCTTTGACGATCATTGTCTCAGCAGTCTTACAGCTAAAGGAGGAGTACAAGTGTCTCTTTAGAAAAGCTTTGGTCTTTACTCATCCACAAAGGGGGCATCGGAATTACACCTTCTCCCCAAGGCTCAGGGAACATCCCAGAAGAGGGGGCAGAAAGGCTGTAAGAGCCACAGCTTGGAGAGGATGCAGTGAGACACTGTGTTCTGGACATGACAAGACCACTGTCATACTCATGAATGCACAGAGGCAGTGGTCACCTCCACAAGACCCGTGCAATAGCAGGCCATTCAACGTTTAGAGGGACCCACAAGCCCCTACGAGCTGGACTACTCACAGCTGGTGGCGGCCAGGGAAGGGACTGTCAGTTTTCTTTAAGGATATAGTGCCTGGCAGGTTCGTCATACACCAGTGGATGGCCCCACACTCATGTCCGTATGAAAGGCATTGATTAGACGCTGCTGTGACGACATGAAGACAGCCTTCGAGCACTCAATGACTTCTCGCCCTCAGAACTGAGAAATAAATCTCTTTATAATTAAAACTATTTTTGCATTTATTTATGTACATGGTGTGTGTGAGTGTACCCAAATATGTGCAAGTGTGCATGCCCTAGCATGTGTACGAAAGGCAGAAGACAGTTAAGAGAATTTTCTATCGAACTGGCCATCAAACCTCCACGTGGACAGCAAACACCTTTACTCACTGAGCCATCTTGCTGGCCCCATTTTTCTTTTTTGTTTTGTTTCTTTTGTTTTTGCTTTTTTTTTTTTTTGCAACAGTTTTTGTTTACATGCTCAAGCTGCGTCCTTACCATACTATAACTGCCCAGCAGCACTGCTGTGCAGATCAGGAAAGTGTCTCTACTGAAGGACCAGGAGGAGGAAGCCAAAGGCCTCTGCAGGGTCCTTACCCTTCTCGGACCTCCCTCTGTGTGAAGGATGCACACCATAACCACCTGCCGGACATGACCAGCAGCCAGCTGGGCACACACAGATGGATGGTCATTTGGGGCTAATGGCTGATGAAGCTGCCATTCCCATGAAAAGTGGGGCTAGCTCTTGAACTCAGCATCAGGAAGGTGTCCTGGGCATCGGCAACAGTAGCTCAAGAGCTCTGGCTCTTGCTGTCGCCGCAGAGAGGTGTGGAGTACATACTCTGCTCTTGGAGGCCAGCCTTGAGAGTCTAGGCACTCTCTGTTCAGCTCTTCCTAAAAGTGCACCCACACCCATACCCTGTGGGAAAAATTGAGGGAGACCGTGGGCAAATTCAAGATGGCCAAAAACCTGTTTAGAGGGCTTCCCACACAAGCATCACCAGGGACCAAGCCTTTTCTGGCCACCCATGTATTTTTACTGTTACATACACTATTAGAGTTTGGTTTCCAAACCAGGCTACAAAATAAATTACTGACACTACACTGGGCAGTGGTGACACACGTTTAATACCAGCACTTGGGACCAATCTAGTCTACAGAGTGAGTTCCCAGACAGCCAGGGTTACACAGAGAAACCACAGCTCAACAAAAACAAACACAAACAAAAACAAGAGTACTGATGTTATCTTTTAAGATGCGGAGGCAGGGTCACCCACTGCTTCATCTGTTCTTGCAGCTAGGACTGGCTTCTGTTTCCAAAGTGTCAGTGGTCCTAAGTTGTAGCCAGGGCAAAAAGCTGCAGGCTCTCTTTTTTAATGTCTTGTCTGTCTGTCTGTCTGTCTGTCTGTCTGTCTGTCTGTCTTATACCATCTACTCCTCCCATCTGTTAATCACCATAGTGATCATCACATAGCCTTATCTTTTATCTGTCTGCATATCTATTCACCGATCATAGTAGTAACTGCTTGACATCTATCAATTACCTATATCATATGTCTATCATTTAGTTATATGTCTGTCAATGTCTCATATATATATATATTCTTACCTATTTGAGCTTCAGAAAGTGGGGGAGCTTGTGGGGTGGGGTAACCTCAGCCTTAGCCTGGCGCAGCATGTGAGGAGCCTGTATTCAGGGTGTGACTCTAGAGTCGGCAAAGGTCCTGACTATTTGATCACAGCTCTGCTCTGGCAAGTTTTTATTTATTTATTTATTATTTTTTTTTTTATTTTTTAAGTGTTTGACTTGACTTTTCAAATGTCTTAAAAAAATAGACTGAGTTACTTGAACACAATTTAGTTTCTATATGTAACCACTTGTAATTTTCTGTCAAGAAAACTTTTTTTTTTTTTTTTGCATTTAACAGATATTTGAGGAAAAATAACAAAACACAAAATAGTTACATTGTGACAGCAGGATGTGAAGCCCTGTAGCACCCAGCCCAGGACACGGCCCTGAGACTGGCCTCAAGGTGGGACTTTTAGGCCTCTGGGACTCCCTCTGTGGAACAGCATGGTGCATTGTTTTCCACAGGTGGGAAAAATGGAATGTGATGCCTCTGTGACAGTTCCCTTCGTCCAGTCAGCATGTAGCTCCCTCCATCTTTCTGCCTGGACTGTGTGGAGCCCTTGATTTGCTGATCATTCACCATTCCAGTTAGACCTGATCATGGTCTGCTCCTCTCCCTTTCCGGTCAGCTCTAACATTCTTTGTGAGTAGAAGTCATTCAGTTACCACCCAGCCTAACCACTGTGTGCATTTAAGTCCCATCTGTGGACTCTCTGATAAGGCAATCTATTATGTTTCAAAGGCTATCCATTCACCGCCGTGCCAGCTAGAAAACGCAATTACACAGGATATCTGCCTCTCACCATAGCACTTCCCCAAGTTTTGTGGTCCTGCCAATTGAAAGCTGGAGATGTACCTTTGGAATCTTTATTTTGATCACATTTCAAATTCTCGATGCTCTCTGAAAAACGGTGTGTCAGTCAGTGGTTGCTCAGTGCATTGTGTCCGGTCCCTGGATGCTGTTTTCAGGGAAGGAGTGCTGACCTTACGGATTGACACTGTGCTATAATGGCTGTCAAATGCCTTGGGAAAATCACCTGTCTGCATTTCCAGGGTACTGATGACCTGGAAAGACCAGGACCACTGCTGTCCACTCATGGCCCCCATGGTGTCAGATGTGTCTGTATGAGGCAGAGCCTGTGGATGGTAACATGTATTGAGCAGGGCATGCACAAATAAGGCCAGATGTTTCTTCCAGCACTTCTTATAACTCATTCCCGTTGTCTCAGGAGCTGCTGGTGTCAACAGGAAAGCACAGACAGTAGAGCAGCAGCCGGTGGCACCAAAACTGGGTCAAAGGAGGCCCAGGTGGGCTTGTTCCTCGCCCTTGCTACCCACTGATGAGCACCGTTTCTACCTGTCGCTTCTTAGTGATCAGGGCTGGCCTATACCTGGGAAACAAGCATCTCAGAGACACGGAGACATGCAGAAGGCTTTCGCAGAACCAGCCAAATCTCTGTTCTAACGGTATTCTTGACACTTTGAAGGAACCTCTGTAGTTGTCGGTGCTGGATATGTGAGTGCACGTGGTCGCCAGCTGACGTTTGGTTTCCTTTCTCACTGCCTCGCGTTTCTGAGAGAGGTCATCGCAACCGGATTGGGGTGACAGCTCCTTGTGGTTTTGATTTGTTTTTAAATGTATCCATTGGCCATCCATATGTAATTTCTTCAAAGAAATGTTTAAGCCTATTGCCCGGGTTTTAATAGGGTCATCACTATCACCTTTACACTGCTGTTGTGTGAGTTCCACACATATGCTTGACGTTATTCCTTGATAGGTGAGGAGTTCACAACAGTTTCTTCCCACTCTGTAGGCCGCCTCTTCACTCTGTTGATTGTTTCTTTTGCAGCAAAGAAGCTTTTGTGGTTTGATGGAATCCTGTGTCTATTTTTGCCCTTGTTTCCCGGGCTCTTATCCAGAAATATCTGTGCCCACTCCATCGACCTGAAACATTTCCCCAGTACCCCTTCCTGGTAGCTTCATAGTTTCAGATCTTACATTTCGGTCTTTAATCCACATAACTTGACTTTCTGAGATGCCTTCGATTTTTTTCCCACGGAGGGGGGCTGGGGGTGGAGCTTTTAAATTGCTAAAACAGGTTTGTAAATCCCGAGCCTTATTCTGAAGAAGCAGTTTACACCTTTGTAATGGCAAGTATTGGTGCCCTTCGAGGAGGATTCTCCCTCCTGTGAGCAGGCTCATCCTCTGCGGCTTTTGAACCGGAAGCACATTCTGGCCCTTATCCCTCTTGCTCCCATCTCAGGACTTCCAAGGCTTTAAGTCCAGGCCCTGAGCCCATTGATTCAGTGATTCTAGCACCACGGAGTCCCTCAGAGTCCTCCATCCTCAGGTGAGATGTGGGACACACACCTGGGCAGTGAGGAACACTTGCTGTGTCTGACATTTCCTGGTTCAGTCCTCAGGAAATGCTTCACTGAGCTGACTTGAACCGACACACCTCTGCTTATCTGAATTACTTCCTCACGGTAGTTAGAATAAGCATTTCTTTTCAACACCATGGCTTTATCTAAAGTTATAAAATAATAAAAATGCTCACATTCTTACTTGAATGGAAGTATAAACCCTTACACATTAAAATCAGGCCACTACATTATTCTTTTAAGTTATGGTTATTTTTTAAATTGTAAGCATAATAGTTACACAATGGAGATAAGTGGATAGTTTCTTACCCTGCCAATAATATGGAAAATTTAAAATTTAAAAGTGAGAAGAAAAGTACAGTATTGACACACAAGGATAAATATGCTTCATATTATTATATTTTAGTATCTTTTACATGTAGTATAAATATGCATACACATAAAAATAAAATCAGCATAGCATATCTGTGTAGTAAATCCATTGATGCAGGTTTGTTCAGTTTGCTATTTTTTTGTTGTTGTTGTTTTGCTTTTGTTTTTGTTTTTAGAGACAGGGTTTCCCTGGCTGTCCTGGAACTCACTCTGTAGACCAGGCTGGCCTTGAACTCAGAAATTCACCTGCCTCTGCCTCCCAAGTGCTGGGATTAAAGGCATGTGCCACTACTACCCAGCCAGTTTGCTATTGTTAAGGCGTTCTGGTCTTGGCGACACTTCTCTTCTTTCTTACTTGGCCTGAAGAGAGCTCCGCCTACACCTGCGTCATATTTTCTGAAAGGCATCTCTTTCCTCACAGGGCACTGGCTGTTGTAAGCTGCACATGCTGAGGTCTTCATTCTGGATGGATGGACGGTACATGATGGACTGGCTGACACTTTGGGGTGATCTTTGAGGACAGGACAAGAACAGAATTAGTTGTCCTATGGGGTCTTCTTTAGAGTGTACATTTTTGTCCTTTTTAGTTTGTTTTTGTTTTTGTTTTTGTTTTTTGAGGCAGGGTTTCTCTGTATAGCTCTGGCTGTCCTGGAACTCACTCTGTAGACCAGGCTGGCCTCGAACTCAGAAATCCGCCTGCCTCTGCTTCCCAAGTGCTGGGATTAAAGGCGTGTGCCACCACCGCCCGGCTAGAGTGTACATTTTGAAAAGGTGATTTAGACTGTCTCTTTTTCAATTTTCATAGGAAAGAGATCATTACGTAATACCAGGGACTTCATTGCTTAGGACCTGATGAAGCGCTTTTCCTTAAACTCCCTGGCACAACAGCCCAGGCCATGTTCCAGATACTCAGTCTATCTTGAAGCAGTGGGCCTTCAAGTGTCTCTCCAGAAGAAATGAGTTCATGTGGGTCGACTTCCCCTGTCTCAGCCTCACTGTCCAGCCAGGCTAGTGCTTCAGTTCATACCCACATCCAGTTGGGTTAGTCAGCCCTGACATAGAAGGCTGTTCATTGAGTGCTTGCAGGAATAAGCATTGTATTCTCAGCTGTGGGATAATATCCCATTTCTTCCTCTGCCCTGTCTGTTAAACATTTTTCTTGAATCTGCTATGAGCAGGTACTGAGCTGAGAGTTGGGGAACCAAAGACGGATAAGAAATGGCCTTTGGTGTGGGTGGGTAAGCCAACTCTAGCATAAATCAGAGGACCTGCCTACAGAACTATTTTGTTTGACCTTTGCAATGTTTTATAAACGTTTGAATAGTTTCCATGGGACACAGCCTTGAGTTCCCCACAGGTCTCCCATACCCTGCCCAGTTCCCGCTGGAGCTGATGACCTATGAAGTCTGCCGTGATTGCAGTCTAAACACTATCCCCTGAGACGCCACAAGCAGAGGGCTGGCTCTCTGGAGGTTGAAGGTCAGACATGGAAATAAACATGCTTGGTAGGTCCTAAGTCTGGTGTCGCCTAGGGGACTTGGAGGCTTCAGCAGGCATGGTAGGCGTTATGCCCAAAGCTTCTTGGGAATGTTTCAGTAAAATTGGAATAGACCACATCCATACTTAGCTTGTCAAATCTGGCCTCCGTCATGGGATTCCTAAATGATTCTATGTCAATGGTTCTTGGTGGTTGGTGAGACTCTGCATACAGTGTGTTTTCCCACTGTTTCAAGAAGTATTAGCATGTCCTACATTCTGAGATAAATACTGGGCATATGCAATTTCATTTGTTGTTTTACTTTCATATATTAGGAATGTAGAATTTTCATTTATTGAAGAGTAACAAAATCTTCCAGGTAATCCCTAAGCAAAGAATGAAAACTAAAAACAGCTACAGCGGCTGTTTTCAACCTGTGGGTCTCAACCCCTTTGGGGGTCAAATGACCCTTTCTTGGGGTCACACATCTTCTATTAGCACCTTGCCCTGTATTGTCAGAAGTGAAGGTCCCGTTTTTTCCCTCCATTTCCCCAAACCTGATATCCACAGCTACCCCAGACTAGGGCTCAACATTCTTTTCTGAAAGATCTAGGCCTGTCCTTGGAGGGAGTCTGAGTTCTCGTTTCCAGGGAACATTCTTGTTTTATCGCAATGCCTTCTGGAGTTTGTACAGAGCAGCAAGCAAGCCTCAGCAACGCCCAGAGCCATTGGTGCAGCTCCTGACGAGTTTCTGTAGTTCCTAGGGGATGAAGCCTCTTGGGCAGTCATTAGTGTTAGCTCTTCAGTGGTAAAGAGACACTCTTTCAGAGTAACTTGCCATGCATCCCTTTCATCTTAAAAAAATTACAAATATTTTTGGAGAAATTGAGAAATGTCTGCTTTCCGTGGTTATACTGTGTACCCTAGACAGTCCCTTGCATAAAAGAAACCTTTTAATTTTAGTGCTTCGGGATACTTTCAGACTCTTCAGTTACAATGCTTTCCTGTATGGCAGGGCTCAAGCTGAGCTCAGCAGACGGCCTACCCAAGCTCGCTTTGTCCCACCTGTCTGTGAGTGAGTACCACACCTCTGAGTGATTTCTGTGGTGCTGATCCCAAGATCTACCTTGATTCCAGAAATGTCAAAACATCAGAACTGGGGCTGAGACACAGCCTTGGCACCATACTACTCCACGTTGTCTTATCTGGAGTCTTGGATCTCAGCTGACTCGGGTCAGAGTGTGGTTGTTTCTGATATTCTGCTGATTTCTGGTTTGAATTCTCTTCTGTGCATCTCTGCCTGCTGGCTTTGCAGCACAGGACCTGGACTGTAGCATATCTCATGCCATCCAGGGGTCTGTTTGTGGTGTGTGTTATGTTCTGCTCTTCTTGTCTGCATCTAAACTTCACACACTAGATCGCACAAGTGCTTGGGGTTTTTAAATTCACCCAACTCTCAACTGTGCTGGGGAATTAAGTGGGAGGGGCTAATACCGCCCCTGATTTTTGTATAAACATTCACGGACAAAATTCCTGAAAACGCTTTCAGAACTCATCTTGCCAACAAGGGCAGGCTCATCCCCTTCATTGGGCTCATTCTTGCGATCGGCATATGTGGTGAGGACTTGTGCAGGGTGGCAGCTAGCATGTGTCTGGTTTGTGCAATGTGACATCATAGCTTCCCTGTCTTCCCACAGTGTGCAGTCGAGGACAAAGCAAGCCCAGGAGCATGCATAAGCCCTGCAGCCTGCCTTTCACGTAAGACCGAAAGCATTGAATACAGATGAAAACAACTAGGACATGGGGTGCCTCTGACTTTTATCCTGGCCTCAAAAACGGCAATGTCCACTTTCCAGTGATGTATGGAAGCCCACAAGGCTCCTGCTGTACCTTCACACTGCTGTAAGAAGTGACCTTTCCCTCCTTGTTATAAAGGAAACCTGTTGATTCATGAGCCCCCTAGACACTCATCTTAGGTTTGCTGTGATGAAACACCATGACCATAAGCAAGTTGGGGAGGAAAGACTTTATTTCACTCACAGTCCCATGTATCGACTCGTCAAAGGCAGTGATGGCGGGAACTCACACAGGGCAGGAACCTCAAGGCAGGAGCTGATGCAGAGGCCATGAAGGGGTGCTGCTTACTGGCTTGCTCTCCATGGCTTGCCCTGAGTGCTCTCATATAGAACCCAGGACTACCAGTGAAGGGATAGATAGCACCAACAATGGTCTGGCCTTCCCGGTTGATCACTAAGTAAGAAATTTCTTCCAGTTGTATCTTACGGAGGCATTTCCTCAGTTGAGGTTCCCTCCCTTCAGATAGCTCTATGTGATGAGACTCATAAAACTATCCAGGACACCACTGCGGGGTACAATAAGCTAAGTGTGCCTCTCAGACTTCCCTACTCCCATATAGATAAGTGAAAAGACAAACAAACCCATTACTTGGGCTTAGCTCATGGAGTTTCTGCTTGCAGGCTCTCTTCTGAATGGAATGCCTGTGCTCAGTGCTGAGAATGGCTGGGCTTTCAGTAAAGCCTGTGCCTACTGCCCCTTAGAAGTGGATGCACATACGTCTCAGAAGTCTCTGAACATACCAGGGAGAGGTGATGCCACAGAGAATTGATCTCACCATTGTCTTGATAACTCTGGAGATAGGAGCAAAATTTAGACTTGGAGATATCCTAATTATGAACACCTGAGTGGAAGGCTCTAGAAGGAGCTACACAAGTTTGCATTGCCATCAGCAACGGATGAGAGTTCCACTTGTTCCAAATGGTCGCCTTAGTTGTTGATCTCAGCCATTCTGACAGGCATAAGAAAAAATCTCAAAGGAGCCTCAATTTGCATTTCACTGTTGGCTAAGGATGTTGAACATTTCTTAAGTGCTTCTCAGCCATTTGAGTTTTCTCTATTGAGAATTCTCTGTTGAGATTTATACCCCAATTTTTAACTTTTTAAAATTTCTTCACATCTAATTTCTTAAAAAAAATTTTAAATATATTTTGGGTATTAGTTCTTTATTGAATATGAAATTGGTAAAAATATTTTCTGTTCAATAGGCTGTCTCTTTGTCCAAATTACAGTCTTCTTTTCCAAGCTTCTCAGTTTCATGAGGTTCCATTAATTGTTGATCTTAGTGCCTATGCTAATGGTATTTTGTTCAGAAAGTCTTTTCTAGTGCCAATGAATTCAATGTTATTCCTCGCTTTCTCTTCTGTTAGGTTCAGTGTATCTGGTTCTATTTTGCGGTCTTTGATCCACTTGGAATTGAGTTTTGTGAGGGCGATAAATATGGATTACTTTGGATTCTTCTATATGCAGCCACCCAGTTTGACCAGCACCTTTTCTTAAAGATGCTATTTCTTCCAGGGTATATTTTTGGCCTCTGTCTCAAAAAAAAAATCAGGTGTTTATATGTGTGTATATTTATGTTTGAGTCTTCAGTTCAATTCCATTGATCAACATGTCTTTTTTTGTACCAATACCATGGTGTTTTTATTCCTATAGGTTATAGTACAACTTTAATTGAAGGATGGTGATACATTTAGCAATTCTTTTATTACTCAGGATTGTTCTAGCTGTCTTGGTCTTTTTGTGTTTCCATATGAAGCTGAAATAGTCCTTTCAAAGACAGGGAAGAACCGTGTTAAAATTTTGATGGGGACTGCACTCAGTCTGTAGATTACTTTTGGTAGAATAGCCATTTTATTTTGCTACTCCTGTGGACCCATGTGGAGATGAGATCTCTCCGTCTTCTGATACGCCTTCAATTTCCTTCTTCAAAGACTTGAAATTTTTATTACATAAGTCTTTTATTTGTTTGGTTAGAGATAACAAAAGATATATTACTTGAGGCTATTGTGAAAGGTGTTATTTCAGTGATTTCAGACTGATTTTCATTTGCATATAGGAGAACTCCTGAATTTTGTGTGTTAATTTTGTATCCAGCTACCTTGTTGAAAGTGTTTATCACCTATTATAGTACCCCAGTGGAATTTTTAGGGTCACTTATGCATATTTTCATATCATCTCCATATAAAGATATGTTGACTTCTTCCTTTCTAATTTGTATCCTTTTAATCTCTTTCAGTTGTTTCATTACTCTTGCTAAGACTTCAGGTACTATATTGAAATAGTTGTGGAAAGGGTGGTCAACTTTGTCTTGTTCCTTATTTTTTTTTTGCAATTGCTTTGAGTTTCCTTTCAATTTACGTTGATGTTGGCTATGGACTTGCTGTAAACTTCCTTTATTATGTTGAAGTATGATATTCCTAACCTTTCTAGAACTATTATCATGAAGGGTGTTGGATTTTGTCAAAGGCCTTTTCTACATCTAATGAGATGGTTACATAGTTCTGTTTCAGTTTGTTAATATGGTGGATTACATTATTAATTTATGTATGTTGAATTGTCCTTGTATCTCTGAGGTGAATTCTGCTTGACAATGGTAGATGGATCTTTTTGATATGTTCTTGGATTTGGTTTGCAAGTATTTTATTGTTTTTGCATCCGTGTTCATAATTGAAATTGATTTATTATTCTCTTTCTTTTCTTGAGCTTTTATGTGATTTGAATATGAGGAAAACTATGGTCTCATAAAAAAATTGGGCAAGGTTCCTTCTGTTTCTATTCAGTGGAATAGAATGCCAATAGTGGATGACTATTGGCATTATCTTTTCTTTTAATGGCTGGAAGAATTATGTGCTAAAATGATCTGGCTGTGGGCTTTTTGGTTGAGAGACTTTTAATGACTGCTTCTATTTTTCTGGGTGTTTTAGGTCTATTTAAGTTCCTATCTAGCTGGGCAGTTGTGGCGCACACCTTTAGTTCTAGCACTTGGGAGGCAGAAGCAGGCAGATTTCTGAGTTTGAGGCCAACCTGGTCTACAGAGTGAGTTCCAGGACAGCTAGGGCTACACAGAGAAACCCTGTCTCAAAAAAACAAAAACAAAAACAAAACAAAACAAAATAAAACAAAATTCCTATCTGATCTTGATTTATCTTAGGTTTGTGGTATATATCAAGAACATTATCTATTTCTTTTAGATTTTCTAATTTGATGGAGTATATATTTTTAAAGTATTTCTTTTGATTTTATGGATTTCCTCTGTACCTGTTGTTAAATATTTTCATTTCTTATTTTGTTAAATTGGATATTCTCTCTGACTTTTAGTTAATTTATCTAAGGGTTTGTCAATCTTACTAATTTTCTCAAAGAGCCAACTCACTGTTTTACTGATTTTTTGTAATTTTTTTTGTTCCTATTTTACTGATTTTAGCCCCAAGTTTGATTATTTATTACCATTTATTCTTTTGGGGTATGATTGCTTCTTTTTATTCTAGAGCTTTCAGGTATGTTGTTAAGTTGCTAGTATGAGAAGTCTATGTTAAAAAAATGTAGGTACTCAGTGCTATGAACTTGCCTCTTAGAGCAGATTTCATTGTGCTCCATATTGGATATGTTGTTTGGATATGTTGTGTATTAATTTTCATTTAATTCTAGAAAGTCTTCATTTCTTTCTTAATTTCGGTTTTGACCTGTTTTTTAATGCAGTAGAGAATTGTTTAGCTTCCATGAGTTTGTAAGATTTTAAAATTTTCTTTTGATTTTATATCTAGCTTTAATCTGTGGTGGTCTGATAGGATTTAGGGAGTTAATTCAATTTCCTCATATCTGTTGAGTCTTGCTTTGTGTTCAAGCGTGTTGTCAATTTTAGAGAAAATTCCATAAGTTGTAGTGTTTAGGTGAAATGTTCTATAAGTATCTGTTAGGTTCATTTGGTTGAATGTGTCAGTCAGCTCCATCTTTTCTCTGTTAACTTTCTGTCTGAACGATCTGTCCACTGGTGAGAGTGGGATATTGAAGTCTTTATCAGTGTGTGAGGGTCAATATATGATTTAAGCTGTGGTAGTGTTTATTTTATAAACTTGGGTGCCCTTGTGTTTGAGCATAGATATTAAGAATGGTAATGTCCTCTTGGTAGATTTTTTTCCTTTGATGAATATGCAGTGTTCTTCCCTATCTCTTCTAATCTGTTTTGGTTTGAAATTTATTTTGTGAGGTATTAAAATGGCTATTCCAGCTTGTTTCTTAGGTTCATTGCTTGGAATATCTCTTTCTAATCCTTTACCTTGAAGTGATGTTTATCCTTGATGTTGAGGTGTGTTTCTGGTATGCAGCAGAAGAATGGATCCTATTTTCACATATATTCTGTTAGTCTGTGTAGTTTTATTGGGGAATTGAGACCTTTGATGATGAGAGATTGTAACTGCCTGCAGCTATGGGAACCGAGGTCACCTGGAAGGAAAGTTGGGGCTGAAATAGACCAGTGGGGTGAGAGAAATAATGAGCCAAGAAAATGTATTTCTAATCAAGGCTCAGTGTTTTAATGGGGAGCTCCAAATTTAAAGGTGGTGGAAAACCCTTTCCCCAAAAGGCAAAACCAGTTTGGTTGCTCAGCAGGTGGCTGGTTCCTCTCAGGAAACTGCAGGTCCTTGAAGAACAATGGACTTCACCTTGGTCTGAGAGCTCTACCCTAGGTCATGGCTAGCACTGAGATCTGAATTTCCTGCTCAAAGGCTGGGGAGGGGAGCACAAGAGATATCAATGACAATTATTTATTGATGATTCCTGTTATTGTGTTGTTCTCTCTCTCTCTCTCTCTCTCTCTCTCTCTCTCTCTCTCTCTCTCTCTGTGTGTGTGTGTGCATGTGTTTGTGTCTGTTTTCCTTTTCTTGTTTCACTTTTCTGGTCTGGAATTATTTATTCCATATAGTTAACCTCTTTAGGTTGGGAGTTTTCCTTCTAGCTCCATCTGTAGGACTAGATTTGTAGATAGCTATTTTTTTGTGTGTGTGGTTTTTCGAGACAGGGTTTCTCTGTATAGCCCTGGCTGTCCTGGAACTCACTTTGTAGACCAGGCTGGCCTCGAACTCAGAGATCCACTTGCCTCTGCCTCCCAAGTGCTGGGATTACAGGCATGCGCTACCACCGCCCGGCTAGATAGCTATTTCTTAAATTTGTTTTTATCATGGGATGTATTATTTTCTCTATATATAGTAACTAAAAGTTTTACTGCTATAGTAGTCTGGGCTGGCATCTATGGTATCTTAGGTATAATTATTTATATGTCATTACATGTTACTTGTTTTTTTTTTCCCCCTTGCAGCTTTTAATATTCTTTCTTTGCTCTGTACATTTATTATTTTTGAATATTATGTGCTGAGAGGAACTTTCTTTTCTGGCCCAGTTTATTTGATGTTTTCTGGTATTCTATATTCTGTATGCTTTTTGTATCTTGATAGTCATATTCTTCTTTAGGTTAGGATTTTTTCTATGGTTTTGTTGAAAATATTTCTTTATGTATTTGACCTATGTTTCTTCTTCTTCCTCTATTCATGTTATTCTTAGGTTTGGACTTTTCATAGTGTCCCAGATTTTCTGAATGTTTTGTGCTAGGAGTCTTTTAAATTTATTTTTCTTTGACTGATATATTTATTTCTTCTATTGTGTCCTTAATGCCTGAGATTCTCTCTTCCATCTCTTATATTTTGTTGGTAACGTTGCCTTTGTGGTTCCTCTTCATGTTCCTAAATTTTTATTTCCAGATTTCCCTCAGTTTGGATTCCTTTATTGATTCCATTTCCACATTAAGATCTTAAACATTTCTATTAATTTCTTTCCACTGTTTGTGTATTTTCATAGATTTCTTTTAAAGGATTTATTCATTTTTTTTTTTAAGGATCTTCATGTCTCCGGCCACCAACTCAGTGTCATCCCCAGCTCTTTAGCAGTCCTTGGCTGTGGCCTCTCCTGACTCTCTGAACCCATTCCCAGAAGCTAACTAAGCAGATCCCGGTGGAACACCCTGTTTCCCTCCCTCAACTCTCCATCATATTAATAAAGGCTGTTTCAAGGTCTTGTTCTTGTGCTTCAGTTATTTTGAAATATTCAGAGGCTGCTCTGGTGAGGTTGCTAGACTCTAATAAAGACATATTGTCTTGGCTATTGATTGTGTTTTTATACTGATTTCCAGACATCTGTGGTTGGGAAGATTGTATTTGGCATTTGGTCTTTGTTGGGTGGGTGTTTTGTTCCTTGGTTTCTGTTTCCTCTCTGGTTCTTAGGAGAGTGTGGTAGGTGTGTGTTGCCTGGTAGGAAAATCTTCTGAGGTCCTGATAAGTGTGGGTGTGAGGTGTTTTAGATAAAATGTGTTTCTTGGGATTGAAACCTGACATTTTAGGAATGGGGATGTGCTGGGTGTGGAAGAGCAACTTTGTAAGAGGGAGGAAAACAGGGTGTTCTACCAGGATCTGCTTAGTTAGTTCCTGGGAATGGATTCAGAGAGTGAGAGGCCACAGCCAAGGTCTGCTAAGGGAACTCGGGATGACACTAGGGGATTAGACGTGGAGGAATGGAGAGAGATGTGAAGATCTGCAGTTAGTCTACTTGCTTCCCTGGTCAGAGTGGCCTGTGGGTTCCCAGGGAGTGTCTGCTAGAGTTGGAGGCTGGGACAAAGCAATGGGTAGGTGGTGGAAGGAAGTTTGGAGAAGCCCTGTGTAGCCCACTTGAGATGGGTGTGGGAAAGGGAGGCTGCAGCAGGTGTTCTGTTGCAGAGTTGGGCATGAGACTGGGGGATTTGGTTTGGAGGAGAGGTGGTGCTCTACAGTTAGTCTTCCTGCCTCCCTACCAGGAATGGAGTGCCTTGATCAGTATGTTCTTTAGAAACTGCTCCTCTACCAGACAGAATCCTTTGTATTTATTGTGCTTCTCATTTATATGTAATGTGGCTACCATTGAGTTCACAGTCTCTGCAAGACTAATGGTGGTTATTAAAACTTCACAGAGAATGTAAGGACTGAGGGGAGCCATGTTCCCACCACTTGTAGAGCCACTGGTAACAAAATCTGATGATAGTTTCTACCTTGAGTTACTCTATCAATTTTCCTCACTAACCAGTGTCTCCCTTCAGCTATTTTGCAATGAGCTATGGGAAAAGGTATTCCCTGCAGTTAATGGAGGCCCTAGACTCTCATATGAGGGCTTTGGAAGTCTGGATGTGAGTTCCCAAAGTCCTGCGAGTCTGTTGGTACAGTTTGTTCTTAATCTTTGTGTTGTGACTATCTTGTACCAGCAAGGTGGCAAATCTGAACAGGGAGCCACACTAGCTTGTGTACGTGTGCCTTAAAACTTAATTTTGTCAGCCTAGATCAAGTACCTGGATGAGTTATAATTGAACCTTGTAGGATTTTTTTAAAACTATTGTGAACAAGGCCTTTCTTCTGGGTTACTTCTGTACCTGGCTGTGTGAGAGAATGTAATCCAGACTTCCTTCAGCTAGGATTTCAGATCTATTTTTTCAACACTAAAACTGGGCTCATCTCTGACAGCCCAGTTGCATCAAGCTGTGCAAGGAATGAAAACCTCACCAGCTTGGTGAGACATTTCCAGTTGGGAGATGTAGATGGGAGGTAGAGAAGGGGCTATGTCTTAGTTAGGGTTTCCATTGCTGTGAAGAGACACCATGACCAAGGCAACTTGTATAAAGTTAAACATTTCATTGGGGGCAGGCTTACCCTTTCAGAGGTTCAGTCCATCATCATTGCACAAAGCATGGCAGTGTGCAAGCAGATGTGATGCTAGAGAAGGTGCTGAGAGATTACACAATCAGAAGGCCAGAAGGAGAGATTGTCTTCTGAGTAGCTAGGAGGAGGATCTCAAAGCCCACCCCCACAGTGACACACTACCTCTGACAAAGCTACACCTACTCCAACAAGGCCACACCTCCTCATAGTGCCATTTATTCCCTGGGCCAAGCATATTCAAATCACCACAGGCAGCAATGAAAGAAGAGGGAGTTTGGGTATGAGCTACAGGTTGGTGGTAGATAGAGAACCGGGTGGTCACCTGCCCTACAGACTCTCCCTTTGGTTTTCTTGGGGCCACTGAGTTTCTGTACTTTCCCTTGGCTGTTGCTTTTCCAGGATGAGTTGCATGTCTGGTCACCATTGGTAGGCCCAGGCTCATGCATTTTCTCAGCTTCTGCTTATGGGTTTATGTACAGTAACAGCCTGAGACACAAAGGATTGAAAAAGGACGAGGACTGGAAAGGGACAAAGAACAAAGGAGTGAGTTCCGAGAGATGCCCGCAGGGCTGAGGGGCCTCTGGTGCTTCTCTCCTTTGCCCTGGTCTTGAGTTCCCAGGCCCTGCTACGGTTTGTTCCAAACAACTCTCTAATACTGTCCCCAGACTTCAGTGGGTCTGGATAGCTGCTGTGGCACAGAGGGGTCAATTTGCTGTCACCTCTTGACAGTACTGACTTAGTCATTGGCCACACCCCTCAGAAGAACTAAGTTTCTGACCTGGGCCTTTGTTCCTCTGTCAGGTGGCCTCTGGAAACCTGCCCTATTATGCTGTGAACATGAAGTCAGTCTTGCTTTTGTTTCTCACTTTGCCCTGATTTAGTGTGCTCACCTTTGATGGACAGCTACACGTGACACCTGAGTCAATTACCTGAGCCTCAGTAGGGCGGCATTAAGCTCACAGACAAACCCCGACTGATAGAGGGTGGCAGAAAATAAACCAGAACCAGAAAGCCAAAACTAGTAATTAGTGAGCTGCAATGCATAGAAGACCATAGAGCCCTGAAGGGGCAGAGGGACAGAGGGAAAGAAATGGCAGGATCTATTCCCACCCTGCCCCCTCCTGCTGGGGCTGGGCACCGTGCTCCCTCCCAGGAGAAAACTACCAAGAAAGCTCCCAAAGAGCAGCCTTTTAAAGACCTTGCCCTACTTCTGGGCTAATGTTTGTTGTTTTCTCAGAACTCAGAAACAGCAAGCCTGCGTCCTTTTTCCACTAATAAGTAGATTTCTTGTTCATGACCATGGGACAAATGTTCTTGTGGATTTGTTTTCTTCCTTCCTTCCTCCCTCCCTCCCTCCCTTCCTTCCTTCCTTTCTTCCTTTCTTTCTTCCTCTTCCTCCCTCCCTCCCTCTCTCCTTCCTTCCTCCCTCCCCCTCTCTCCCTCCCTCTCTCTCCCTTCCCCCTCCCCCTCTCTTTGTTTCTTTCTTCCTTCCTTTCTCCCTCCCCTCCCTCCCTCCCTTCTTCCTCCCTCCCTCCCTCTCTCTTTCTTCCTTCCTCCTTCCTTTCTCCCTCCCCTTCCTTCCTTCCTTCCTTCCTTCCTTCCTTCCTTCCTTCCTTCCTTCCTTCCTATCTCTCTATCTAAGTTAAATAACCATACCTAACCACAGACTGAAAGTGTCCTTCAGAACACATAGAGTAAAGCTTACTATTTTCTAGTTCTCATCCATTCTGGGAACAGTGCCAATATTTTCTATGGGTAAATTGCATTTAAACTGCCTGACAATTCTGAAGGACCTAGACACAGAGAAAAACATCCCAAGGATGTTAGAGCCTCAGCTACAGCTGCTAAAGAAGGACAGGGTCAGATTTCCACTGTATCTCACTTATCCCTTAACCCTTCCATGTCCTTAAACCATCCTCTTAGAACAATGGATTTGGAAGAAGATGGGAAAAAAAGCCAGAACGGGTAATCTCACTTAACTCTTGTATTCCTTTCAGATTCCAATAGAAAGTGAGTTTTATCTTTGAAGAAGGAAAATTAGACTGGTTGTTCACCTTCCATTGGACACTAGAAAGAAAGAACCAAGAGACTAAAACTCGAAGTCCTGGGTTTAGCTACAAGTGAAGGAATACTTGTCAGGTGATCATAAATGAGGCTCATAGATAAATTAAGATTCAGTCTTTTCTATACTTATACACATCGCATATGCATTTTCAACCACATATGTAGGTCTATATAAGGGGAATAAGTGTAATTATCACCGAGCAAGGAGCAGGGAGCAAATATAAGAAAATATTTGTACTCTATCATAAGATTTATTTCCATCAATGCTACCTTCACGGAGGATCAACTACAGGCTGTAATAGTTACGGACACTCTCATTTGTAAGAACTAACATGGGGATGGATTGATGACTCAGTCAGGAAAGCCCTTGCCACACAAGCACTCACATAACAAGCTGGGCACAGAAGCAAGTAGTGAGGTTGTGGTCAAACATGGGCAGGAGCCTGAGAGCCTGGTGGCAGGGACAGTTTCCTCAGAGCACAAAGCATTTCTCAAGACAGCCCTGGCAGTTTATTATTTGGGTACAGAATTATTGGCGCCTTCTGAGCAGAAAATTGGAAGTAGGGCTCTAGACAGCCAGTGACCCTCAGGCCCCTGCAACATGTTCTGTACTGGGACTAAGCTGTTGCTTAGTGACCAGCAGTGGAACTATAATTCCCCACACCTCGTGGTAGCTGAGCTGATTCATGGCTGAGACCCGTGGCTTTGTGTACACAGATGCCTTGTATATACATAATGATAAACAAGTTATTCAGAGTCTCTGACATCTACTCTCTCAGACCCCATTCCCTGACATTAGTTTCAACTCCACATTTGATGTGGTTTTAGGGTTCTATTCTTTTCTGGTCTGCTTTGCCTTGTAATGTTTTACTTTTTACAAGTAGGATATAAGTAGGAATTCTTTCTATGAGCACTCTTTTATAAAGACATTCTCATGTTGAAGGACTAAAGAGTTCACAGTTCCAAGGCTTAGTCATATCTTGAGCTAGCCCTACATTCTGGCCCATGCTTTACCTTGCCCAGTGGTGTATAGAGAGATACATGCTTACTTACCTTTTATCAAAGAAAATGTGTTGGGAGGGGAAGTCATTCGAGTGAATGTGTATTATTGACATGAACACAGCTATGTTAAGGTCCTCAATGTCTCAGACCCATGGAGATGGTGAAGCCTTCTTCTATTCCAAGTATGAATTTTATAAGTAATTGACCTTTGGCTAAAACTAGTGTAGGCAGAGATGAACCACAGCTTCTTCCTCTAAGATGACTGCAAGTTGAAACTGCTGTCCTACAGAGGCCTTCTTCTGAGGTTAACCAACTCATCTCCTCATCCTTCAGCTGTATACAATAAGCCTGTGTCCCCTTCAGCAATATTAATAACTGTGCAGAGTTTCTGGGTGGCTGGTCATCAGAGCATACAGGGCACAGGAACCTTGCCTTTCTGTACATGTGTCTGTCTTTTCTTCATTGCCCCTGCTGGGCCAAGTACAAAGGTGTGTAGGTCTTGAGCAAAACAATTCATAAATTGCTTTTTAGGTTGGTTTACTATGTTCTTGTCATATCTTAATACTATTGTATAAATACTATGGATAATATTATGTTAGTACTATGTATCAAATGTCAAGTATTCACTGAATGAAACTTTTTCTTGATTTCAAATATCAACAGACCAAATCAAGCAGAAATCAGATTTATAGTGAGGGATGGGTGATTCATTCAGTCACTGAAAATACTACAGAGCAAACTGTGAGTAAATATGGGCAGGAGCCTTGAGAGTCTGGTGGCAGAGACAATTTTATCAACACATGGCTGCCAACAGTGCATTCTAATATACCATTTCTACCTCTTGACACTGGTCACTGCCAGGCCATTAGACTCTACAAACCAGCTGTGAACATGGAAACATACCACTCCTCCCCTAGCCTGCAGAGTCATTCCCTGTTGTTCTTACAGAAGCTTTCAGCGAGCTGAACCAAGTCATAGAATGGTCCCCTAGCCCCAGAATGCATACAAGGATGGCCCAGCCCCCTTCTCACCCTGCTTCTCAGGAAGCAGACTACGAAGGGTGATCCCTGCGCCCTACACTCTGTGCAGCTGTGTTGGGTCTGTTAGGGACGCCTCTGGGTGGTGTTTCCTTGACCATCTAGGAGGCTGTGTCTGCAGAGAAGGTGCATGCATGTCCAGACATGACACCTTCTAGATGAAGATCAGGCCCATGTGTGCTCACTGAGGAGCAGAAGGCTATTCCAGCTCATGCCTCTGCAGATGTGGTGTCCACTTACTTAGTACTTTTGCTCCATTCTCTGCTAGACATGACCCAGTCCTCCTCCTTTGACCCAGGACTCCCCAAGGGAAGTAAATGGCTGGTAGTTTGCAGGTAAGTGGGAGAAGAGGCTTGAGCCATCCTCTCTGGTGGACTCTGACAACATCCACAGAGTTCCAAACACCCATTGGTCCTCTCTGTCTATAAAACTGTGGGCTCATAGACACGATTTTCTTCCATGATTTTCTGAACTACAAGCATGAGGTTTTAAAAAGTGGTCATGAAGAGTAAAGCTAGGGTCGGTCACATGTGGAAAGAGAGCAGTAGTCATCTACAAACTGTCTCCAGTAACTCTGCCACCCTTCAGGCAGAGTTTACCTTTCTTCTTTAAACCTGTTGTTAGTAAACATGATGGTACTAAAACAGACCCAGAAAATACTGGGGAGCTGTAGATTTCTTTTTTCTTTTTTTCTCTATTTGGACCTCTGAGAGCAAGGTCTGAACTGTTGTGAGCTTGCCCGTGCCCTGGGCTAGTGATGAGGAATCTATGAGAGCCAGTCAGGGTTCACTCACCAGCACCAGAGAGACACCTTTGACCAGCTAACCCTTCAGTCTGAGTCTGAGTACAGATGTAAGAATGGTCTGGCTGGAGACTACAGGAGCCACCAGCTGAGTCCAACCCAGATGGACCACAGGATTATGAACAATAAAGCAATTGATTTACTTGCTTGCTCTGGTGCAATGTGTTTTGCAGCGCTGTGTAACTGATACACCCTGGGTTTACACATTTCAGTAGACTAAGATGCACATTTGAGCATCTTCATTCTTTTCTACTCATGTCTGAGGATATCAAGGCTAACCATAGTTTAGATAGCTATGATTTGTTCTATCACGAGGCACACAGAGCAGACATTCTCTTCAATAACTAGTGTCTTAGGTTGAGTAGATCTTTTTTCAGGAATCTCCAATGCATCTTTTCCAGAAAGATTCTACTTCATCTGCTACTATTTTTAAAGTTCTATGATGGCTGGTGAGATGACTCAGAAGTTAAAAGGCACTTACCACAAGGCCTTATGCTCTGAGTTTGGTCCCCAGAGGTTGAAGGAAAGTCCATGCTCTGTGTTGTCCTCTGGCCTCTACACATGTCCTTTGGCATATGAATATCCCCACCGTCAGCACACACAATCCTGACATAAGTAAATAGATGTAAAAATAAAACTTTAAAAATCCTCATGGATGTGTTCCCTGGAGGTTTGAATTGTAGCAAAATTCATGTTCTGTGAATGCCAAGGGCATTTACATTTAAAGTGTTTTAAAGTATTTAAAACACACAATTCTGAAATATACATGTTCTTCCTGTAAAGGACAATACTATCTTTAGATTTTTGTTTTGCTATAGTGAAGACACTGTCCATGGAAGTTAACATGAGGTAGTCAACTTGACAGGGTCTAGAATCACCAGAGAGGCCAGCCTCTGGGTGCGTCTGTGAAGGATTATCCAGATTAGGTTAACTGAGTAGGAAAGGCACAGCCTAACTACTAAATAATAAAAAGAAAGGAGCTGCTTCTTGACTGAATACAGTGTAGCCAGCTGCCTCTAGCTCCTGTTGCAGGACTTCTCCACTGAGTACCCTCAAACTGTGAGCCAAAAAAAAAATCCTTCTTTAAATTGTTTTACTGGTCCTACAGGAGCACTAAGTAACTAATACACCATGTGTGGGCAGATGTTGCTCTTTGCAGGCAAAATGGCCTCCAACCTTTCCATTTGTCTTTTCTAATGTGAGAGCACATTCTGCACTGAGGCACCTTTCTCAGTTTCTGATTCTTCCCAGGAAATAATAAAAGAGGCCTAGAAGGCTGTAAGTACCTTAATCCTGGGAAATGCCAGGGGAGCAGAATACATTGACTGGCTAGAAGGAAAAAAAAAATGTAGCTGCCTGGAGTTTTTGGTGCCATGAATGAAACTGATAGAGTATGAGTAACTAAACAAGATACAGTTTTTCAGGGACAACTTGAACAATAAACAGATTTACCTGGACAGAGTGGATGGTGTTAGTTAGCAACTGTTTAATCAGAACTGTATGTTACAAAAGAGCCAAACCTTCAGCCAGTGCCTTTGCTAGGCTTGGAAGCCCAGAGAGCATTTATATGTGGGCCTCAGCTGCACATCAAACACAGTGAAAATTTATTCCTCTTGGTGGGTTAACAAGATAAGATATCTGGGCCACCGGCTAGGAGCTGGACTCTGCTGGATGATACAGATTGTCCATCACAGCTGACATAGAGGTGGACACTACTTAGGGTCCCCCTACTGGGCTGGAGCAGAATGGCACACACAGAGCCATAGATGTGATCCCATGTTCCAGGGAAGTTTCATATGGAGTGTGTGCAGGACCCACTGGCTGTCTCTCTGATCCTAACGCCTGCTCATCCCCTTATATCTCACCACATGCCTGTGAAGATGAAAACAGCAGCCACAGTTTTTGAATGGATCTGGTTTGCGGTGCCATCACTTAGCTCACAGATCTCTACCCCTACAACCAATGCTGGAAGTCCTTTTGTCTCTTTTCTCCGTGCTTCCTTCCTGGTATTTTTTCTCTCAGGTGCCAGACCTGCATTCTGAGGTAATAGAATAGTTGCTCTAGATATTCTGAAGACTTTCCTAACTCAGCTTCCCCCAAAAGAACCTGTAGTCTTCTCCAGGACTGGGTTCTTGCACCGAGACATGTTAGTTGAGCTGCTGCCGACTCGTGAGCTTACTCTTAAGAGAGTCCCAGACCTCTCTCCTCTCTCTTCATACCCCGTCTGTCTCCACAGACATGTCTGAGTCTGCACTTCTCTGTGTAGAGAGTTTATTATTACTCATTTTTTAAAAGAGCTCGTGAGAGTCCAGATTCTTAGGCCTGTTGTTCAGGCTACATGAGCTGATCCAGACTTATAATCACAGCTTTGGCTTCCATCTTCACAGATGCCATGTATTTGTGATCCATTTACCTAACATTGAGTACTCTTTTGTACTTCTTTGATGAGCTATTGACTTCACGGGCCTACCTGATCCCCTGAAGGCCACAGTTCAGGTGGAGCAACTCGGATGGCCTGTCACTCTTGTGGGTGCTCTGTGTGTGGCCAGCCTAGAACAGATTCCTACATAGGTTTCTCTGCAGCAGCTCAGAATGTCCTTTCTCTGTCATGTTCCCTTCCTGTGTATGGGACTGGCGATTCTTGTGAGCTCCTGTAGTTTGTAGCAGATTGTCTACTTCGGAGTTTACATTTATTTGTTCATTTTGGCACAAAACTTCTCCTGGGAGGCTTGCTGGCCCCTGAGCTTTATCTGGAAACCCATTTTGAACAGAGCAAAGTGGTCTGAGAGATAGAGTGCCCCCCAGGTGGAGATTGGGCTGTAACTAAGTTAACTACACAAAGCACCTGGCTCTGGGGGAAGGTCAGGGCTCCTTAGTAATGAAATGCCAAGTCTCTAATGCTTTGCACATCCCTGGGGAGTCTACCAACCTGGTATCAAGTGCTCAGCCCCATCTTAAAGATGATCCTTTAAGAGAGTTTAGCAGGCCATGTAGTCAGTGGCCCAAGAGGTCAAGTACTGGACACTCCATGGGTAGTGATGCCATCTGGGTTTTCAGTTCTGTTAGCTGCTTTTCTCATTGCCGTGGCAAAATATCTGGGAAAACAACCTAGAGAAATGGTTTGTTTTGGCTCTCAGTTTGAGGGTAATGCAAGGCGAATTGGGGGTAGAAAGGGTGAAGAGGTCGTGGCACGCCGTGTCCCCAGTCAGGAAGCAGAGATGAATGTTGTTCTTTTTTATTTATTGTTTTATTCTGTTTGGAACTCCAACCCACAGATTGGTGTTGCCCACATTAAAGGAGTGTTTCTCACCTCAATCAACCCTTCTTGAAGCCAAAGGTTTGCCTCCTAGTTGATTCTGGATGAGTCCTTTTCACGACCTGCTTTCCATCAGAGGGTGAGCTGTGGTGAGGGAGTGTGCCGCCTGCCGTCAGTTAAAGAATCGTTGTAGCGGGTGATCAGTCTCTTTGGTGTCTTGATTTCTCCGGCTTCTTTCAGAGGGCAAAGCCGGCTGGCCCATGCTTTGGTACGCAGCTTCCAGTTTGAAGAAGCTCTTGGTTTGGAAGCTGTCTGAATGGTGTGTTCGCCATGTGTTTTCTTTCTGCATCCCTCCTCAGGGATGTGTTATGGGCACATGCTTCAAAAAGGAATTGTGCTCAGGGAATTGTGCTTTTCCTCAAGCTTTTGGTTCTTCGGGGATCACATTAAAGTTTGCCATGTTTCCTCTGCTCCGATTCCTGTACTTTGTGGCTTCCAGGTCATCTCCAGTGCAGCAGATGTCTCTCTACCTCAGGGATCAGTTACTATGCTTCCAACATTCTCTGCCGAGTCCCTCTTATGAAATGCTTTCAAGACATGGGCAACAGTCAGTGTTTCCGTGACTACCAGAAGATATTTATTACTCCACATATTTCTTAGATACTCATTAAAAATTTAAGTCTTAAAACTTGGCTTTCTGTTAATAGCTAAAAGAAAAAACTCCCTAGATATCTTAACACATAGACAAGATTGCTTGCTCGCTAGCCTGAAATCTTTCAAAACACAGGCATGCAAAGAAAAGTATTTGTTGACCTAGATTCTAGGTCCTAGAATCTCGGTGCAGTTAAGCTAGCTGGCATTTTGATGGTCAGTGGAGCATGAGATGTCTGAATCTGCCTCCTTCTAGCTCATAATTTGCATTATTTATGAATTCTCTTCTATGCCTTTCACTGTATTGTGTGCCTGGAAAGTCTGGAGGCCTTGGGCTGAGCAGTGTGTTTTGGAGGTGTCTATAAACTGTTTTCCCTTATTGTAGGTGAAAAGGAGTGAAAGAATCTCAAGAGTAAAGCTTTTTGGAACCATACCACATAGACTTGTGATGCAAGTAATCCCAGGAACCACACTGATACCCATATCCTGCTGCAATGCCATCACCGTAGAGAGGATCTGTAAGATCACTGTCAAATTTCTAACTAGCTACCCCAAACTACCTTTAATTTTCAAAATTTTATCTATGTTACCAGTGTTTTGTCAGCATATATATACACTCACACATGCCTGATGCCAGAAGAGGGTGTCAGAGCCCCTGGAACTGGAATTACAAATGGTTATGAGCCACCTGTTGGTGCTGGGAGTTGAATTCAGTTCTTCTGGGAGAGAAGCCAGTGCTATTAACTGCCAAGCCATCTCTTTAGCTTCCAGAATTAGTTCTTTTTCTTTGTTATTGTTGCATACACATACAGATGCATAGATACATAAATACAACTTACTGAGCCCATTTATTGTTGCTTAATGCAGATGGACTGGCCACTTGGAGTTGGATAACCTTTTAGGGGTTCATACCTGGAGATGACTATTTCCCCCTCTCTCTGAAGTCCTTAGTATTCTGTAGTTCTTTATTGAATGGTAGAGCTCCATGGGATTTCTTCCTTTCATACATGTTTGTCTATTGGTGGTGTCATTGTTCCAGTCTTGTTTAGGCAGCCATATTGCTGAGGTAGCATGGGTGTGGCTTCCCAGTCATCTGTAGAAGACACAACTTCATAGCAGACATCTTAGTCCTCTGTATCTTAAAACCTGCTCATCACTCCTTTCTGTGACTTTCCCAGAGCTTTACATGTAGAAGTTGTGTTCACATTTATCCACTGGGGTTTCCTAATCCACAGTCAGTGGTTCTCTACATTTTGACCAGCTGTGTTTTCTGTATGGTCTCTGACCGGTGCCAAGAGAAGCTTCGAAGAAGAGTGAGAGCTATATTTAACTGTGGGTAGAAGAATAAGCTTGTAGAATACAGTTAGGAATTCTGTTGGCTTGGTAAAGTGGTGGTAGTAGGCTCTCCTTTAAGATCCATGAACTCACTATCTCTAGATGTTTGGGTAGGCTTCCAGGGGCAGGTATAATTTCCCTCTTCCTAAGTGACCCTTAAGTCTACTTAGAGAGCTGCTGGTTACCAGCACATGAGTGCCAATGTTATGGTCATCTTGCCATGCTATCATGACCTTGGCTTTCTTAAATTATGCCAGAATGTCAATAGTTTTATATGCCTCCTGAATATCACTACCACCAAAATTCTATTGTTCAGATTGAGACCCTAGGCTGGTTTGGTGTTGCAGATTTCCTGTTATGTCAGGTGATACTTTACAAACCACCTTTCCCTGCTTGATAACTTCAGAAATCACATTTTCAAGTGGACTGTTGGGGGAACCAAACTCCCAGGAATGTTCCATGCTGGTCTCTGATGTCATATTTGAATTTTTGGTACTGATGCTTCATACTAGGGGCATTAGTAGCTTCTATATCTCCACCTTTATATGATACATTCCTTCATTTTCCAAGTATGTGTTGGAATTGTAGACTTGCTTCATGGTAGATACTGAGCTTAGAAGCAGGGAAGTGAAACTTCACTGTACGTGTCTATAGGGATGAAAGAACAGGACTCAGTTGTGGTGGTCGTCACTCATCTAGGGTGAAATTTTTAAAAAGGTCCCAAGGATGCTGAGAGGACTCCATGGATAAAAGAGTTTGCTATGCAAGCATGGTGACCTGGATTTGATACCCGGGGCCCATGCAAAGAGGGAGGAAGAGAACTGACTCCACAAATTTGTCACATGGCCTCCACACAACATGTGTGTGCAAACTTGCACTTATCAGACACACACGCAAATTAAAAAACAATAAAGATTCGAAGCTATTTTGATGGCGAGGTGACTCTCTGGGTAAAGACTCTTGCTGTATGAGTTCAGTTCCTGGCACTCCCTAGTGGAGAGAGAACACTGACTCCTGTATGATATCCTCTAAATTACACACACACACACACACACACACACACACACACACACACACACACACTGTAGCACCCCCTCACCCCTGTGCACCCCAGTATAGATAAGTAAATTTAGAAAGAAAAAAAGTCCTGGAAAAACCCA
>OZ030011.1:4653717-4661217 GCA_964023405.1 Apodemus agrarius
AACATTCCATATTCTGCCCTTCACTAGTGAAACATCAATTCTGAAAGCTTTACTAGCACATGCCCTGCCAGTGAATAAGAGACCATTGGATTGGAAAGCTACACAGGTAGAAATAAAGTTTTCTAAGCACACATTTTTTTCCACCCATTAGGTTCTTGTAAATGAAATTTCCTCTTTCCTCACATTCCATTTAATGCATGTAAATGCAGTATGATAAAAAGATCGAACTGTGCAATACATTTGCTTGATTTCTATTTCTTTCTCAATGTGAATGTTTTGTATTGTTAGCTTTTTGTGAGAGGAACTAGCTACTCTAGTTCCTCTTCTTTCTGTTGACTCCTGTATGTAATTGTCCCAGGAATTCATACATGGATGCATGGGGAGGTGCATCTTCCCTTAAGACTCAATGTTACTTTTTTTGTACTCAGATGCTCTGGCTCAGGTAGAGCCTGACTAAGGTAAGAAAGACCCTAGTCTCTCCTGTTAACACCTCATTACAAATGGGAACTGTGAGAGCTGGATCCAACAGACTCTAGGAAAGAATTTACTTTGATAGGATCATTGACGATAATGTAGAAACAATTTCAATTCAGTCTCTGAGATATCACCCATCTTCTATAAGTAAACAAGAGTCATTTCTCCATACAGCTGAGCTCTGTAAGTACTGGAGTTGCAGGGATATAGTACTGCTCAAGACAGACTGAACAATATCAAGTTTAGCCACAAGAAATCTACCTGCAGGTGAGTTAAGGACCAGCAGGGGGGCAGAATAGGGCTAAGAATTCTAGTAGACAGATGTTGGGGTTGAAGGACCTCTGTATCCTCTGTGATTTTTCTTTTTTGAGTCATTTTTTTGTTTTTAGGATTTTTCTTGGAGACACAAGAACAATTTATTTGCTTTTTATCAAATCTGTAGTTGTTATTTAGCTTGTAAACTAATTACTGAGGAAAATCACATCTATTCACTTGTACCAAGTGTGATTGAGATACAATGATTTTGTGTTAAAACACAGTGACGATTCTTCATTAAACTCTTTAAAGATTCATATTTTCTTGTTTATTATTTTCTTATTGTATATTATCGAAAAAATCGTACAATGTATTTCAACATTTCTGATACCCTCCCCAAACTTATGACAGTGCCTTCCTCATAAACTAATCTACACAGCCTTTCATTCTTTCTGTAGAAAGGAAAAAATGGAACAAAAATTAAAGAGGGATTAAAAACTATCACACGCTTCTCTTGAATCCCGTGATTTCACGCAGCCAAGCTGCAATCCAGACGAAGGCTGTGTGATATTTACTGGGGCTGTTCAAGGTGAATGCCGCTGTGGGCCTCCTTGGCTGCAGATAGAGCTGAGCTGAAATTTCTCATGGCAAGCTGTTTAAACCTTTATCTGACCCGTTCTTTTACTTACGAGATGTCTCTGCCAGCCAGAGGTGCGAGCATTCCAGGCGTGACAGTTCACTCAGAGTTTTATTCTTTGAACTACAGCACTGGCCATGATTTCTTCTAGAGATCCATTGCTTTGCTTTTAATTAGCTGTACAGTTATTACCTAGATACATTAAAAAATTAACCTCCCAACAATTTTTACTATTTGTATGGCTAGCTGGTCTTTGGCACTCTGACATGGAAACCATCAGTTAGTAAAGTTTCAAAATAAGCCTGAGAAATTCTCACAAGAAGATAAACAAAACATAGTGTAGTCTCTGACTCTTGAATTACTAATTTATTATTGACGACAGAGGGACGCGATAACCTTGAGTGTAGTCTCTGACTCTTGAATTACTAATTTATTATTGACTACAGAGGGACGCGATAACCTTGGGTGTAATCTCTGACGTTCATGCCTGATTCATTTGTATTTCCTTGTGCCAGTTACTCATGGTAACCACTTTTTGTAAACATTTCACTGAATTACCAACTTGTGATGTGTATAAATGTTCCTGCCTCAGAACAGTAAAGTGCATTCAGACGCATTCAGATCTTGTGTGTGTCTGTCTGTCATTCGCCGGACCTGTACCTTCCTGCATACCAAAGACCCTGTTTCCCCACGGGAGTGTGTGTTCCGACTGAGTCGGTCCGTGGCAAAAAACACTTCAATAAACAAGAAACATACACAATCAAACATAAAAGAAAACTGCAAAATTGTACCTCTGCAAACATAATACATAGGGAAAAAATGAGTGTGAAAATATGTACAAGTTGATATGAGAATAATTATCTTCAAAATGTAATGTTGTATTCATTTTGTGTGATTTTCTGTTGCTGGACATGTGTCTACCTTTAAGTTTGGTTAATAAATGCAATGATGCTCCATTGGAGAAAGCTAATTTTTCCTTTGCATGTGAGGTTCAATTTCAGAAACTTTTTTGGTTATGGGTAAGAACCTGTGGCCATGACCCTCTCTAAGCACTGGGACTCCATTTGGATGGAGTCTGTGCATACCCTGTGCATCCTGTCACAGTCTCTGTAGGTTCACAGGTGCATGAGTCTCTGCTAAGTCTGGAAGACAGTTTCCTTAAAGCCATTCCACTCCTTTGGTTCTCATAATCTATTCAGTGTTCAAATTTTCTCAGAAATGAGTTCTAATTATGGAGTTATTATGAATCTTATTGCAACTACAATACCTCATACTCTTGTGGCACCTGTGATGATAACTCACAGTGAGTTATTCTATGACTGGCACTGAAATCCCACTAAAATCAGGGACTATACCATGCTGCCCTCTCTCTCCATATCTTTTCAATATAGTGCTTGAATTTCTAGCAAGAGCAATTGACAACATAAGGAAGTCAAAGGGATACAAATTGGAAAGGAAGAAGTCAAACTATCATTATTTGCAGATGATATGATAGTATATGTAAGTGACCCAATAAACTCCACCAGAGAACTCCTACAGCTGATAAACAACTTTAGCAAAGTGGCTGGTTATAAAATCAACTCAAGCAAATCAGTAGCCTTCTTGTACTCAAAGGACAAGCAGGCTGAGAAAATAGTTAGCGAAATAACACCCTTCACAATAGCCACAAGCAATATAAAGTATCTTGGTGTGACTTTAACCAAACAAGTGAAAGATCTGTATGACAGGAACTTCAAGTCCTTGAAGAAAGAAATCGGAGAAGACCTCAGGAGATGGAAAAATATGCCATGCTCTTGGATTTTTACTCCTTTCTTAGGGAGCCATCCCTGTTGGTCTAAAATTCCTGTGATTAAAAACAACAGGAATAAAATAAGAAAGATAAAACACATAAAATTGGATAAAAATTGTAAAAAAATGAAACACACACACATACACACACAATAACTCATAAAACTGCAGCTCTGTAACCATGGTATATATTACAAAGTCACGTGTAATAAAATTAATCAAGAAAACAGTGGGAGCTAATATCCACAAAAACACTATTCAGTTCATTTTGTGATGGCCTTCTACTGTTTGACATGTGTCCATCATTAAAATGTGATTTATAAACCCAATAATGCTCCATTAGAGAACGCTAATTTTTCCTTTGGACATGAAAACTAGTTTCTAAATCTTGCTTAAGGATGAGAATCTGTGGCCATGTCCTTGTGTGGACACTGGGTCTCCATGTGGATTGAGTTTGTGTGTGCATACTCTGTGCATGCTGTCACAGTCTCTGTTGGTTCATATGTGCATGATTCCTCTTATATCTGGAAGTCAGTTTCCTTGGGAGATCCACCGTCCTCCCACATATGTTCAAAGACTACTACATTAAAATAAAATTCAAACCTCACCACTGTGCTTTCTACTTAGCTTTCTGCAAGTGTATAACTCACACAGCCACAGAGCATGAACAGAACCAGACCAGTGAGATAATACTAGTAATTACACTTCAAGTCTTCATATCACCAGTTTTCACATACTTTCCTTACATGTATTATCTTTGACAAAAATAATGTATCAGAAGTTCCATAAATCCGCACTACATTACGAAAATGAAATTAGCCCATCAACATAAAGACAGACCGAAATGTGTACTGTGCAACTATGAAGTTTTGATTATTTTTTGACTATTGTTTTAGAAATAAACACTTAAGTCTTGTTTCTTTATACTCTATAATGTACATGTTTACTCCCAATATTCTTAATTTGTTTCTTTGTGCTACATGCATTCTATATCCCCTATAGTTTTTTATTTTTACTTATACTGAAGAAAGTAGCTTTCATCTTACTGCTCTCTTCCCACTTTAATATGGTTTATGCTATACCAATGTCTTAGTCTCCATTTCCCAGCACCATTTCAAGCTTGAAATATCATGCCTCATCTATATGCTTTCATTTTAACTCAATTTTACTATATTATATCCTTTATATTCCTCAACACCAATAGCCTATTTTTAGCCTCTTGGCCTCTAAAAATTTACAAAAATATTCAATTCAGGTAACCACACATAAAAGTAAACATGGAGCATGTGTTTCTAAGGACCTGGGCACCCTCACTGAGCATTGTTCCAGGATCTTCCACATACACTTCACATTTTTACACTGAGGAATATTTCATGGTCTGTACTCTATATATTGTCAGCATTGATTTGTCCTTTGTTTTAAATCTAGATAGATTTCATTTCCCAGCTGCTGTGCATGGAGCAGCAATAAGCATGGATGTGTAAGTGTCTCTGTAAAAATATAGTCTTTTGAGCACATACTCGGAAGGGATGGGACATGGCCCAGGTTTATTTAGTCTTTTTGGTTATATTTTCAAACAGAATCCCAAAGTCAGTATACTACATTAGTTTACACTCACATCAACAATGAGTAAAGATTAGAACTTTTCAACATCCATTTCATTATTTTTCGCATTTGCATTGATCTAATTGGGACATTAACTTTCTTTAATCTCCACTTAGCTAAGAATTATGGTATAGGACATAGAGAAATCAACCTTCAACTTACCAGGATGGTCTATTTGTTACTTCAATTTCCTAGTACAGGACAGTGTCATGAGCTTCCAAGAAACACAAAGGCCTCAGTGATATTATACCTTACCTGACCTAGCAGTTTACCATATCATCCTTCATGTAAGATACACCCACTAGCACGTGACTGTTGTGTAGTTACCAACTGCTTTCCAATTTGATGAGTGGCCTATTCCATAGGAAAGACTTCATTCCAGGTAAACATGATCAAAATTCCATGTCTATAGATGGCATAGGCCAAATAGACTCTAGTTGTATTGTTAATGGTCAAGTTGACAAACTGCCTCATAGCATATGTTTCTATGAATTAGAATTGCTGTTCTCATCACAAAGGCTTCTGAGTGAAGTGTGTTATGATTGATGTAGACACCCATGACTGTTCTAGTTTAGAGAATGAGGAGATGCAAATATTCATTTTGTTCACCAAGTTCATCCCAGCCCTAATCCTGTAGATGCATCAGAGGAGGAGAGCCCTGAATTCTCAGCAACCCTCACTCAGTGATTCACACTAAATATACAATACTCAAGAAGGAGTTGACACTAAGGTAAGATATCTTGTTCATTTTCAAGTTTTCTAATAAATTTTAAGGGAATTTCTTATGTGAGTACTGTTATAGCAGATACTGTATCTATAAATCCTTGCTTTTCATGATGCTTGTGTCATGTGTCTAGAATAATAATCCAGAACTCAAGGTTTCTGCTAGGCATGATACAAATATACATAATAAGGTACCTATGGTCCTTGAAGTTCAAGAGAAAGTATCCCTCTCTTTAACCCTCACCACCCTACATCTTATGGCAGGCTGACATCAGTGACTTTGATTCTGATTCAGTGGTAGAGCAGCCTGACTGTTAGTGCAAGAATGGACATAACTCAGGAATCTTTCCTAACATAACCCCAGAGCTCTATGCAGCAGAGCAGAAATCAGTGTTGGGGGTAAATTATCTCTATTTCAGATCCCAGACAGTTATAGACTCCATACACTTGCATCTCTGAGTAAAGAGATGAATGCCATAATTCCTGATATGACAAATAGGAACCATACACATCTGAATTCCTCACCATTCCAGTATTCTCAGCAATTTGCTCTGACAGCTGCAGGACAGCACTGGTAATGGTAAAGCCATGGCAGTAGTGTCCAGGGACACTCAAGCCAAAGTTCTCCATACAAATAGGTCTTGTTTGGAGACAAAGGGCAGGCAATAAGGAACAAAGACAGTAAGGAAAGGTTGAGGGAGATGGGGAAGTGAACAATGGAGAGGCAGGATTTGTCTCTGAAGATAACAAAGGAAGAGCTTCATCTGTGTAAGGAAATGGCTGTTTATGAAGGTAAAGCAGGATGATCTATGTTAAGATGAGCGTTTTATTTTTAATTGGACATACTGCTGGGAGCCAGCCCCAGCAAAGGTGTTTCTTCTTGGTCCTTCTTGAGGCAGCGGAGGGGGGAAGAGAGTCGGCGGGGGTAAGACTTTGTCTTACGGAAAGTTTAGGGTTGCTGTATAATAAAAGGTTTACTTATCTAAATCTAAGTTACTAGGCTAACATAGCTGACCTGCCTTCTGTGTTCCTCTGGAGCCAGAGACTGCAGTCTCAGGTATTTAACACCTCATCCTAAAACAGCAGGAGATTAAGTAAAGGGTTAATTGCTAGAGCCTTTTCCCTATTGTCCAGATGCCTCTTGCTTGTCAGTCTAGGGGGGAAGTTAGGAGCAATAAACTTCTAATGAACCTGGAGAAGAGAATAACACTTGTAGACAGAAAAAATTTCTACATACGTGAATATGCATAATCTCACATAAATTCACACATACATCTTCATATATCTTCATACATAGATTCACACATACATCTTTCACGCAGTCAGCTGGGCCCAGCTTGCATGCATTCTCACAATTTCATACTTACACACATACGTGCATACATTCCCACAATTACATACTTATACACACATCCATACTTACATATGCATATGGAGCAAAGACCAAGCACCGGTGCAGAAAGAACTCACTCATTCTGGATGAAAGATGGACTACAATATTTATTGCATGGAGAAAGAAAAAGCTTCCACCCTTTCAATGCTAAATGAATTAAATCCATGTTTGTAAGAAAAAGACTTTGTTTCTCTTAATAAGACTAAGCCTGCTTTGTCCTTACCATGGGACCTGTCCTTTCCAATGGTAAGGAGAAGCCTGCTTGCTCCTTCTACTCTCTGCAACATCTTCTTTTTTCCTCTTTCTCTCTGCCTCCTGCACATTGAAATGAATTAAATCCATGTTTGTAAGAAAAAGACTTTGTTTCTCTTAATAAGACTAAGCCTGCTTTGTCCTTACCATGGGACCTGTCCTTTCCAATGGTAAGGAGAAGCCTGCTTGCTCCTTCTACTCTCTGCAACATCTTCTTTTTTCCTCTTTCTCTCTGCCTCCTGCACATTGTTATTCTCTTAGTTAGTTTATGTTACCTATAGTTTCTAAGTTATTCCACTCTGCATTATCCTTCTAGTCTTGTTCTCTTCTGACTAAAAAACTTCTCTTCAGTTCAGTTCTCCTCTCAGCTCTG
>OZ030011.1:6166217-6281217 GCA_964023405.1 Apodemus agrarius
TTTTTTCTTCCTATGGGGTTGCAAGCCCCTTTAACTCCCTTAGTCCTTTCCCTAACTCCACTTTTGGAGTCCCAGTGCTTAATCCAATGGTTGGCTGAGTGCATCTTCATCTGCATTTGTCAGGCTCTGGCAGTGCCTCTCAGGAGACAGTTCTATTAGGCCTCATTCAAAAAGTACTCTTGACATCATCAACAGTGTCTGGGTTTGGTGTGACTTATATTCTTGAAAATAATGATTATATTCCTCATCATGTGACTGAGGTCAAATTGGAAAATTCAACTTCTTTGAATTTGGCTTTCAACCTATAGCTAAGGACTTCAGTTGCAATAATCAGAGAAACCGACCTTCAAATGACTGGTAAATTCTCCCTGCCTACTACATTACCTAGTGCAGGCAAGTGCTATAAAGCTTGAAGGAAGAGCAGAGACATTGGTAATCATATGCAGGACCATGGCTTGCAATCTATACAATATCAGCATTGATAAGATTAATTTCCTAGTGTCTGTTGCATGTGACCAATAGCTTCCTAATTGTATATGTGCTGAGATCCATATGAAATACAGAAAAAAATATATGTAGAATATTCATACAAGTGTATTTTGTGCACTGAGCATATTTCTCCCTTAATCTCTATGCCTCCCTTTTACTCCTCATTTTCCCACTAGTCAACTAAACATGTTCAGTGATACATCATCATGTATTTGCATGCATAGTTTTAGGTAACTATAGAATATGTGAGCTAATAATGAGAGTTTCATTAGCTATCAATCTTCTTGACAGGGTCTCAAATAACATAGTAATTTCCAATTGCAACCAGGTTCCTAGAAGCAGTATAAATTTCTTTCTGATGAAAAAAAAGACTTTCTTGATATATGAAACACCTTGCTAACACATACATGCATAGTTTATTTCCATAGCTTACTTATGAAGATAGTACTGCAATAAACATTAATGTATATATTTCTGGAGTATTTATCATTAGTCATTTGAGTGAGTAGTATTACAGCATATAATTTGTTGGAAAGGCATAGATCAATAGCATATATCAAAAAGAAGGTTCTAAATTGGCACCAATATCATAATCATTATACCCCAATCTGTAAATAAATCTGTTAACATTGTTCCAATGGCAAGGGACAAAATTAGGTCAGAAATCTCTTGAATTTATTCCCTGGTGTTGTATGCCCAGCATTTGCACAGGGCTCAAGGAAGGACCTCAGGTGCATAGAGAGCTTTAGAAGAGGGACCTCAGCATCATGGTGCCTTAATCATGTGCCTTTTCCTTACTTCTTCTATAGCTGGACTTGATCCTTATTTAAGAAGTACTCTGCTCATGAATATGGAAATTACTTGATTCTATGGCAGTAAATATAGGGCTGTCCCCACACTGAAAACAATATATGATCAGTGTTTTCTCTACAGTCACTCAAAACTCTGACTATAACTAGAAATTGAAGATGGATCATTCTCTTCCTGCTGTCAATAACTGCAGGTAAAGGTATCATCAGTTCAAAATCTGAAGAGGAGACAGGTCCTGAGGTGACAATGACATCTACTCTGCCTTTCTCTTCACAGGTGCCCACTCCCATGTGCAGCTGCAGCATTCTGGAGCTGAGCTGGCAAGCCCTGAGGCCTCAGTGAAGATCTCCTTCATGGCTTTTGGCTACACCTTTACTAGCGACATTATAGGCTGCATAAAAAAGACCTGGACAGGGTATGGAATAGATTGGATACATTTATCTTGGAGATAGTAGTACTCGCTACAATGAGAAATTCAAAGACAAAGCCACATTGACAGCAGACAAATTCTCTAGCACAGCCTTTACACAACTCAGCAGTTAGCAATTGAGGATTCTGTGGTCTATTATTGTGCAAGACACAGTGGTGCAACTACATCCTGAATGTGTCAGAAACACTGGAAGAGCCAAAAGGTTTCCTGGGACTGAGAATATGAGATTAACCTGTAAGCGTGATCAAAAATAATCACTTTGGGCATCCATTTTTATGCATCCGCCTTACACTCTTATAGTGCCCTTTTCAGCTGTGTAAATTGACATCTAAGAATGAGGTGGTGTTGATTTAGCATCAACCTACCATACACCATACCTTATTAATCTCTTGACTTCACCCATTGGCATGCTTCTTCTTCAGCAAAATAATAAAAAAGGGAAAACCATGATGGTGCACCATAAAAATATTTCTGGATTCTGAGAGACTAGAACTTTTGTTAAAAGTACTATGAATAAAGTATAATCCAAATTTTGACAGGGACAAGCCTTGGCCTGAAGACAGGGTCTGGAGAATGGTGGATACAGGAAGAGCAAAGGGAAGTAAGGATCAGACACAAGACATCATTCACTTTAGGAGAGAAAGGACAGAGAGGAAGCACATCTCAGTATGGCTTTTCCTACTATGACAACTTGTCTCTTTCAAGCTTTAAGTATATAAAATCATTTCCTCCGACATTTTAGGCATTGATTACATGGCTTTTCAAAATTTGTTTTCTTCTAAACTCTTCCTTGATTATATAAGAATATTACAAGGGGAAAAAAGCAAGCAAACACCATTTTTATGCGAACTAAAAATTAACATTATAATAAAATAAATTTTCTTTAAACTCAATATCTTCTTCCTTAGGATTGGTGTCATTAAGCCTTGTAGTTAGAGAAATGCTAGACAAGATGACTCTATTGAATTAGACTTTGTTTCCTTTTGTTATAAGATTAGTAATTCAAAATTATTTCCTACTACCTACTATATCAAACTTCACTTTACTAAATGTTCAACTTTAACCCTTATTTAATTCTTTCTTACCTCTATATTTCATTTATAGTTGCCAAAAGACCACTGTCCTTTTTCTCTGATTCTTAGAATATTTTTCAGCCCCTTTACTTAAGCAAGGGCAGACTATCAGAAATGTTCTGTTCTAACAAATTTGTTCAGAAAGGGACACAGTTTACTTGGCCAGGATGCCTTCCTCTGTGTCTCTGTCTTTAACTCTTGTTCTGAAACAATTCCTGTGTTTATTACAATCCTATACAGAACAGAAGAAGTTCAGGGTTCCTGAAAACTGCTTACTTTTGCCCCCAGGAAGGCACCAAGGAATGTTTTAAACTTGTATGGTCATAATCTCTTCCTATATGTCCAAGTTCCTTGTTTCTATACTTGAACATTAAAAACACTGCAACTCAATTATAGATTAGCAGCTTCTCAAACTTCCTGAAATTTTTCTTCATTAATAACTCTTCTCAATAAGGCTGCTATGAATATAATGGAGCATGTATCCTTATTGCATGCTGGGGAATCTTCTGGGTATATTCCCAGGAGTGGTGTGGCTGGATCCTCCGGAAGTATCATGTCAAGTTTTCTGAGGAACCGCCACACTGATTTCCAAAGTGGTTGTACCAGCTTGCAGTCCCACCAGCAGTGGAGGAGTGTTCCTCTTTCTCCACATCCTCGCCAACACCTGATGTCTTCTGAGTTTTTAATCTTAGCCATTCTGACAGGTGAAATCTCAGGGTTGTTTTGATTTGCATTTCTCTATTGACTAATGATGTTGAACATTTTTTAAGGTGTTTCTCAGCCATCTGAATTTCGTCAGGTGAAAAGTCTTTGTTTATCTCTGTACCCCATTTTTGGATAGGGTTATTTGGTTTTCTGGGGTCTAACTTCTTGAGTTCTTTGTATACATTGGATATTAGCCCTCTGTGGATGTGGGGTTGGTGAAGATCTTTTCCCAATTTGTTGGTTGCCGATTTGTCCTTTTGAAAGTGTCTTTTGCCTTACAGAAACTTTGTAATTTTATGAGGTCCCAATTGTCTATTCTTGATCTTAGAGCATAAGCAATTGGTGTTCTGTTCAGGAATTTTCCCCCTGAGCCAATGTCCTCAAGGGTCTTCCCCAGTTTCTTTTCTATTAGTTTTAGTGTGTCTGGTTTTATGTGGAGGTCCTTGATCCACTTGGAGTTGAGCTTAGTGCAAGGAGATAAGAGTGGATCAATTCTCATTCTTCTGCATGTTGACCTCCAGTTGAGCCAGCACCATTTGTTGAAAGGGCTATCTTTTTTTCACTGGATGTTTTCAGCTCCTTTGTCGAATAACAATGGATACAAAAAATGTGGTATATACACACAATGGAATACTATTCAGCCATCAGAAACAATGAATTCATGAAATTCTTGGAGAAATGGATGGAGCTGGAGAACATCATACTAAGTGAGGTAACCCAGTCTCAAAAGAATACCCATGGTATGCAGTCACTGATAAGTGGATATTAGCCTAGAATCTTGGGACACCAAAGACACAATTCACATACCAAATGGTGTCTGACAAGAAGAAAGGAATGGACACTAGTGCTGGAAAGGATCAAAGCATCAGTGTAAGGGAATACCAGAACAGGGAAGTGGTAAGGGATGGATGAGGGAGCAGGGGGAGGAAAAAGGGTATGTGGGACCTTAGGGGGGTGGGGAAACAAAAAAGGGAAATGAAATGTAAATATAGAATATATACAACAAAAAATTGTTTTTTGAAAAAAAATAACTCTTCTCAAATACTCTTTCTCATGCTAAACAACAGTACTCATTAGTAATCTCAATGGTTATTTAAGTAATCATTTCTTAAAAAATACTCAATATTATGCATAACTGTTTTTCTGGGAAGTTTCATTAATTTCATTCTTGTTTACACTAGCTTTTGGTTATCTTAGCTCTAGTTTTTGAAGTAAGGACTTTAACAGTAAGGATCATAAGTGTTGCAAAATCTGTGCAACAAATATCTATGAATTTTGGTGAAGTATCAGTCCATGTTGTGCAAGCACAGGAATTTTGACAAACAATGTCTTTTTGATGCTGTGTATCACCAAATTTTAATATGTAAAATGCAAATCATTAACATCTGGGCAAACAAAAATTTCTTTCATATTCTTAAGTCATAAGAGATTTCAATGTTGTTTATTCTGGCTATGTCATCCTTTGTATCATGGGGGTGGCCATCTTCAGCCTACAGACTGAGAATGCATAATATATTGTAGACTTCTCTGTAAAGCAGGCATACTGAATGATAAGCCTACTTTGCCTTGGCAAAGTTGGATATTGACTTTCCAGTGTCTACAGTTTAGAAAGTGTGTTATCAACAGTCATGGAAAAGCTCTTTTTATTTTTATTTTGTTTTTGTTTCTTTGTTGTTTGTTTGCTTTGGGCTTTTGTTCTTATTTTGGTTTTTTTCCCTACTGTCAAGCATTGCCACATTTGAACCAAACTCCACAGCCAGGCGTGGTGGCGCACGCCTGAAATCCCAGCACTCGGGAGGCAGAGGCAGGCGGATTGCTGAGTTCGAGGCCAGCCTGGTCTACATAGTGAGTTCCAGAACAGCAAAGACTACACAGAGAAACCCTGTCTCGAAGAGGTTCTTCATTCCCGGTCATCTTCTTTGAACTAGAATTGGGATACTGCCAAGACTTGATATGTCTTACTGTTATGAATAGCCTTGTGTTATTAAAACATTTTAAATGATAAGTTCTTTTATTCTCTGAAGAGTTTGAAGGCCATATATTTGTGCAAACTATCTGTTAATAGAACAGATAAATGTTGCTCATTTTTAGCTAGTTACTGTTTAACTTTGAAAACACATACATGAGGCAAAATAAAACTTAGTTCTGTAATTTACTATCAAGGCTACAAGTTTGATTATTAGGTGAGTACTTACTAATTTGCATTCTTAATTAAACTAACCAGTTTTTAATAGTAGCTTTCAAAGATTAAAATATTAAATTTTATTGGATATTTTATTTATTTACATGTCAAACGTTATCCCACATCCCAATTTCCCTTCCACAAACCCTCTCCTACTCCATTCCTCTGCATTTATGAGGGAGTTCCCCCATCCACAAACATCTATTCTTTTTTCAGCAGTCTAGAGTTACAATAAGATGCATCATCAAGCATCCAGAGCACCAAGGGGCACCTTTCCCATTGATGCCAGAAAAAGCAATCTTCTTCTACATATCCAGATCAAGCCATGGGTCCCCCCAGGTGTACTCTTTAGTTAGCTGTTTAGTCTCTGGGAGCTTTGGGGAGTCCAGTTGGTTGATATTGTTGTTCTTCCTATTGGGTTGCAAACCCCTTCAGCTCCTTCAGTGTTTCCCCTATCTCCTCATTGTGGTCACTGTTCTCAGTCAGATGTTTGGTTGAGTTAATCTGCATCTGTGTTGGTTAGGAACTAGCATAGCCTCTTATGGGACAGCTATACCAGGTTTCTATCAGCAAGTACTTCTGGGCAGCAGCAAGAGTGTCTGGGTTTGGTTTCTGGAGATGGGATGGATCTGTAGGTGGGGCAGTCTCTTGATGGCCTTTCCTTCAGTCTCTGTTCCACTCTTAGTCCCTGCATTTCCTTCTGGATTAATATTTTTTGACCATGCCTATCTACTGGATATTATCTTTTAATGTTCTCTCTTCTCTTTTGTTGGGTTAATTCAGCTAATGTCATCTTTGTTGGGTCCTGGGATGTTTTTGAGTCCCTGGCATTTGAAACTTTCTAGTGTCTACCCCATGTTCAGCATCACCTACTGCTACAAACCTCCATTCAAATTACTGACCTTCTGTACTTCTCCCATGTTTTCTCTCACACCTGATGCTGCCTTCCTTTTTTCTTTCTGCCTTCTCTCTCTGTCCCAGGTCCACCTCCCGTGATTATTTTCTTTCCCTTTCTGAGTAGGACTGAAACCTCCACACTTTGTTCTTCCTTTTTCTTGACTTTCATAACTTCTGTGAGTTTTATTGTAGGTATACCAAGCTTTTTGGTTAATATCTATTTATCAGTGAACATGTAGCATATGTGTTTTTTGTGAATGGGTTACTTCACTTAGGATGACATTTTCAAGTTCCCTCCATATGCCTAAGAATGTCAGGAAGTCATTTCTTTTAAGAGCTGAGTAGTACTCCACTGTGTAAATGTACCATGTTTTCTCTTTCCATTCTTCTTTTGAGGCACATCTGGGTTGCCTACAGCTTCTGGCTACTATAAATCAGGCTGCTATTAACATAGCAGACACTGTGTTCTTGTTATATGTTCATGTGTCTTTTGGCCATTTGCCCAAGAGCGATATAGTTGGGTCCTCAGATAGAATTATTGCCAAAAATCTGAGAAACAGCCAGAGTTATTTCCATTGTGGTTGTACACACTTGTAATCCTCACAAGAAATAGAGAATTTATTTCTCTTTCTCTACAACCTTACCAACATCTGTTGTCTCCTGAGATTTTTATCTTAGACATTCTGAGAGGCTTGAGGTAGAATCTCAGATTTGTTTTGATTTGCATTTACCAGATGTCTAAGTATGTTGAATATGTCTTTAGTTATTTCTCAGCCATTTGAGATTCCTCAGTTAAAAATTCTTTGTTTAGGTCTATACTCCATTTTGTAATAGGGTTATTTGCTTCTCTGGAGTGTAACTTCTGGAGTTTCTTATATAGTTTAGATATTAGGTTTGTATTGCTTGTAGGGTTGGTAGAAATCTTTTCCCAATCTTTTGGTTGCCATTTTGTCCTATTGACAGTGTTATTTGCTTTACAAAAGCTGTATAATTTTATGAGGTTCAAATTTTCTATTGTTGACCTTAGAATATAAGCCATTGGTATTCTGTTCATGGAACATTCCCCTGTGTCCATGTGTTCAAGGCTCTTCCCTACATTCTCTTCTATTAATTTCAATGTATGGTTTTATCTGGAGGTCATTAATCAACTTGGGCTTGACCTTTGTACAAGGAGATAAAAATAGATTGATTTGTACCTGAAAAATACAGAGGGGCATGTTCTCAGCCAACCATTGAACTGAGCACAGGGTGCCCAGCGGAGGAGCTAGAGAAAGGACCCAAGGAGGTGATGGGTATGGAGACCCATAGGAGGAACAACAATATGAAACAACTAGTACCCTAGTATTGCCAGGGACTTAACCACAAACCAAAGAATACACATGGAGGAACCCATGGCTCCAGCCACATGGGTAGCAGAGGATGGCCTAGTTGGACATCACTTAGAGGAGAGGCCCTTGGACCCATGAAGGCTCTTTGCCCCAGGTTTGGGGAATGTCAGATCAGGGAATCAGGAGTGGGTGGGTTAGTGAGCAGGGGATGGGGGATGAGATAGGGAGCTTTTGGAGGGGAAAAAAGGAAAAGGATAGAATGTGAAAGGTAAATAAAGATAATATCTAATAAAAATGTAAAAAAAGAGTAGGCAAGAAGTAGAGGTGAGGTTAGTGATTAAAACTAAGTTATAGCTACTGCACAACAGATTACAGATAATAGTAATATACTGAAAAATCCAAAAAGTTAGAAGAAATTATATTGAACATATTCAAAATAAAGAAATAATTCACTTTTGAAAAAATGGATTTACTTGCATTCTTCTACATGCTAACCTCCAGTTCAGCAAGCACCATTTGTTTAAAATGCAGTCTTTTTTTCTATTGGATGATTATGCCTCTTTTGTCAAAGAATTTTATTTGCAGGCCATATGGGAAACAACCTTGAAATGAACTATAAAGTCTCTATGTTTAACACGTTTCATAGTGCAGGAAGGTGGCCTTTAACATAATTGCCTGGTGCTGGGAGTCATAACATAAATTTAATTTCTGTTCTCCTCTACATTGGTGGTTGTTAGGAAGGGGGTGGACTTAGAAACTGAGGGTGTAGACTAGTTGGGGAAATAACCTTGAGACATTGGTGTTATTGAGCATGTAGTCTGGAAATGCTTCATTTTGCAGGCTGCAGGGAGATAACAGGTATTAGTAATACTGTATAGTACCTGACCTGGTAGTCTATGATATCAGCCTTCAGGTTAGTTGTACCCACTAGTGTCTGATTGTTTCATAGTGACCAACTGCTATTTAATTTGATTTGGATTCCACAATTTAGAGAAGACTTCATGATAATTAAGCATGGGCAAAGGCTAAAAATGACAAAGGCTCTCATAGAAGTAAACAGTTGTAGTATTGCTAAAGGTCAAGATGTCAAACTGTTTCATAAATACTTATGTTTATACAAGAGATTAGTGTTGCTCTTAGCCTTGATTAAGAAGCTTCAGGGTGTATGAATGCTGTAGACATTTATGACTGCTTAAAGTTGTGAGAATTATTACAGAGGGCTCAGTCACTATTATTAACTTTACAATGTATTGCTTAAGATATACAGACATTTTAGTGTGAGGCCAAATCTTATAAATTCAGACTTCATTTTAAAGCAAACTGATGTTAGTTTAAACTGGGTTAATCTAACAGGCTGATGCCTAACCTTAGTTTCGAAGTTGCCCCTTGAAAAACCTGAGCCTAGCTCCAGTCTCTAGGTTAATCACCAACAAAACGTGCATTTCCAAACTACATGCTCAATAACACCAATGTCTCAAGGTTATTTCCCCAACAAGTCTACACCCTCAGTTTCTAAGTCCACCCCCTTCCTAACAACCACCAATGTAGAGGAGAACAGAAATTAAAGTTATGTTATGACTCCCAGCACCAGGCAATTATGTTAAAGGCCACAGTAACGTTCCAATTAGATTCATATATACTTACCCCTCACTTGCTACCCACCAAAATCATCCTGGGTGAAGGTGCATTTTGGGGGCTCCAATAGAATAAAGATCTTGCTGTGAGTTACATCAGATTGGCTCCTGTCTGTTTATTTTGGATAAGTAATATTTCTCTGACACTATATATGTGTATCACATCACCAGTTATCAGATATTTCATGTTTACATACAATTATGTTTAGCAATATATAATAGTGTATAGATGAAATAACTAGCATAATAAAGGGGAAAAAGGACAGAAATGAATGATTAGAAATTATGGAGGAAATATACACAGTGTAAATATTTAAGTGAAAATTCTAAACATATGTAAAATTTTATTTCTTTTTTACAGAATGAGTTTGCTTATTGTCTGAAATATTCATTCATGAAGAGTATCATGCACATATTCAACCCATGATATCCTTATGGCTTCCATTGGGACTTTCCAGTATGTCTTTATCCTAACTTCCTGATCATCTTGTTTCATTAATTAATAATAAGAGGAGTCCAATCGGTGCTATGGATATTCACATATATGCATCATTCACTAGTACATAAGGAATAACTAGAAATCTTCCGAGGAAAGGGGGAGTATATTTTCCTCATCAAATATCAAATGCCAGTAGATCCAACACTTGGTATGTGCACTTGGGAGACTCTCACAAACACGTTATAATATTTTAAAAATATGATTTCACTTTATTTTTCAGTGGTGAAAGCAAAGCACACAAGCCCCAAGGTGGATAGCTAAACTTAGATAAAATTCATGAAATTCAACTCTCACATTCTATCATGTGGAATCAAGCAAACAAAGCGATATTGCAAAGCTTACAAGTAAACACTTTACCTACACAGTTATTTTACAGATTTTTCTTTTTAACTGTTTCCATGTCAATTAATTGGGGTCTTTTGCTAGTAACTATAGCTGTTAAGAGTTCAGGTGTGCAATGGTCATGCCAGTTCCTGAGATAGTATTTCTCATTCACCTTCCCCACACTCTGGATATTATGTAATTTCCACTTATTCATGGATACATTGGAGACTTCATGTGAGCTCAGCTCATTGCAGTCCTTCTGAACACAGATACTCTGCCCTAAGTGAAGCCTGTTGAAGACAGGAAAGAGCATGTAGTTCCTGCCATTACAATTTGTTAGGATGAGAACATGAGTTTGATCCAGCTGCCACCAATGAGGAAACTGTCTTTGAGGGATATAATAGTAATATTGGCACAACATAAGATCAATCTCTGATGCATTATCATTATCTCCAGGTAAAGAAAAGCCATTTTTCTATTTAACTGAGCCCTGTAAATATTGAAGTTACAGGAATATATTATTTCTTTTTTTCTTAATATCCCAAATTGAAGCTTTATTATTATTATTTTTATTATTATTTTATTATTCATTTACATCTCAAATGATATCCTACTTCCAGGTTGCATCTCCACAATACCCTCATCCCACATCTGCACTCTACCTCCTCCATTTTGCCTTTATGAGGGTTTTCCCCCACGCATAATTCCTCTCCCACACCACCTGAAACTTCAGTTCTAAACCTGAAAAAACTACCTGCATGAAAGTTCATGACCAGCAGGGGGCACAATGAGTCCAAGAATCCCCATAGAAAGATAAGGTGGGTGTGGAGGCAACTCTGTGTCCTATTTTATTCTATTTTATTTTATTTTATTTTATTTTATTTTATTTTATTTTATTTTATTTTATTTTTCCTTAAGTGTATTATCTAATTTGTATATAACTGGAACATCTAAAAGCTACTAATGACTGTCTCATTTAATGTCTGTGTTTCTGAGATTGTTTTAGGTAAAAATTTTTTCCAAATGCTTCCATTTCCCAAAAAATAATAGAAGTTTCCAATTTATTTATGATGAATATATATATGCATATATATGTATATATATATATATATATATATTCCATGTTACACACACATATGTATATAACCATTTTAAAGATGATATAGTGAGTTGACACATGTGTAGCTTATTTCTATAATTCACTTATTAATGATAGTACATATTTCTGAAGTATGTTTACTTTGGGTCATTTGAGTGAGTTTTGAGTATATAATATGTTGAGAACAAAACAATTAAGTGCAAATATCTGAACAAAGGGTGTAAATCCTCAAAAATTAGCAATTTGGAGAATTTCCCTTCATCATCATCATAATCATCACCATCCTCCTCCTCCTCCTTTGTCTCCTCTTACTCCTTCTCCTCCTCCTCCTCCTCCTCCTCCTCCTCCTCATCATCATCATCATCATCATCATCATCACCACACCAACCATCTCTAAAGCAATCTAAATACATGGTCCAAAAGAAAAGCAAGAGTGTCAGGCCTGAAATCTGCTGAGAATTTATTTCCTGATGTTATATGCACAGCATTTACAGTAAGATCAGGAAAAGGGAATGCATTTTCTCAGAGAAAATTAGGACCTGATCCAGAGCACCCTGATACCTGACCCATGTGCCTTCCCAGTAGTTCTCTTGTTCAACGAGGTTCTTATTTAAGAAGTACTCTGCTCATCAATATGCAAATTACCTAAGTCTATGGCAGTAAATACAGGGAAGTCCACACCATAAAAACAGCATATGTGCAGTGTCCTCTCCACAGTCCCTGAACACATTGACTCTAGCCATGGAATGGTGCTGGGTCTTTCTCTTACTCCTGTCAGTAGCTGTAGGTAAGGTTCTCACCATTTTCAAATCTGAAGAAGAGATTGGACTTGAGGTGACAATGATATCCACTCTGCCTTTCTCTACACAGGTATCCACTGCCAGGTTCAGCTGCAGCAGTCTGGAGCTGAGTTAGTGAAGCCTGGGGCTTCAGTGAAGATATCCTGCAAGGTTTCTGGCTACACCTTCAGCAGTAGCTATATGAGTTGGCTAAAGCAGAGGCCTGGACAGAGTCTTGAGTGGATTGCATGGATTTATGCTGGAAGTGGTGGTACTAGCTTTAATCAGAAGTTCAAGGGCAAGGCCACACTGACTGCAGACATATCCTCCAGCACAGCCTACATGGATCTCAGCAGTCTGACATCTGAGGATTCTGCTGTCTATTACTGTGCAAGGCACAGTGTTATAACCACATCCTGAGTGTAACAGAAACTCTGGAGGAGCAGCAAGCTGCCCTGGGACTGAAAAGACTAACATTTAGACTTCCTCAGAAATAACCATTTTGAGTGTCTATCTTTTGCCTATTTTTTGTCAACTTTGTGTAATGTAATCTAAAAATAAAGTGGTGGTTATTTAAGATCTCTTACTGTACACCTTATTAAATTACATCACTTGCGAATACTTTCATTTACATGTTTCTTACTTATTAAAACAATAAAAATAAAAACAGAAAACCATGATGATTCTTGGTAAAATAACAATGGATTCTGAGAGACTAGAACTTTTGTTGAAATAGTTGGGAATAAATTATACTAGGAATTTGACCAATAATATCCTAATCACCAACAAAAAGGAACAAACCTTCCTGTCATAATCTTAATTATTACGTGACCTCAGGGTCATTGTTAACTCTGGATATGTGTTCCAAAAGATGTTCCTGTCTCTCAGATTATAAAAAATGTTTATATCAAAATGAATAGCTATATAAACAAAATTCACATTTTTTGGAAAATGCTATTAAATCACTTTTTACCAAACTTTATTAGGAACACAATATATGTACTTGTTAAATGAGATAGGCTCTGAGGTTATATATAAATATTTGCTCTCATATTTACTTCCTTTACAGCCTCAGTAATCATCCCTACAGTTACTAGCCTTTTTAGAACATGACCCTATTCTGAAACAGCATCAACTCTCATTATCCATTGCATACATGCTGGTTCACCTTTTCAAATAGAGTGTGATCTATCTGCATTCACATATGTTTCTTGTACTTTGCTTTGGCTGACTTCTCTTCTGTTAGTTAATCTGTTTTGTCCTATTCCCATTTTTGTGTGTGTTTCATTTATCTTACTTTTTCTTTTTTTAAATTATCTTTAGTATCTGTTTGTTTTATAAATAAAGGAACTGAAGCATGCTGAGAGATGATCAGGAAGGTGTTGGGAAGGAAAGTCAATAGCTGGAAAATATTACATGAACAAATCTATTTTCAGTAATAAATAGAAAAATAATTCTAAAAAATTAATAAAGAAAAATTTTGATAAAATTTTGCTCTGAAAATATCCCATTTGTATAAGTGCCTAGACTTTGTTTCATGTCTTTCTTTAAAATGATCAAATTGTATTCAGAAGGCAGAAGTAACAGGATTTTAGGATGTGACCTATATATAATGCATAATCCTTAGGTCTAGTGAAATCCATAAATAAAATATTTGGGGATTAGCCTCTCAGTCTCTCTCTCTCTCTCTCTCTCTCTCTCTCTCTCTCTCTCTCTCTCTCTGACTCTCTGTCTCTGTCCCTTTCTGTCTCTCTCTGTCTTTTTCTGTCTGTCTGTCTGTCTGTCTGTCTGTCTGTCTCTCTCTCTCTCTCTCTCTCTCTCTCTCTCTCTCTCTGTGTGTGTGTGTGTGTGTGTGTGTGTGTGTGTGTGTGTTTTCAGTAATGGAATTTCCCATTATTCATCTCCAAATGCATGCACAGAATAGTTTCTACTAGGATGCTTATACTTTCTTGTGGGCATTTATGTGTGTCATAGAGGAAAACAAACCCTGTGAAGAGATGACTATGAGGACCTGGTGCAGATGTACTTTGCCATCTTGTATCAAACTTTGAGGAGTCTAAGCACAAGCAGTTTATAATATATTTCAACATGAGAGAATTTGGAAAAGGGTCCCCAGGCAACAACAACTTCCATAGCCTTTCAAACTCCTGTTTCACAGTAATGCTTAAAGTAACTATTCTATGAATTTCTTGAGACCATCAGGGTAGGTTCTTTTGCTAAAGCCTAGAGTCTTATGTATCCTCAGACCAACAATATGTAGTACAGCAGGCCTTAAAATACATGTAACTCCTCCCTAAAGATGGATGATTCTGGGATATTCATTATGAGAATTAGGATTTGTTCTGTCCCTACAGATAGCAAAATGTTTGCCAGGTTGTTAAGAAACTCTACTCTCATCTTTTGTTTAGAGTGCGTGTATTTGAATTTATATCCTTCCTTCGGGAATAACATTACTGGTTGCCTTGGTGCTCCTCAGTGAGCGTCACATCCCTCATGCCATTTACAATTTTTATGACAATGCCACAAATAATATTGATAAGTATTTGTTGCCATGAGTCACTGAAAGTAAAACATCTAAATAATCAGTTGTGCTGAACCTGAGGAGCAGGTGCAAAGACAGGTGTTTCCTGATTCTACAAAGTATTTATTCTTCTCAATTAACCCCTTTCAAATGGGAGGGTGGGTGGGAAAACACCCTCAGAGAAGCAGGGGGAGGGGAATGGGAAAGGGAGTTTTCAGAGGGAAAGCAGGAAAGTGAATAATATTTGAAATATAAATTTTAAAAAAACTAATTAAAAAAATAAAGAAAAAAAAGAAAACCAGGAAATCATCTCCTTGTTCGTCCTTGTTTGAATGACACAAGACATGATCCAAATTACTGTCAGTTCCTATAATACTATCCAGGAAATGCTACAGAGGTATAAATAAAAAAAAATGAAGGCTTTTTCAATCACCAGAAAGACAGCTATTCTCAGAGGCAAATGAATATTTCAACTAGAAAATAAAACCTTGTTAAATCTCTAGACAAGTAAGTGAAAGACCTGTATGACCAAAACTTAAAGTCTTGGTTCTAAAAATTTTTTAGAACTCATCAGAAGATGGAAATATCTGTCATGCTTCTGGATTGTTAGTGTTAACAGAGTAGAAATGGTCATCCAACCAAAATCAATCACCAGATTCAATACAATACCCATTTAAATTCCAACACAATTCTTTGCCGATCTTGAAAGTACAGCATTCAAATTTAAGTAGAAAACAAACAATTAAAAAATTCTGGAAAGCTAAAACAGTCCTGTGGAATAAATGAACATTTGTAGGTACCACTAACCTTGATTTCAACATATATTGTAGAGCTAAAGTAAAATCATCATAGTACTGGAATAAAAGAAGAGTTGATTAATGGAATTTAATTAAAATCCCAGTGTACACTCATACACTTATGAACATAAATATTGATTTTGAAAAAGAAGCCAGAAATACACAACAAAACAGAGAAAGCACATTCAATAAAAGGTGCTGGTATAATTAAATATCTGCATGCAGAAAAAATTAAATAGATCCATACTTGTTACTATGAACAATACTCAAGAGTAACTGAAAAAAATCCTCAATAGGATGCCACATATTAATTACATATGAAAATTATTTAAATGAAAAACATGGAATACATATACATTTAAATGAAAGCTACAAACTTTCAAACATGAGACATCAAATATTTAGTGATTTCAACCTCCCGAGAAGCATCTATAAGTCTTTATGTAACGTCTTTCCATTGAAGAGCAGGTTTTCCCAGATAGAAAATGCAATTGTGATTTGGGAGCTCAGTATTTGATGTTCCATCCACAGTACTGACCCAAGGCAATTCTACTGGACAAGTGTAGGAAACCCGGTGTCAGGATATCATCCAATGCCATGTGATGTTCTAGTTCAGTGAAAATAGGGAGAATAGAGAAGTTGGCCAATTTGCAGCATCTGGCCTTCATTATATTTTGGTTCTCATCACTAATTTTTGTACATAGCAAAGGATTTAAATTAAATTTGTAATATCAAGACATTATTTGATTTTTGTGACTCAAGATAAGAGATAAAGATAAGAAGAGAGTAAACAATCCAACTCAGAGCTGAAATCACCCAAGTAGAAACAAAATGATGTATATAAAGAATCAACAAAAGCAGGAGCTGGTTCTTTCAGAAAATCAAAACATAGATAAACCTTTAACCAAACTAATTAGAGGACACAGAGATAGTATCTAAATTAACAAAATCAAAAATTAAAGGGAGATATAACAAAAGAAAATGAGAAAATTCCAAAACTTCACACACCCTACTACAAAAGCCTATCCTCAACAAAACTGGAAAATCTGGAGGAAATGTACAATTTTCTAGACAGATACCTGCTATCAAACTAAAATTAGGATTGGATAAAACATCTAAAGAGTCCCATAACGCCTAACAAAATAGATGGAGTCATTAATAGTATCCAAACAAAAAAAAAGTCCAGGGCAAGATGATTTTAATGAAGAATTTTACCAGACCATCAAAGAGGATCTAATACCAATACTCTTGAAACTATTCCTCAAAATAGATACAGAATGAACACTACCCAACTCATTCTATGAAGCCACAGTTACTCTGATACCAAAACCAAACAATGACCCAAAAAAGAAGGAGAACATCAGACCAATTTCACTTATGAATATCAATGAAATGTCATTCAATAAAATTCTCACAAACCAAATCCAAGAACACATCAGGACAATCATTAACCATGATCAAATAGGCTTCATCCCAGGGATGCAAGAATGGTTCATTATTAGAAATTTCATCAATGCAATCCACTACATACACAAACTCAAAGAAAAAAATTCATGATCATTTCATTAGATGATGTGTTGACAAAATTCAACAGTCCTTCATGATAAAAGTCTTGGAAGGATAAGAAATCCAAGGTGCATACCTAACCACAGTAAAAGGAATATACACTAAACCAGTAGCTTACATCAAAGAAAATGGAGATAAACTTGAAGAAATCCCACTAAAATCAAGGACTAGACATGGCTTCCCACTCACTATCTCACTATCTCTTCCATATAGTACTTGAAGTTCTTGCTAGAGAAATTTGACAAGAAAAGGAGGCCAATGGGAAATGAATAGGAAAGGAAGAACTCAAAATATCACTATTTCCAGATGATATGATAGCACACTTAAGTGACCCCCCAAATTCCACCAAAGACCTCCTGATGAAAAACTTCAGCAAAATGGTTGCATATAAAATTAACTCAAACAAGTCAGTAGACTTTCTTTACCCACATGATAAACAGGCTGAGAAAAATTAGGGAAATGACTCCTTTCCAAATAGTCACAAAAATATAACATATCTTGGTATGACCTGAACTAACAGGTGAAATATCTATATAACAAGAACTTGAAATTTCTAAAGAAAGAAATCCATGAAGACTTTAGAAGATGGAAAGATCTCCCATGCTACTGGATTGGCAGGATTAATAGAGTAAAAACAACCATCTGGCCAAAAGCAAACTAAAGAATCAATGCAATCCACATCAAAATTCCAACTCAATTCTTCAGAATTGGCAAGAGCAATTCTCAAATTTATTTGGAATAACAAAAATCCCATGATAGTGAAAATTATTCTTGACAATAAAAGAACTGCTCAGGGAAACACCATTCCTGACATCAAGCTATACTACAACACAGTAGTGATAAAAATTGCATGTCATCCCAGAAGCCCTAAATACTCAATGCACAATTAGCAAGTCAAATGATTCCCAAGAAGAAGAAAGGAGAGGACCCTGGGCCTGTAAAGATTGGATCCAGTTTTGTAGACCCAGAACAGAGAAATCGTTGGGGGGGGAATGATTGGGGAATAGTTGGGGGGGAGAGGAATTATGGGACGTATGGTGGGGGGGAATTGGGAAAGGGGAAAGCCTTTGGAATGTAAACATAGAATATAGAAAATAAAAATTAAAAAAAAAGAAAAAAGAAGAAGAAAATTGCATGTCATTAGTACAGTGATAGGCAGGCAGAACGATGTAATAGAATTGAAGACCCAGATATGAACCTACACACTTATGGTCACTTGATAATTGACAAGGGAGTTAAAAGTATCCAGTGGAAAATAAGAGCATTTTCAACCAATGGTGCTGGTTCAACTGGCAGTCAAAATGTAGAATGCAAATTGATCCATTCTTATCTCCCTGTACAAAGATCAAATCTAATTAGATCAAGGACCTCCACATAAAACCAGGTATAGTGAGTCTAACAGAAGAGGAAGTGGGGAATAACCTCAAACATATGGACAGAGGGGAAAAGTTCTTGAACAAAATAACAAGAGCTTATACTCTAAGATCAAGAATCAACTAAAGGAACCACATAAAATTACAAAGCTTCTGTAAGGCAATAGGACAAAACTGCAGATTGGAAAAAGATCTTTATCAATCTTACACCCAATAGGGGCCTAATATCCAACATACACAAGAAATTCAAGAAGTTAGACACTAGAGAACCACATAACCCTATTAAATTGTGAAAAAGAAATAAACAGAAACTTGGATGGCCAAGAAGCACCTACAGAAATGCTCATTATCCTTAGTCATCAGGGTAATGAAAATCAAGCAACCCTGAGATTCCTCCTCATGCCAGTCAGAATGGCTAAGATCACCCCAGGGAAGAGCAGATTCTGGTGAGAATGTTGAGGAAGAGAAATATTCCTTCATTTTTGGTGGTATTACAAGCTGTTACAAGCACTCTGGAATTCCATCTGGAGGTTTCTCAGAAAATTGGACATAGTTCTACCTGAGGACCCAGTTCTATTACTCCTGGGCATACACTCACACGAAGCTCCAATGCCTAATAAGAACACATGCTCCACTATGTTCATGTTAGCCTTACTTATAATAATCATAAGCTGGAACAAACCCAGATGTCCTTTAACAGAAGAATGGAAACAGAAAATGTGGTTCATTTACACAATGGAGTACTAAACAGCTGTTAAAAACAATGACTTCATGAAATTATTAAGCAAGTGGATAGAACTAGAAAATATCATCCTGAGTGAGGAAACCCAATCAAAAAAGAACACACATGCTATGCACTCACTGATAAGTGGATATTGTCCCGTGCTATAGTCTCCTCAGCAAGAATCCTTCTGCAGCAAATCGTTTATTGCATTTTGAAGAGGAAGACCACGAGGCCCCGCGAGCTACCCCCTATATAGTCCCCAAGGTTGCATGTCCACGTCTGATTGGCCGCTTACTCATGATCTCACTGGCACGGCCCGGGGTGGGTACAGACTTGGCGTGAACACACTCTTGCACATGCGCACACAGTTTGTTTCCTGAAGAGAGGTCGGGCTGGTACAGTGGAAGCCAATGCCATCTTGTGATGGCGAATGCTATTGTGGCTTTCCACATCTCCCCCTTTTTGTTTTACTAGAACGAGGCTGGTCTAGGCCTCTGCAGTTATGCTCATCTCCTGTGGCTCCTGTCTTAGGTCGTTCCTCTAATGCCACAGCCTTATCCATCATAGGGTAACGCTATCGCCCCAGGCCCAGTGTCTTAGATTGGTCTGTGCATGAGGAAAGTTGCCCGTCTCTGGATACCACAGTACCATGTGACAGTAACTGCTAAATGGCCTAGGGCGAACTCTATAAAAGAGGCCAGCCAAAAAATGAATTAGTGGGGAAGTCATGATCACCCTATCACGTGCAATGAGGAAACCTCAGCGATGTGCAAGGGCTGATCAAAGAATCATTGAGTCTCTCTCATCCCAGTGCAATGGATCCACAAATCCATGGGGTGCAAGAGCAGAGAACTCAGATGTCGATTAATTTTTGAGGATAGATAACCAAATTTCAGGGGAGGCCCCTTGTTCAATAGCCACAAGTGCTTGAGTGATAACAACCTTGTCACGTTTCTGTTGAGATCTGAGTTTGCAGACCAACCATAGCATGAACACTAATCCACAGCATAGGGCTGCACCAAACAGAGCCACCCCCACCCATTCTTTAAAATGAGAGAAGGCTGAAGGAATCCAGGAAGAGAGTCCCTACGTCAGTGACAGGTCCACTCGTGTTGAGTTAATAGCTAACACTGCTGCCCTCAAAGACTCAAGAGTCTCGTCAAATCCTGCTGACCAATTTCCTGCAAGGTACAATGAAAATTGTCTAGACAGATTAGCTGCTCGTGTAAAATTTTCATATTGTACGCTGGTAATGCAAAGCGCCCCCAATTTTCTCTCACATCCCAATTGGGCCAATTGAAAGAGAATATCCAATCTCTCCTCTACCAGGTCGAGGCACTGGTTAACAGTCATTAATCCGCCCTTCAGCTGGGCACTAGCGGAGGTATGAAGATCTACAGCATCTGCCACTGTGGCTGACAATTGATTCAGGGCTGTGCTTGTTTGGACTGTGGTGGTCATGGCGACCCCAACAGCAGTTGCTGCAGTTGCCGCAACAGCAGCCACCACCACTACAACAGCCACTGTTATTCCTAAATCTCTTTTTTGCCTGAATAAGGACAAGGTGGAAGGGGTTTCTACAGGGAAAGGAACCCACGGTGGGACTCTTGCAACCATGGCACAATTAGCCCACTTCGAATTCCAGCATTGTGACATCCAACAAGAATCATTAGAACAGGCTTCAAATGAATCATTGGAAAGGATAAATAAGAAAGGGGGGTAAACACAAACAGGGGTAGGTGGATAATCAGTCTGGTTCACCAAGGTTTTATTAAACCCAGTGATCTCTACAGTAGAGTTAACATGAGTAGTATAGTACGTTCCATCAGGCCTTATGGAAGCCATCTCCGACCCCCAGTGCTGGAAAAATCTTGAGATGCCAGTAAAGGAGGCCTTTCCGACAGCTCCTCCTCGGATAAAGACCAAGGGATTAAGTTCTGTACAACTACCATTAACTCCACAAAGTACCCATTTATGAAAGGGGTGCATTCTAAGGTCTTATAGAAAGAGTCCCTGTCTCATGGCCCCGGGTCTAAACTCTGCCAAGGATTCTCCAGGATCCGACATCATATTGGGGGAAAAGGAGAAGGTTCCGTCCTGATCTGCCCAGCGGGAGCTGGAAGATTGGCAGTCAGTCCAGGATGGGATTCGTCCCTCATCCTCCGGACTGCAGTGCGGTTCTATTCTGGGTTGATGAGGATGCTCCCTGTCTGTAACATTGGGCAATAGAAATGTGCCATTGACCCAAATTACCTCCTGCCAAAAGGTCATGTTTGTAATTGTTATACTTGGGTTACTAGTGTCCTGGGTCAATCTCACTTGGCCTCCCATCTGTGCATCAAACATTCCTAAGGCCCAGCCTGTGAGCTTAATGCATCTTCCTGTCCCGTCAATTTGACAACAAAGAGAACCTTGTTCTGATAAAGAACGATTCTCCCCTAGTGGTACCCGGATGGGATCAAATGGTAAGTAAGGCAGTTCTAGAGTTTTGTCAGTTGTAAAGAACTTAGGGAAAACAACTGCATCATGACGGACAGGTATGGGCTTTGGAAAGGCAGACAAAATTGCCCATCTGTATTCTCCCAATATACTAGGAACCAAGATCCAAAGAGGCAATGCGAGGGCTAGAAGTAGTTTTTGAGGGATCCATCCGGGAGTCATTTCCAGGTGTCAGAATTCTTCGTGTCAGTCGTTCTGGTAGCCAAAATGGGTTGTCTTCTTCCTGTGGGAAAACACAAACAGCTCCCCTGGATCTTATTAATATAGGATCCGGGCCATTCCATAGACCAGTCAAAACATCTTTCCATTTTACCATCTCTTTTGGTCTGTCAGGCTCTGAACAGTGACGTTCGGCCGCAGTATGGCCTTGGGCATCAAGATTTAAAAAATTAAGGGTGAAGAGTGCCGTGGAAACAGCTACTCTTGGTACTGAGGGTAGAGCCTCCTCGACTCCCCCTTTTTATTTAATTAGATAGGATTTGAGAGTGCGATGGGCACATTCTACAATGCCCTGTCCTTGAGGATTATACAGGAGACCAGTCAGATGAGTCACAACCATCTGGCGGCAGAACTGTTGAAATTTTTGAGAAGTATAAGTTGGTCCGTTGTCTGTCTTAAGAAGTTTGGGTTTACCCCAAGCACTCCACGCCTCAAGGCAATGTTGAATTACATGGGAGGCCTTATTCCCTGTTAGAGGTGTAGCAAACATGATGCCAGAGCATGTATCAATAGAAACATGTAGATACTGAAGTCTTCCAAAGGAGGGGATGAGTAACATCCATTTGCCAGACCTGCAGCAGTCGGATTCCCCATGGATTAACTCCCACATGGGGTACAGGCAAGAACTGACAATTTTGACATTGGGTAACTATTTTCCTAGCTACTTTTCTAGTCAGCGCAATTCGGTGGTGTATAGTTTCAGCCGTCACATGAAATTGTCTATGAAATTCTTTTGCTACATCTAATTGGGGGGACAAGGCAACTGCAATCACTCTTGTAACTTGGTCTGCTCGGTCATTTCCACGGGACATTGGACCAGGAAGGCTCGAGTGAGCTCTAATATGTGTTATAAATACAGGGGATCTCCTGCCAAGAAGGGTAGATTGAATTTGTTGAAAAATTTGAGCAAGTTTGCTGGAGGGCCTAATTACTCCAGCCACCTCAAAAACCTTAACCGCATTAACCACATAGAAGGAGTCTGATACAATGTTAAGCGGGCCAGGGAAGGCCTCGAGGACTTCTAACACCACTAAACATTCTACAACTTGGGGTGAGGTTTCATTATATTGTTTAGATACTACCTTATTATTGACCACATAAGCACCTACACCAGTTTTTGACCCGTCTGTATACACTACAGTTCCATCAACAAGTGGTTCCTGAGACATTATGTGTGGGAACACAATGGCTTGGCTGAAGGCAAAACTTTTTTCCAAAATGAGTAATAGCTGACTTTAACCCGCAGAGTGCAAGCTGAGCAACCGCATCGGGATACCAGTCAATAATCTTAGCAGGAGATGCATTGGGTTGGATCCACAATAAAGGCCCATTTTGCCACAAGACAGCTGTTGGTAATTGCATAGTTTTGAAAACACATAAATCAAAGGGCTTGCTTTCATCAATGCACTGTAATTGAGCATCCTGTAAGGCACTTTCTACAACTTATAAGGCCTGGTTTGCCACAGTTATAGCAGACCTTGCGATCACCTGTACCTGAGAGCTTTGGATCCTGTAGAATAGCAGCCGCGAGGCCTGCATTAGTAAGCAGGCCTCCAAGTTCTCGGCAGACTCTCAACCAGTCCTGTAACCCTTTGTTCTTTCTAGGTGTGATTGCTGCTCTGCATTCCTGTGTGGCTTGCTCATAGACCAATTGTTCCACTAAAGGCATTGCTTGTTCAGGGTCTCCAAAGATCCTGCCTGCTGCCTCTGCCATCCTAGCCACGAAGTCTGAGAATGGCTCCTGGGGGCCTTGTATGATTTTTGTTAAGTGTCCCCCAGATTCTCCCTTCCTAGAAAGTGCCTTCCACGCTTTAATGGCGGCAGTGGAGATTTGAGCATATGCTCCCCGGTCGTAATTTGTTTGATTATTGGCATATTGCCCTTGTCCTGTTAACAGGTCAATTGTCCAATCTCTTTGATCGCCTGTAGCACTGGCATTGACTTTGGCCTGTAACTGAGAGGCGTCATACCACAAGGCTTTCCATTCCATATATTGCCCCATATTAGGGAGCGCAGCCTTCACTGTTGTCTGCCAGTCTCCTGGAGTCATGGCCAGAGTGGCAAGCCTCTCGACTTGAGAAATAGTAAAATTGGCACTAACTCTGTAGTTATGGACCGACTCAGCAAGTTCTTTAATTTGGTTATATTCTACTGGTGAATGAATACGGCCTCTTTCGGCAGCCTCAAACACCGGAAATGCCTGCCATATCTTTTTCTGCTCATCTCTAGTAAGGAAGGAATCTGAACAGAATCCTTCCATATAAAGTGGAGGGGCGCTGGGGCCTATAGGCCAGGAAACCGCATGGTTTCCGCCTCCAGTTTTCTTCTGTTTTTTACCCAAGCTGTTAGCTCGTTGTTCATCTGGGTGGTATCTTTCTTCTTCATAGTGAGCTGCCTCATCTTCTAAGTCCTCTTCCTCAGAGGGGCTAAGCTTGTCTGTTTCTGAACTATCAAGCCCCAAAGCCTCTAACTCCTTTACCGGACAGAGGCTTTTCTTTTTCGGGGTTTTCTCCTCCTTTCCCCGTTTCTCTCCCAGGGTCCTTTTGTCCTCAAGTTTCTCCTCTTTCTCCTGTCTCTCCCCCAGGGCGTCCTTTCCCTCATCTCTCCCTTCCTTGGATCCAAGGTCCTTGGAATTGTCTTTTTTCTTAGGTGCACCTTTTCTCTTTGAGCTCTTTAACCTTTTATCTCGCTCTGTTTCTGACATGCTGTCTTGTAGCTCCTCTAATGCTCCCTGCCCTGCAACCACCATCAGGCGGTATGTTTCATCCTCCAGACACGATTTTACCAGTTTCCACAGGGCCATGGTCCCCACCTTCAGCTTCCCATTCTGTTGCTCCCTAACTAAGTCTCCCTTTAGTTTATCCCAGGAGGCGAGGGTCAGCGACCCTGAACATGCGTACCAAGGGGCCACACGATTGATCTCCTTAACAAAACTCTCCAAGGTCTTCCTTAAAAGTTTTAACTTGCGCTGCCTCAGAACAGATTGTAGCTCAGTGATCAAGGAATGTGAGCCTCCCATATTGCTCCTTTATCTACAGGAGAAGCTTAGATATAGGAGAGGCACCGCGGCTTATCTACCTCCATCTAACTGTGCCAAGCGGCAGCTGCTGAACCAGCTAGCACCACCCTCGATGAAAGCAAAATGAAACCAAAAGAAAAAGAATGAGCGCAGCCAAAACAATAACAAAAGCCTCCACCGCACCTTCTAAAGGGGAAGAGAGATGAGAGAGATCAAGACCAAACATGCCTCTCAGGGCTTACTTTTTGCCCTGCAGTTCTGGATCCTCTCCGCGGGCGGAAGGTCTCGTCGGCCCCTGCCGCCAGCGATGGTGAGGCACTCCCCCCCCCCCCCCCGTTTCGGCACCAGTTGTCCCTTGCTATCTTCTCGCCAGCAAGAGGATCCTTCTGCAGCAAATCGTTTATGTTTATTGCATTTTGAAGAGGAAGACCACGAGGCCCCGCGAGCTACCCCCTATATAGTCCCCAAGGTTGCGTGTCCACGTCTGATTGGCCGCTTACTCATTATCTCACTGGCACGGCCCAGGGTGGGTACAGACTTGGTGCTAACACACTCTTGCACATGCACACACAGTTTGTTTCCTGAAGAGAGGTCGGGCTGGTACAGCGGAAGCCAGCGCCATCTTGTGATAGGAAATGCTATCGCGGCTTTCCACAGGATATTAGCCCAAAAGCTTGGAATAGGCAAGATATAATTCACAGACAACATGTAGCCCAAGAAGGAGACACAAATGTCAATGCTTTACTGCTTCTTTGAAGGGGGAGCAAAAAATATGCACAGGAGGAAATATGAAGACAAAGTGTGGAGCAGAGACTGAAGCCAAGGCCATCCAGAGACTGCCCTACCATGGGGCCAGTCTCATATATAGTCACCAAACCTGGACGATATTGTGGATGATATGAAGTGCTGACAGGCACCTGATATGGCTGTTTCCTGAGAGTTTCGGTCAGAGCCTAATAAATACAAAGGCAGATGCTCACAGCCCACCACTTGCTTGAGCGAGGGTTCCCAATGGAAGAGTGGTAGGAGGGACTGAAGGAGTTGTGATGGTTCAGGCCCATGGGGATAGCAACAGTGTCAACCAGCCCAACCCCCAGAGCTCCCTGGGTTTGGACACCAACAAAATAGTAGTACATATGGAGAAACCCATGACTCTGGCAACATATGTGGCATAGGATGGACTTGTTGGTTGTTAGTGGGAGAAGTAGTCCTTGGGCCTGAGAGTGTTCAATGCTCCATTGGAGGGAAAAGGCAGGGCAGAAAGACATGAGTGGGTGGGTGGGGAGTACCCTCATTGAGGCAGGGGGCAGAGGGATGACATTGGGGCTCACTAATGGGAGATATGGAAAGAAAAAAGCAAATGAAATATAAATAAAGAAAATATCAAAATAAAAGAGACTTTCATAAAGATAAAAGGATGAACCATCATTTAAAATAAGGTTACAAAAACTGTATTTGCAGACAGATTTGCTTCAATGTCCTGCTATATTCCACACAGGATTGTATAGCAAAAGACATATTCTCTTACACCATCCAACTCTTCTGTTTCTTACAGTCTACTCCTTTGTTGTATTCTTTCTCAGATGTCAGGGCTTATTATGAATTTCCAAGATTTCACAAGGTCTTACAAACACATGGGCAACTAAGGGCATTGGCAACATATCACACTGTCTTCAACACACAAGAGGGTCTCTCTAACCATTAACTGTTGTGGAATGTTTCTGGGATTGGAACTTAGATTTTCACTTAATAACTTGTGTATTTTGGGAGCAGCATTGTCCACCCATACAGGTATGTGAATTCCATGGTTCACAAATTAAAGCAAAACATAAAGTTCATCAATGTGCTTTCTACTCATGTTTGCACAGGTATATATCCTAGAAAACCATAGAGCTACATCAGAACAAGTTACCTGAGTCAATACAAATAATTAAGGTAAAAATCTATATGCCTATCTGTTGTGGAAGGGCCTGGTGCTGTTCATGTGAACCAATCCCCTAATGAATAAAGGAGACAATCACTAGGTCAGGAGGCAGGATTTCTGAGTTGGACAGAGGAAGTGAGAAAGCAGGAGAGAGTTAGTTCTCTTAAGAAGAAGGACAGTAGAGGGGTAAGTTGTAACTGCTAGAGTTCGTGGTGGATCATATGGAAGCTCCATTGAAGGGATCAGATTTTAAAAAGGATTGCAAGATTTGATTTCAGTTGTGGCACCCAGAGATAAAATTAACATTGTTTCTGAAGTTAGTTTGTTTTGCATTTTCTTTCACTCCGTGGCTAGACTGGATTCAAGAGATAAAAGTACAGTGTCCAAGCATGTATTTGCCTGAGGTGCTGCACAAAGGACATGATATGTGTATATATATGTATATATATATATATATATATATATATATATATTATTTTCTATATTCTTTGTTTAAATTCCAAAGGCTTTCCCCTTTCCCAGTTACCCCCTCACCATATGTTCCATAAGTCCTCTTCCCCCTGCCCATTCCCAAATCACCCCCCCCCACACACACACCATTTCTCTGTTCTGGTACTCTCCTACAAATCTGGATCCAGTCTTTTTGGGACCAGGGTCCTCTCCTTTCTTCTTCTTGGTAATCTTTTGATTTGCTAATTGTGCCTTGAGTATTCAGAAATTTTGGGCTCATTAATGAGCCATGAGAGATTTGAAGCATGGGGTTAGCATGGCAGCAAATCGCCAGTGGGAAACCAGCAAACTGGGTAGAGATATTGTGATGTTCGGGGTCAGACTCTCCATGCAATAAAAACAGGTCAGCAATTGCCTGCCATAGCATGGCCAGCTATGCCGCCACTGCAGAGGCACAAGTGTAGAAATGTGCTGGTTCTACTTTTTTTTTTTTAAATATTTCTCACAACACATATCTTCAGTCTTCCATAAACCTTTGACAATTTGGTTTCGTGAGAAAATATAATAAGCATAGAAATGTTAAAACCTGATGTCATGAGAGTTCTTAAACACTTAACCTTCCTTCTTGGCTATCATTTACCAGATGAAGTGAAAACATGAAAGTATACTATGGAAAGGGGAATTGCAGACCAGTTCGTAAAGAGTTCTTTAGGGTGCTTCCAAGTTTTATTGTTAGACTATCAGCAGTTCAGTTCACACAAATTCACAGTGGTATCTTAATCCATTCTCAAACATCATTCATTAATCAGCATTTAAGCCTATATTCTATTGCCCTGGCCATTGTTAACTATGCTCTTACAATGGAATCTTCTGATTGGTGTCCATGTTCATTATGCACATTAATTTCTATTCCAGTCTGTTATGCAACTACTAGGATCAGTACTAAAGTACAACCATGTGCATATTTTCATAAGCATTGATTAACAATTCTTGTGAAAAGAAATCTATTGAGATGATGCCATCTATGTGTGCAAATGTGCATAGAATTTAGGAAGGGTCTTGCATCAGAAGTACAATATTTATATTCTTGTAATGGATGATTTCTGCCCACTTTCCAGGTTTGGTTTAGAAAGAAATCTTCATAACAAATCAGTGTTGGTGTATGGGGAGAGAGCATCAGCAGGTGATTTTCATTTCTCAGCCTTTCATAACCCAAACAACATGTGCCAAGAGGGCATAGCCCAGGTTAGTTTCTTATCCAAGCAGAATTTCCTCCTTCTGTGTACCCACAAATAACACATTAAGCAAAGTAAACATGTACGAGAAATGACATGGTCATCAAACAACTCAAAGAAGAAATCACTTTACATCATCAGTTCACTATGTTTTAGTGGTTTAAATGAAATCAGTTTCCTGCAATTGCTAAAAACGAATGCCACAGTCCATTAAACCTCTTAGCAATAACAGAGATTCTCTAATTGTAAAATTAAATACAATATTAAACAATCAGTCCTCAACTCTTCTTTCTAATACAAGGGTTCCTATATCAAGGGTATTAGTAGAGAGAATTCCCACAATCATCAAAGAAGTATTACTTCATTAGGAGGATTGGAGAGAGTGAAGGAACTACAATCATGGTCCTGCATACCAGATAAAAGGCTGTTCTCTTTCCTATGCCCTATGCTGATTACAGCAAAGGAAACTATGCTTAATTGAAGACATTAAAATAGCATGAATCCCAAATATGGTACCTAATTCATCCCAAACAAAAATAATAAATAGTTAGACAAAGTTTAATATGTAGTTATATCTCAAATAATAATCTCTGATAATATTATTTTTTTAATATTTAATACTTTTTCAGTAATGAAAAACCTTGAGGCCTTATTCCTCTTACCCCTTCCCACAATAAATGGTCTGCAGCCTAGTTCTGTTACTTTAATTAAATGTACATTTAATTATTCCTTGATCTTTATGTTAGTTTTCCTCAAATTTTCAAGTCGTAACTTTTATTCTTTAAATTACTATAAATTTATGGTATAATATCTGGTACAATGAAGTGTACAAGTAAGAAAAAACAACCAAAATGGAGCTGGGGAGATCGCTCACTGATTATAGAGTACTGGCTGATCTTTCAGAGGACCCAGTTCAAATCACATCAAATCAAATCAAATCCTCAAAGGTTTCAACTCCCTGCCACTCTAGGTTGAGGAAATCAGATAACCTCATATATGTAGGAAAAATAAAAATGCCCATAAAATTTCAAAAATAAATTAATGTTTGTGAAGGACAAACACAAATTAAAGCTGTAGAAATGCTATTCCAAACACATAATGATAAATATTTTAATGAAAAAATGGAAATATTATTCCATTTTCTCAGACATTTGCACCATTCATTGTTGATCGTAAGGATCACACAGCAGAGCATAAGATATAGCAGGAAGCTATGCAAATAAGGCCTTCTCCTGTTCATTAAAACTGGACCAAACCTGACCCTAAAGTTCAGGCAGAGAACTCTAGCCCTGTCTTCCCATTCATTGTTCAGCACTGGACCCTGAACATGAGTTTGGGGCTGAATTGAGTTTTTGCTATTGTTTTTGTTTTTCAAGGTAATTATGAATAAGAAACAATAGAGTGTGCATAAGTAGTCATAGGTGAGAGTGACTGTGGGAATGTGTGACAGTTTCTTGATCAATATCCTTTCTGTTTGCAGGTATGCACTGTGAGGTGCAGCTTGTTGATACTGGTGGAGGATTGGTGCAGCCTAAAGGTTCATTGAAACTCTTATGTGCAGCTTCTGGTTTCAGTATCAATAGCTATGCCATGGCCTGGGTCCGCCAAAGGCTCCAGGAAAGTGTCTGGAAAGCGTTACTCTCATAAGAAGTAAAAGTAGTAATTATGAAACCTTTTATGTGGATTTGGTGAAAGACAGATTTGCCATCTCCAGAGATGATTCACAAAGCATGGCCTAGCTGCAAATGAACGACTTGAAAACTGAGGATACCACCATGTATTACTGTACAAGACACACAGTGAGAAGTCTTCAGTGTGAGCCTAGACAAAAATCTCCTGTGTAGGTATATAGGACCAGCAGGAGCCTCTCTATACACACAAAGTCCAGGTCATCTTTGATGTAGATGCTGACATAATTGATATTTTACTGTTGTATCTTGGCTCTTTCTCTATCTGATGTCTTTGGGGTACATCTATAGAATATAGATTCTTGGAATTGATCATGTCTTGAAAAATAAAGTTTAGAATTCACTGTTTTGACTGAATAATTTTAAGTCAAATATGTCACCGAGCCCTGCTGTTAAATAAATTGTAAATGGAAGTGGAAACCCTGGTTGTGATTTAAAATTTCTTCAACAGTTACAGATCATGACCTACTGGATCTTAAGGCAACCTTCGTCTTTTCACAGCACATACTAGCTTAGCTGGTATCAGTTGCAGCAATGCTCATGCTCGCATTTAAGGCATGAGTCATGCCAGTTAATTCTGGTGTGTTATCCTAGCAGTAATTACTGCATTCATTCTAGTGCTCAATTTCACTCTCAGAACATCTGGTTAAGATTCAGAACCAATGCTGAATTTTTAGAATTTCATCATACCATGGAGATTATTGAGATTGATGGTGATTTCTCACAAGGGATTCCCTTTCACTTCTTTCTATCCAGACTCGGGTATTAATGTCTGACTAACATTTGCAATGCATTCTTTCTCACCTCTGGTAGTAGATTTTACATCTCATCTAGAGGAGTGTTTGGTAACTGTTCTATTTTGTGCAAATATTGAATCTCAATACTTACATCATAAACATATAGCATGCTGTCCTCAAATTCCTAAAAAAATAAATACACCAACAAATATCAAGGCTTATGTGAGAGGAAAACAAGTGGCTTTAGAACTCATGAAATCTGGCCCAGCTATTCGTGCAACCAGGATATGTGTGCCCCCAAGAGACAAGAGTTCAGAAGTCTATATGTCCTTCAGACCTCAAGCTGTTATAAAGTATTCCTCTGCTTGTTGTACACACAATTATTACATTCTTCCTGATCTAAGAGATGAATGGAAATTTGAAGAGGGCTTCCACACCCACACTGTGTAGTATTACTGGCACTTAACATAATAGTTGTTGTTTTTTTCAGGCATTGCTGGTAGAGCAGATTAATGATTCAATCACTACCAATATAGGAAAGAACTTCGAATTTCATGAATTCACTGTTTCTAATGGTATCACACACATTTCTTGAACACCGTAATTTCTCGCAGCCAAGCTGCACCAGGCGGAAGCTGTGTGATATTTACTGGGAAAAGCCTTGTTTGGCAGGGCTGTTCAAGGTGAATGCCGCTGTGGGCCTCCTTGGCTGCAGATAGGGCTTAGCTGAAATTTCTCATGGCAAGCTGTGTGACCCTTTATCTGACCTGTTCTTTTACTTACAAGATGTCCCTGCCAGCCGGAGGTGCGAGCATCCAGGCGTGATGATTCATTGAGAGTTTATTCTTTGAGCTACAGCACTGGCCATGATTTATCTTCTAGAGATCCATTGCTTTGCTTTTAATCAGCTGTACAGTTAACCTAGATACATTAAAGAATTAACCTCCCAACAATTTATATTATTTGTATGGTTAGCTGGCTTTGGCACTCTGACATGGAAACCTTCAGTTAAGTAAAGTTTCAAAGTAAGCCTGAGGGAGTCTCACAAGAAGATAGCGGGCATGGTGTAATCTCTGACTCTTGAATTACTCATTGACTACAGAGGGACGCGATGACCTTGTGTGTAATCTCTGACTCTTGAATTACTAATTTATCGACTACAGAGGGACACGATAACATTGTGTGTAATCTCTGACGTTCATGCCTGATTCATTTTGTATTTCCTTGTGCCAGATACTCATGGTAACCATTCTTTGTAAACATTTCACTGGATACATTTTTTCTTTAGTAATGTAATACCAACTTGAGTGGGTATAAAAATTCCTGCCTCAGAACAGTAAAGTGCATTCAGACACATTCAGATCTTGTGTGTGTCTGTCTGTCATTTCACGCCGCGACCAGTGCCTTCCTGCATACCAAAGACCCTGATTCCCCCACGGGAGTGTGTGTTTTCGACTGAGTCGGTCCGTGACAGATGGGGCCTCTGAACAGGGACATTTGGGCAGGTAAACTTTCCTTCTTTCTTTCTTTCTTTCTTTCAAGGCTACTGGCGGTGTCTTGCAAAGGAGGCTGCAGCTCCGCTAGCAGAGAATACGCTAGTTATAGGCAAGTAATCTGATATCATGGGGCAGACCGAGTCAAAGCAGGAACGAATGTTCTTCTTGGTATTTAAGCATATGATGGCTGGCAGAGGGTTAAAAGTTTCAGAAAGTACAACCAGGGAGTTCTTTGAGATACTCCTTAAGCAGTTGGCTTGGCAGAATGCTAATGCTTTATGCCAAGATTTGATAAGGCCTATTAGAAAGACAGGAACAGTGCAGGACTATGTGAAAGCCTGCGTGGATGCCTCACCAGCCGTAGTCCAAGGTATGGCCTACGCTGCAGCTATGAAGGGAGAGATATTCAGCGCCTATGTTAAAAGGACTTATGGTAAAGGAGGGAAAGGAACCTCCAAGCCCACTTGTTTTAAATGTGGGAAAGTAGGACATGTGCGAAGGCAATGTCCAGGAAACAATAAGAGGGACTCCAATAGAAGGGGTCCTCCCCCAGGAGCATGCCCTCGTTGCCAGAAAGGCAGGCACTGGAAAAGTGAGTGCAAGTCTAGGTTCCACAAGGATGGAACACCCCTTAATGGGGAAAAGGAGGACTTGGCTGTGTATCACTGCGCATTTCTTGGATCCCGTAATATCACGCAGCCAAGCTGCAATCCAGGCAGAGGCTGAGTGATATTTACTGGGGAAAGTCTTGTTTGGCAGGGCTGTCCGAGATGAATGCCGCTGTGGGCCTCCTTGGCTGCAGATAGAGCTGAGCTGAAATTTCTCGTGGCAAGCTGTGTAAACCTTTATCTGACCTGTTCTTTTACTTACGAGATGTCTCTGCCAGCCAGAGGTGCGAGCATTCCAGGCGTGACAGTTCATTCAGAGTTCATTCTTTGAACTACAGTACTGGCCATGATTTTCCTTCTAGAGATCCATTGCTTTGCTTTTAATTAGCTGTACAGTTATTACCTAGATACATTAAAGAATTAACCTCCCAACAATTTATTTGTATGGTTAGCTGACTTTGGCACTCTGACATGAAAACCATCAGTTAGGTAAAGTTTCAAAATAAGCCTGAGAAAGATAGCATACATAGTGTTTCCAAGAACTAATTACTAATTCCAATTACTAATTTATCATTGACTACAGAGGGACGCGATGACCTTGTGTGTAATCTCTGACTCTTAAATCACTAATTCATCATTGACCACAGAGGGGCGCAATGACCTTGTGTGTAATCTCTGACGTTCATACCTGACTAATTTTGTATTTCCTTGTGCCAGATACTCATGGTAACTATTCTTTGTAAACATTTAAAAATACCTGCCTCAGAACAGTAAAGTGCATTCAGACGCATTCATATCTTGTGTGTGTCTGTCTGTCATTCGCCGGACCTGTACCTTCCTGCATACCAAAGACCCTGATTTCCCCACGGGAGTGTGTTCCGACTGAGTCGGTCCGTGGCAGCTGGCGCCTCAGAACAGGGACCTTGGGCAGGTAAACTTTCCTTCTTTCTTTCTTTCTTTCTTTCTTTCAAGGTAACAGGCCGGATCTTGCGAGGGAGCTGCGGTCCCGCCGGTAAAGGATCACCGGTTAAGTGCAAGTAATCTGATATCATGGGGCAGACCGAGTCAAAGCAGGAACGAATGTTCTTTTCAGTGTTTAAGCATATGATGGCTAGCAGAGAGTTAAAAGTTTTAGAAAGTACAACCAGGGAGTTCTTTGAGATACTCCTTAAGCAGTTGGCTTGGGAGAATGCTAATGCTTTGTGTCAAGATATCATAAGGCCTGTCAGAAAGACAGGAACAATGCAGGACTATACAAAAGTCTGCGCAGATGCCTCACCAGCCATAGTCCAAGGTATGGCCTACGCTGCAGCTATGAAGGGAGAGAATACAGCGCCTATGTTAAAAAGACTTATGGTAAAGGAGGGAAAGAAACCTCCGGGCCCACTTGTTTTAAATGTGGGAAATCAGGACATGTGCAAAAGCAATGTCCAGAGAACATTAAGAGGGACTCCAATAGAAAGGGTCTTCCCCCAGGAGTATGCCCTCGTTGCCAAAAAGGCAGGCACTGGAAAAGTGAGTGCAAGTCTAGGTTCCACAAGGATGGAACACCCCTTAATGGGGAAAAGAAGGAGGAGGAATCAAAAAACTAAATCAGGGGCAGCCTCTCAGCCCCGAACTCGAAAGAGAGGAAACTGCTGTAGTCACATCAGGGAGTCCTCTGAATCCTGAGGCTCCTGAATTTACTATACATGATTTGCCTAGAGCTACTCCTGGTAGTGCTGGTTTAGATTTAGCCTCTTGTGATGATGTAATATTCTCTAGATGGGATGGTGTTTCCTTGGTCTCTACGTCTACCTTGGGAACTCTGCCACAGGGAACTGTAGGGTTAATAATTGGCCGTAGTTCAAATTATAAAAAGAATTTTGAGGTGCTGCCTGGTGTGATTGATAGTGATAGCACAGGAGAAATAAAAGTCATGATTAGACCATTAAAAGAAACTATACAAATTCATAAGGGGCAGAGAATAGCTCAGCTTCTGCTCCTGCCTTATCTTAACTTACCTAATCCAATCTTAAAGCATGAACGTGGACAAGGGAAGTTTGGTTCTACAGATGTTGTGGCATGGATCCAAAATATTGGTATGGAAAGACCTTTTAAAGCAGTTAGAGTAAATGGAAAGTTGTTTCAAGGACTTTTGGATACAGGGGCAGATAAGACTTGTATAGCAGGAAAGGATTGGCCTTCATCTTGGCCATGTAAGAGGACTTCTTCTTCTTTGTTAGGTTTAGGGACAGCTTTTAATGTGGCTCAAAGTTCACAGTTCCTGAAATGGGAATTGGAAGGAAAGACAGGAATGATTCAGCCTTACGTTGTGCCTTCTCTCCCCTTTTCCTTGTGGGGAAGAGACATGATGAGTGACATGGGTGTAAAATTAGTCACCTCAGATAATCTGAGTGAACAGCATTTTTCATAGGGGCCGCTGAGGGCTTGTTGTATGCAGACAAATTAAATTGGAAATCAGAGCAGCCTGTATGGCTTAATCAGTGGTCCCTAACAGAAGAAAAAATACAGGCTATAGAACAACTTGTGCAAGAACAATTAGAAAAAGGACATCTTGAAGAAAGCAATAGTCCTTGGAACACTCCCATATTTGTAATAAAGAAAAAATCTGGAAAGTGGAGATTGCTACAGGACCTTAGGGCAGTAAATGCTACCATGGAAGACATGGGAGCGTTGCAGCCAGGACTGCCCTCTCCAGTGGCAGTTCCTGCAGGATGGGATGTGATAGTAATTGATTTGCAAGATTGCTTTTTTACTATAAAATTACATCCTGAGGATTGTAAAAGATTTGCTTTTAGTGTGCCAGCTGTAAATTTGAGAAGGCCATACAGAAGGTATCAATGGAAAGTGTTGCCTCAAGGAATGAAAAATAGTCCGACATTATGTCAAAAATTTGTGGATCAAGCTTTAGTATTGATCAGAAAAAAATATCCTGAGGCTTACTTTGCCCACTTTATGGATGACATCTTGATAGCTCATCAATCACCATCAATTAATAAGGAAATATTACTTTATACAATTGAACATTTTACCAAATTTGGATTAGTAATAGCCCCAGATAAGATACAAAAGAATAGACCTTTAAGTTATTTGGGACAGTTAATTCATGATTACAATATTGCCTCACAAAAGGTGTCTATAAGAATAGACAAATTAAGGAATTTAAATGATTTTCAGAAATTATTAGGAAATATTAATTGGATTAGACCTTTTTTGAAAATTACTACAGGAGAATTAAGTCCTTTGTTCCAACTATTACAAGGGGATACTGATCCTAAGTCTCCAAGAGTTATGACTCAAGAAGCCATAAAAGCTTTAGCATTGGTGGAAGAAAACTTAAATGATGCAAAGGTAAAGCAGATATCTTATGATAAAGAGTGGGACTTGATAATTTTTAAAACACCTTACACTCCCACTGGATGCTTATGGCAGGATGGTGTGTTAGAATGGATACATTTACCTCATGTGCAACAGAAAATGTTGGCTTCTTATCCATATATGTGCTCATTATTGATTAATAAAGGAAGAATGAGATCCAGGGAACTATTTGGTAGAGAAATGCATAATATTATATTACCATATAATAAAAGGCAATTTGAAATACTATTGATGGAAGATGATGATTGGGGAATTGCATTGCAAGGTTATACAGGACAAATTAAATATCATTATCCTAAACATCCTTTAATTGAATTTTATAAGGAAACAAATAATTTTCTCAAATAAGTGTTCTTCACAACCTTTGGAGTCTGCCTTATGTATTTTCACAGATGGCTCCTCTAATGGGAGGTCCGTGGTTTATGTACCAGGACAAAAGCCTCTGATAGAGGAAGGTGTGCAGACTTCTGCTCAGCAAGCAGAGATAAGAGCAGTTCTACTTGCTTTTCAGAATTTTACAGAAAAATTTAATCTTTATACGGATTCAAAGTATGTGGTTAACTTGTTTCCAGCCATAGAAACAGCCTTGCTTTCAGGGCAGTCTCAAATTTTAAATTTATTACAGCAATTGCAAAATATGATTAGAAAAAGAGTAGAAAAATTTTATGTAGGACATATACGGGGTCACTCTAATTTACCAGGCCCTCTTAGTAAAGGAAATTATATGGCTGATGCGTTAACTAGAGGAACAGTTATGAATGTATTAGAGGCAAAGAATAGTCATGAGCTACATCATCAAAATGCTCTTGCTTTAAGAAGGATGTTTCATATTACTAGAGAACAAGCCAGACAGATAGTTAAGGATTGTGGTAATTGTCCTCAAGTTTACCACCCACAAAAAATGGGAGTAAATCCCCGAGGCCTTAAGGCATTAGCTTTATGGCAAATGGACGTTACACATATCCCTGAATTTGGAAAATTGGCTTATGTTCATGTGACAGTGGATACTTATTCTCATGTGCTGTTTGCCTCTGCTAGAAGTGGAGAAGCTGTGAAAGATGTAATTCAACATCTTGTACAAAGCTTCATGATGATGGGAAAGCCATTGAGAATTAAGACAAATAATGCTCCAGCTTATACATCTAAGGCTTTTGCCTCTTTTCTGCGAGCATGGGATATACACCATACCACAGGAATACCATATAATCCCCAAGGACAGGCAATAATTGAGAGATCTCACCAAACTTTGAAAAATCAGATTGAATGCCTCAGAGCTGCTAATAAATATTTTTCTCCCCATCATCTTTTGAATCATGCTTTTTTTGTGATAAATTATTTGAATACTGATGAACAAGGAAACTCCCCTGCTATGAAACATTGGGGAGGAATAAAAGGAGAACAACTTCCACAAGTAATGTGGAAAGACTTATTAACCAGATCCTGGAAAGGACCGGATGCTTTAATTTCCTCCGGGAGAGGATATGCTTGTGTTTTTCCACAGGATGCAGATAGTCCAATCTGGATCCCAGACAGGCTCATTCGGCCGTTTAACCAGAGGGCCTCTATCAAGGAATCAGAGGAGAAAGCAGAGACTAAAAATGAAGAAGATTCTGAGAATTATAATGGGGCTTGATATTGCTGTTCTACGGGAGACCTCAACTGTTCCTGAGTCACAGGAGTCAAGGGAGGATCTGCCCACCTGGGGACAGCTGAGGAGACTCGCCCAAGAAGCGCAGCAGATGATCACTAGCACCAAAAAGCAGTTATCGACAGAAAATATGTTTCTTGCTATGTTTGTTATCCTTTCTATGCAAATGTGTCCTGTGTCTGCAGTTTCATATTGGGCTTATGTTCCTCATCCCCCACTTCTTCATCCCGTGGGTTGGGGGGAGAATGTAAATATTAGAGTGATGACCAATGATACCAGACTTATGGGGGGACATGCTACTCTTTCCTCCCATCTAACCTCTACTCCATTTAGATATAAGGGGATGTCAGACTCTGCTCCGATTTGCATTGATTTAGCTAGATAGGGGTCTATGGGTTGTCTTTCTCTCGCCTATAAAACTATTCTCGCTGATGCTCCAGATAAATCGCCTCCAGCAAAAGAACCTCCATATCATAGAAGATTTATGTGGGAAATTAAACTAAAGATTTTGGGGACTAATTTTCATAATGAAACCTTTAGGAAGTTATTTAAGGAAATCCCTTTAGATTTATGTTCCTGGAACTATAAAGATAAAGATAAGATGTGGGACCTTCCTCGGATTTATGTAAGACCAAGTTGGCTTAAATGTGGTTTTGAACGTTGGGCTATAGCACATACTCCCTGGGAGAATCAAGAGAGGATTTATGATTATTCCGTAGCCACACCAAATGATAACTATAGAGCTTTACTTCTTGCAAAAAAATTACAGTATCATGGATATAAACCTGAAAGGTTTACTTTAGAACCTATTAATAGGTGGTTTACACCAGGATGGGTAGAACCTATCTATGTTAGTCATTCTCCTTTAGGTGATGTTTTGAATACATTTCCAGGACTATTTAGACTTTTTGCTGCATCTAGTATAATTTACTTTAAGAAGCCTCTGGAGTCTAGACCTCTTCCTGTGGCGATTAGATCTTGTTTGAGCTATCCCTATAGTATACTTGCTGAAAATGATACAGATTTAATCATTACTAAATTAGGGCACTCTTATGAGGTTCACTGTTCCAAATGTATTTTAACTAATTGTATTGATCATAAGTTGGTTGAATCCGATTCACGCATTGTGATATTACAAAGACCTTCCTACGTAATGCTTCCTGTAGATCTAAAGGATGAAGCTTGGTTTGACAATGAGGCTTTACAGGTAGTTACAAGAATTAGTGAGCTTATTAGGCCAAAGCGTTTTGTAGCAGCTTTAATGTTAGGTATCAGTGCCTTGATAGCTATTGTAACTTCACTTACAGTTTCATCAGTTACTTTAGTCTCAGAAATGAAGACTGCACACTTTGTGAATGATTTGAGTAAGAATGTTTCTTTGGCACTGGTAAAACAAGAGGTTATAGATAAGAAATTGGAAGCAAAGATTGATGCTCTAGAGGATGTAGTTCTAGAGTTAGGACAAGAGATAGAAAATATTAAGGTTCAGCTTTCCACCAAATGTCATGCCAGCTTTCGATACATATGCGTAACGCCATTAATCTATGATAAGCAACATAATTGGACTCTTACAAAAAATCATTTGTTTTGGAATTTGGAAAGATAATGATATCTCTCATGATATATCTCAATTAAAAGCTCAAATTGCGGTTATGAGTAAAGCACAAGATGGATCGATTAACTTAGAGGATTTGGCTCAGGCCTTTAGTTCTCGTTTGAAGTCTCTGAACCCTGTAACTTGGTTACATTGGATTGTTGTCATTGCCGTGGCTGCAGGGGTAATCTTTCTTTTTCTTCTTATCTTTCCAATAATTTTCAAACTAGTCTTCTCCTCCATTTCTGCTGCCAAAAGAGATAGTCATGAGCTCAAAATTAAAAAATAAAAAAGCGGGAGATATCACTGCGCATTTCTTGGATCCCGTAATTTCATGCAGCCAAGCTGCAATCCAGGCAGAGGCTGAGTGATATTTACTGGGGAAAGTCTTGTTTGGCAGGGCTGTCCGAGATGAATGCCGCTGTGGGCCTCCTTGGCTGCAGATAGAGCTGAGCTGAAATTTCTCGTGGCAAGCTGTGTAAACCTTTATCTGACCTGTTCTTTTACTTACGAGATGTCTCTGCCAGCCAGAGGTGCGAGCATTCCAGGCGTGACAGTTCATTCAGAGTTCATTCTTTGAACTACAGTACTGGCCATGATTTTCCTTCTAGAGATCCATTGCTTTGCTTTTAATTAGCTGTACAGTTATTACCTAGATACTTTAAAGAATTAACCTCCCAACAATTTATTTGTATGGTTAGCTGACTTTGGCACTCTGACATGAAAACCATCAGTTAGGTAAAGTTTCAAAATAAGCCTGAGAAAGATAGCATACATAGTGTTTCCAAGAACTAATTACTAATTCCAATTACTAATTTATCATTGACTACAGAGGGACGCGATGACCTTGTGTGTAATCTCTGACTCTTAAATCACTAATTCATCATTGACCACAGAGGGGCGCAATGACCTTGTGTGTAATCTCTGACGTTCATACCTGACTAATTTTGTATTTCCTTGTGCCAGATACTCATGGTAACTATTCTTTGTAAACATTTAAAAATACCTGCCTCAGAACAGTAAAGTGCATTCAGACGCATTCATATCTTGTGTGTGTCTGTCTGTCATTCGCCGGACCTGTACCTTCCTGCATACCAAAGACCCTGATTTCCCCACGGGAGTGTGTTCCGACTGAGTCGGTCCGTGGCAGCTGTGGACAGTCAGGAGAAGGACCTGGCTGTGGTTTTTCTGAACAAAGGAGACAGAGTGCTCCTTTTACCCAGGCGGGAGTGGACGCAGAATTCCACTCGGTCAGAGGTTGCATTTGGCTGTTTGGTTCAAGTCCAGATGCGGATGAGTGTGCTTGGATCTGCTAGTGTCTGTTGTTTTTGTTCTGTTCTTATGTTTTTGTTCTTTGCTGTAAGCCAGTCTGAAAATTTCAGTTTTACTTGTGTCTGGGGCTCAGAGAGCCTGTCTGGTGTGGTAGGTTTGACGGGCAACCTTGCTAGACCTCAGGGGTCTGGAGGAGGGCTCAGTAAGGCTCTTCTCCATCTGTAAACAGCAATAACGGCGAGAGCCAAGTTTGGCTGAAATCTGGTTTTGGTTATTGCAAGGGCACCTAATGTCTGGTCCTCTAGGGGCAAATTGTGTGTTGATTTTCCTTGTTTTTATGTTCTTATATCTAGAGACCTGATGGTGGCAGTGTCAGGCTGTCTATATGGTGTTATTTTGTATCTTGTTCTGTGTTCTCGGACTTAGGCTGGCTGAAAAGTTGGGGTCTTAGACCCCAGCTCAATATTTCTAGACACAGAGCTGCTGGTTCTTTTTTATTTCCCTTTTCTCTGCTCTCAGCCTGAGAACTCCAAGGTTAAACTGTTTGACTGGGCTCCTGGCTGTACCCCCCCGCTTTTCTTTATAGTTTCTTCTTCTAAAGAAAAACTTCAGACTGCAGCTGCAAGGTCGTTCTCTGCCAAGTTAAAACAAAAAGGAGACAAAATACTTTGAAGGCCCTCTGATAGAGAAATATGGATATGGGAATTCTGAATTTAAGTTGGTACAGATGGTTTATTTCATTTATTTTAAATTGTTTAAATTATTATGATATTATATTAAGCTTTACATTAAGCAAAAAAATCTGTCTCAGTGATATTGAAGTCTTATTTTGAGATTTATATTGCAGGGATTGTTATTATGTTCAAGGCATAGATTCTTATTTGATAGAGACTATATTTTAATACAAAATCAAGGTTTTCATTGGTATAAATAGTAAAATGTAAAGTACAGGATTTACACCCAGTCATTCTTTGCTGTTATTGTTACAGATCTGAGATGTTTAAGCCTATGAGTTTGGAGCCAAATAAAATATAAGGCTCTGAGTTTATTATTAGGGTGTTTTCTATGTTTTAATCAGAAATAAATGAAGATAGTTAACAGACAACAGTTCACATTACTTTACATAAAAAGTTGGTTTTTTAAAAATTGTCAAAAGTCCATGGAATATGATGTTTAATGTTATTTATTTTTGTTATAGAGACTAGTCTGCTCCTGACAGCTTCCCTTTCTTGGAGAAACAGCATGTGTAAAGTTGCTTCTGTTATGAGGAAGAGAGAGAGAGCCACAAGATTGCCTCTCTTCATCTACAGACAAACTTAATGTGTCCATAAATTATTATATGGCTTAATTCCTGATTCTTTAAATCTCTCAGGTATTCTTGTGTCTGAAGGCTAAAGACCGATGCTCTAACATTTTAAAGTATAAACTGTTCAGGTGTTCAGCAGTGTCTATCATTAGGCTAAAGATAAGAGAGGTCGGGCTGGAGAGGTGGCTCAGAGGTTAAGAGCACTGACTGCTCTTCAGAAGGTCCTGAGTTCAAATCCCAGCAACCACATGGTGGCTCACAACCATCCATAATGAGATCTGACACCCTCTTCTGGTGTGTCTGAAGACAACTACAGAGTACTTAGATATAATAATAAATAAATCTTTGGGCTGGAGCAAGCAGAGGTCCTGAAATCAATTCCCAGTAACTACCTGATGGCTTACAACCATCTGCCCAACTACAATGTACTCACATGCATACAATAAATAAATAAACCCTTTTAAAAAAAAGATAAGAGAGGTCATGCAAGGGGCGACGGAACCCCCTTCAGTCTTTCTGGAAAGACTCATGGAGGCATACAGAAGGTATACTCCTGTTGACCTTACGTCTGAGGGGCAGCGAGCCTCTGTTATTATGGTTTTCATTGGGCAGTCAGCCCCAACATCAGAAAGAAATTGCATCGGATTGAGGATTGCAGGACTAAGGGATATGGTTAGAGAAGAAGAACAAAAAGAAGGTAAGGAGAGCGGGAAGCTAGAGAAGGCAAAAAGGGCAGGGAGCGGCAGAGATAGGAAAAAGATGCTAGATGCTAGAAAGACTGTTAGCTCAAGTATATTTGTGCTATGCATGGTTTTTAGAAGGAAAAGTAATGGGTATGTAGATAGGAGGTCTGTGCATGTTGAAGAGGGATTGAGGAAGTTAGAAAAGGAAGGTGCTGGGGAGCAATCCTTAACAACAGAGACAGAGAGAAAAGAAGGAGGAGGAATCAAAAATCTAAATCAGGGGCAGCCTCTCAGCCCCGAACTCGAAAGAGAGCAGAGTTTGAAGCAGGAAGGACTCAGTTCTCGGTGATTGAAAATGGGAGTAAATCCCCGAGGCCTTAAGGCATTAGCTTTATGGCAAATGGACGTTACACATATCCCTGAATTTGGAAAATTGGCTTATGTTCATGTGACAGTGGATACATATTCTCATGTGCTGTTTGCCTCTGCTAGAAGTGGAGAAGCTGTGAAAGATGTAATTCAACATCTTGTACAAAGCTTCATGATGATGGGAAAGCCATTGAGAATTAAGACAGATAATGCTCCAGCTTATACATCTAAGGCTTTTGCCTCTTTTCTGCGAGCATGGGATATACACCATACCACAGGAATACCATATAATCCCCAAGGACAGGCAATAATTGAGAGATCTCACCAAACTTTGAAAAATCAGATTGAACGCCTCAGGGCTGCTAATAAATATTTTTCTCCCCATCATCTTTTGAATCATGCTCTTTTTGTGATAAAAAGATTTAAATACTGATGAACAAGGAAACTCCCCTGCTATGAAACATTGGGGAGGAATAAAAAGAAGAACAACTTCCACAAGTAATGTGGAAAGACTTATTAACCGGATCCTGGAAAGGACCGGATGCTTTAATTTCCTCGAGAAGAGGGTATGCTTGTGTTTTTCCACAGGATGCAGATAGTCCAATCTGGATCCCAGACAGGCTCATCTGGCCGTTTAACCAGAGGGCCTCTATCGAGGAATCAGAGGAGAAAGCAGAGACTGAAAAAGAAGAAGATGCTGAGAATGATGATGGGACTTGATCTTGCTGTTCTACGGGAGACCTCAACTGTTGCTGAACCGTCACAAGAGTCAAGGGAGAGTCTGCCCACCTGGGGACAGCTGAGGAGACTCGCCAGAGAAGCGCAGCAGATGATCACTAGCACCAAAAAGCAGTTATCGACAGAAAATATGTTTCTTGCTATGTTTGTTATCCTTTCTATGCAAATGTGTCCTGTGTCTGCAGTTTCATATTGGGCTTATGTTCCTCATCCCCCACTTCTTCATCCCGTGGGTTGGGGGGAGAATGTAAATATTAGAGTGATGACCAATGATACTGGACTTATGGGGGGACATGCTACTCTTTCCTCCCATCTAACCTCTACTCCATTTAGATATAAGGGGATGTCAGACTCTGCTCCGATTTGCATCAATTTAGCTAGATCGGGGTCTATGGGTTGTCTTTCTCTTGCCTATAAAACTATTCTTGCTGATGCTCCAGATAAATTGCCTCCAGCAAAAGAACCTCCATATCATAGAAGATTTATGTGGGAAATTAAACTTAAGATTTTGGGGACTAATTTTCATAATGAAATCTTTGAGAAGTTATCTAAGGACATCCCTTTAGATTCGTGTTCCCAGAACTATAAAGATAAAGATAAGATGTGGGAGCCTCCTCGGAGTTATGAAAGACCAAGTTGGCTTAAATGTGGTTTTGAACATTGGGCTATAGCACATACTCCCTGGAAGAGTCAAGAGAAGATTTATGATTATTCTGTAGCGACACCAAATAATAACTATAGAGCTTTTCTTCTTGGTGAAAAATTACAGTATCATGGATATAAGCCTGAAAGGTTTACTTTAGAACCTATTAATAGGTGGTATACACCAGGATGGGTAGAACCTATCTATGTTAGTCATTCTCCTTCAGGTGATGTTTTGAATACATTTCCAGGACTATTTAGACTTCTTGCTGCATCAGATATAATTTACTTTAAGAAGCCTCTGGAGTCTAGATATCTTCCTGTAGCAATTAGATCTTGTTTGAGCTATCCTTATAGTATACTTGCTGGGAAAGATACAGATTTATTCATTACTAAATTAGGGCACTCTTATGAGGTTCACTGTTCCAAATGTATTTTGACTAATTGTATTGATCATAAGTTGATTGAATCCTATTCACGCATTGTGATATGACAAAGGCCTTCCTACGTAATGCTTCCTGTAGATCTAAAGGATGAAGCTTGGTTTGACAATGAGGCTTTACAGGTAGTTACTAGAATTAGTGAGCTTATTAGGCCAAAGCGTTTTGTAGCAGCTTTAATTTTAGGTATCAGTGCCTTGATAGCTATTGTGACTTCACTTACAGTTTCATCAGTTGCTTTAGTCTCAGAGATGAAGACTGCACACTTTGTTAATGATTTGAATAAGAATGTTTCTTTGGCACTGGTAAAACAAGAGGTTATAGATAAGAAATTAGAAGCAAAGATTGATGCTTTAGAGGATGTAGTTCTGGAGTTAGGACAAGAGATAGAAAATATTAAGGTTCAGCTTTCCACCAGATGTCATGCCAGCTTTCGATACATATGCGTAACGCCATTAATTTATGACAAGTAACATAATTGGACTCTTACTAAGAATCATTTGTTGGGAATTTGGAAAGATAATGATATCTCTCATGATATGGCTCAATTAAAAACTCAAATTGCGGTTATGAGTAAAGCACAAGATGGATCGGTTAATTTAGAGGATTTGGCTCAGGCTTTTAGTTCTAGTTTGAAGTCTCTGAACCCTGTAACTTGGTTACATTGGATTGTTGTCGTTGCTGTGGCTGCAGGGGTAATCTTTCTTTTTCTTCTTATCCTTCCAATAATTTTCAAACTAGTCTTCTCCTCCATTTCTGCTGCCAAAAGAGATATTCATGAGCTCAAATTAAAAAATATAAAAGGGGGAGATATCACACGCATTTCTTGAACACCGTAATTTCTCGCAGCCAAGCTGCACCAGGCGGAAGCTGTGTGATATTTACTGGGAAAAGCCTTGTTTGGCAGGGCTGTTCAAGGTGAATGCCGCTGTGGGCCTCCTTGGCTGCAGATAGGGCTTAGCTGAAATTTCTCATGGCAAGCTGTGTGACCCTTTATCTGACCTGTTCTTTTACTTACAAGATGTCCCTGCCAGCCGGAGGTGCGAACATCCAGGCGTGATGATTCATTGAGAGTTTATTCTTTGAGCTACAGCACTGGCTATGATTTATCCTCTAGAGATCCATTGCTTTGCTTTTAATCAGCTGTACAGTTAACCTAGATACATTAAAAAATTAACCTCCCAACAATTTATATTATTTGTATGGTTAGCTGGCTTTGGCACTCTGACATGGAAACCTTCAGTTAAGTAAAGTTTCAAAGTAAGCCTGAGGGAGTCTCACAAGAAGATAGCGGGCATGGTGTAATCTCTGACTCTTGAATTACTCATTGACTACAGAGGGACGCGATGACCTTGTGTGTAATCTCTGACTCTTGAATTACTAATTTATCGACTACAGAGGGACGCGATAACCTTGTGTGTAATCTCTGACGTTCATGCCTGATTCATTTTGTATTTCCTTGTGCCAGATACTCATGGTAACCATTCTTTGTAAACATTTCACTGGATACATTTTTTCTTTAGTAATGTAATACCAACTTGAGTGGGTATAAAAATTCCTGCCTCAGAACAGTAAAGTGCATTCAGACGCATTCAGATCTTGTGTGTGTCTGTCTGTCATTTCACGCCGCGACCAGTGCCTTCCTGCATACCAAAGACCCTGATTCCCCCACGGGAGTGTGTGTTCTGAGTGAGTCGGTCCGTGGCATAATGGCTGAATAGTACTCCTTTGTGTATATATACCACATTGTTTGTATCCATTCCTCCATTGAGGGACATCTGGTTACTTTCTAGCTTCTGGCTATTATAAATAAGGCTGCTATGAACATAGTTGAGCATGTATCCTTATTGCATGCTGGGGAATCTGCTGGGTATATGCCCAGGAAAGGTATGGCTGGGTCCTCCAGAAGTATTGTGTCCAGTTTTCTGAGGAACCACCAGACTGATTTCCAGAGTGGTTGTACCCGCTTGCAGTCCCACCAGCAGTAGAGGTGTGTTCCTCTTTCTCCACATCCTCGCCAACACCTGATATCTCCTGAGTTTGTCCATAATCATTTACTAGAGTAAAAATTAGAAGGTAATAATCTTGTATTTTCTATACTGCTGGGAAGACTTTTTTGGCTTATGTAAAGTATATTTGTATGTGGGGTGTGTGTGTGCAGAAATAAAGATGTTCGGCAGAGCTCATTGAGTTTGCTCTGTCCACCAAAAAAGTGTGAAAAAAGTGTGTAGATGCATGTATATAAACTGTGTGAAGCTTTGCTCCATCCACCAAATAAGTGAATGCATATGAATGTATATAGGTATGTTTGTGTGTGTGTATATGTGTGTTTATGTGTGAAGTTGATGGAGCTTCCACAATGGAACTTGTTAAAGTTTACTTTATCCAGAATATGTGTGCGTGTGTGTGTGTGTGTGTGTGTGTGTGTGTGTGGTGTGATATCCCTCCTCTCTCTTTTTTTACCTGCCTTTTGCATCTCCCAAGGGTTTTTTTCATGACTCAGTGGACTCCAAAATTGTACTTCATCAGTCACTCAGGAAGTACTTTCTTTATCCCCAGTCATTGCTGATGCTATGCCCTGCTTCAATTTACCCTGGAGGTCAAATCTGTTCTGTATCAATATACATTGTAGGTCCTTGTGAAATACTTAAAGATCCATTGATGGTTTCTTTTTTCTAAAACTTTTTCCCTCTGTGTTGACTTTCTCCTCACATGTCTTTGTGATGAACAGGGAGACCCAGTTGACCTGCAGCACTGATTGAAAGTACCCTTTAAATGAATTCTTATTTGCATATATCTGGATTTATTTTAAGAAAAGTTTTTATTGATAGTTTGAAATTTCATATCATGCACCCCAATCCCACACATTTTGCTCACCCTGCACACCTGCCCTCCACTAATGAAACATTGTCCAGAACTGAGAAAAAAACTCAGTTGTGCAAGCTGTAGTTATGATAGTGTGTGTTCCACAATACCATATTGTCCACATTTATTTGCTTGCAATTGTTCACTGAAATGACTTGTTGGTCTTGTATGAGGTAAAACCTCTGGCTCCTTTTACATATCAGTATTGGAAACTCACTGGGATTCCTCTCCTTTGGCAAAACAACTCCTGTACTTTCACTGTGTCTTGGAAATCCTCTAGACACATGGACTCTAGTAGTCCATTGATAGGGTACATGTTGATGTCGATCAATTCAAATCTCTGCATCTGTGCCTGAAAGGACCCTGAAACATTCAGCCCATTAGCTTTCCAGTTCTCACAGACACAATCAGCTCACCTAAAACACACCCATATTCAGGGCCAGAGGTACTGTGCTGCCCAGGTGTGATCCAGACAGCATCTTCCAAATATTACAGTTGGTGAAGATGAGGGCCAGCTCTCCTATTCTCTAGCTCTCATACCCACAGAACCAACTCTCTTCATTGTTTCAGGCAGTGAGGGATAATAGGGGAGGAGGACATTTCCTTGTCCACTTCACAACACAGGAGACAAATGGCAGGGCTAGTTCTCCTATGGTCATATCCTAATTGCCTTGTTTTTGGCAAATTCTGAAATTTGTTTGGCATATATCCAAGGTCAGGGTCATCTATTCTGTTCTATTGCTATCTGGGTTAGCTCTCCCATAATGCCCAGGATAGGATAGAGTCAGTCTTGCATATTACTCAGGTGTCAAGTTCCTGGGGATAAAAGCAGACTAGGAATTTCCACTGGTCTTTGCTGGTGAAAGAGGTCTGCCTGGATACTCATTGGTGTGCAGCCATGGACAGGCTTACTTCCTCAATCCTGCAGCTGATTGTCTCTCCATGTGTGTGCCAAGGCTCCCTAAGAGATGAACATTTCTGTTCTCACCATATTCCAACCATACCTTTGCCTTTTTTCCCTACAGTGTTTTCTTGTTTTTGGTTACCCTAAATGAGTCTGGCTCTGGAATGTTGCACTCCTACTAGAATCTGACCTTTATTTTCTCTGGGTTATCACTGATTACTTATGATATCACTGTGAGCTGGCTCTGTTATCCCTCAGAAAAGGATCTGGATTGTCTTGTATACATTTGGTGGGATAATCATAAGTACTACAACCCATTCATGAAGAAGCAGCTAACAATTTCTAAGGACAGCTTCAACCCCCAGACATTCCTTCAAGATTACCACAGTGGATTCTATGGATACTGCCACATATTAACAGTGCTTGAAGAGAACATTTAAACCTCCTTAGTTTTCAGCTGTACAATACTTCAGGCAATTCTCAGTTCTGTGCCTTAATTTTACCATGCAGGAGGTTTGGAGGTGGCACACACTTCCTGATAGCCTTTGGGGTTTCCTCTTCACTCTGGGATTCAGAGATCTGGCTCCCTGTTATCACACCAAGGCCACTTTAAAACTTGTTCATTAATGAGAATCTGTTTGTCTGTCTGTTTTTTGTTTAAACCAAATATATCTGTTCCATAACCAGGGTGTTCATAGCAATGGTTGCACTTAGTCTTTGGCCTAAAATTTTTACAAGAGCAGATTATAAATTATTGTAATGTTTGCCTAAGTAAACAACTGACTGTGAGAAGATTGACAGTTGTTGTTATTGTTGCTGTTGTTGTTTTTTTACAGTGATTGAGGAACTTTTAGCCAATTTTAAAATGACAGAATAAATTATGAAAAAGGAATACACTAGACTTTAGCAATATCAACATGTGAGGAATAAGTTTAAATTAAGGATGCTTTTGAAAATTAACTGGAGAAATAAAACATGTAACAAAACTCACAAATGGTATGTACAAATTAAAATACATGTCAAAATGAAAGATTAATTCGTTTCTTCTTAAAAGACCCCAAATGTAACCAAAACAAAATAAACATGTTTGCCACTCTTTTCTTTTATCAATGGATACATGAAGAGCATGTAGCCAGAGCCAGGAAGAAGTTTTCTGGTCTTATCACATAGAGATTCTCTTTCCAATAGGAACAAGACAAACTCAGGTAGAACATTAGCTCTCAAAGTCATTTTACAATCCTCAAACTTGAATGCAGACAAAAAACTGCATTCCTCTAGAGACTAGTCTTCCCAAAAACATTTGACCAAGCAGAACCTGCATTTTTCTAGTAATGACTCCATGCAGGGTAATGCTGAAATTTATATAGCATTAAGAATGAGCACAAAGGCTTATCTTCTTCTTCTTTTTCTTTTAAACTTTTTATTACATATTTACTTATTTACATTTCAAATGTTATCCCCTTTCCTCCTTTCCTCCCTGAAAAGCCCATTTCCCAATATCCTTCCCCTGATCATCACCCCACTTCCACCATCCTGACTTGGCATTCTCCTATGCAGGGGCATTGAGACTTTACAGGACCAATGGCTTCTCCTCTCATTGATGTCTGAAAAGGCCATCCTCTACTACATATGTAGCTGGAGCCATGGATCCTTTTATGTATACTATTTGATTGGAGGTTTAGTCCGTGGGAGCTCTGGGGGTACTGGTTGGTTCACATTTTTGTTCCTCCTATGGGGCTGCAAATGTCATGTGCTAAATGATCTGTAGATAATGAAAAATAACTCTTGCCAAGGGTATTGGTTGATCTCCATAAACGTAAGATAACGCCCTATGGCTAGAAAGACTTACATAGTTTACTGAATGTGGAATATTTTATTTGTTGAGTAACTGGATGTGTCACCAATACTATTGTTTATAGTAGTAGAAAATGCTTTGCTTCTCTGAGGAAAGGTCAAAAACAATCAATCAAACTACAAATTGTGGAACATACAATTGTGACCTGCCTACAAGATATTATGGTACAACAGTGACACAAATGTTATAGAGATAAACAACCATTCTCCTTTTGTATATTATGCCCACTCTAAGAATGTAATCACTGCCAGAGACTAATAGATTAACCTAGAACCAATGCCTGAAACTACAAGTTTAACCTAGAACATATTGGTTATTGCTCCTTCCCCTGCATGATGCCATCAAGATGGTTTTTGTGGAACATAATTATCCTGTATTTCTGGGATCATTTCCATTGCAGATCTTTAAGATTCAGAGTCTTCCTGTAGTCAGTCCATTTTCATTTCCTCCAAAAAATTTCTTGCTCATTCTCTATCCTTGTTAGTACAGGCCAATTTTAGCACTAAGTTAAAAACTTTTTTAGCTTCTGATAGTCACAAAGGTAACAGGTTGCTTCAATACTTTATTTATTTCAATAGTCTCACTCCTCTATATTCTTATTGGCTATGTTCTGACATGGTACACTGTAAATCAAACTATGAACAAATATATATCTTCCTTCCTTCAGTTTCCAAAGTTAGCATCTACAGTACAGGTGGAAACTAATATAGAAATTAGTACTAGGAAGTAGGGCTACTGCTTTATTATCCGGAGTGTGCTGTAGTCACTGTTCTATTGTTGTGAAGAGACACCTTGACCATGAACACCTTTATAAGAGGAGGCACTTAATTGGAATATAGCTTATAGTTTCATAGGGATTGCTTGTTATTATATTGGTTAGAACATTTTGGCATGCCTGATATTGGAGCAAGTGTTGTGAGCTAAAATTCGATCACTGGTACAAAGCAAAAGATGGGTCTTGCCAGGGTTTGGGGTCATCAAAATGCACCCTAAATGACACACTTTCCCCAACATAAACTACACAAATTCTTCTAATCCTATCAAACTGTTTCCATTGCTGATGACTAATTGTGTAAACATGTGAACCTATAGAAGATGAGGCCATTCAAACCCCAACATGTGCTAAAGGTGTGTCCTGATTCAGAAAGGACAAAAACACATTTACCCCATAATTTTTTAAAAAAATATTTTTCTGATTTATTGAAATATCTTATTAAAATAGATTTATTTTCCATATCCTACACATTAACATTACATATTTTCTAACCTTTTGAGTTTAGTTTGGACTACAAAGCATAACTTATTAATGAACGTGGGTTCTTTGAATCATTAGGATAGGAAATCTCTATTGGACAAAAGTAACTCAAAACTTAATGGTGCAGTGTTTGTATACTCCAATGGCTTGTTTTGTACAGTTATATAGTATACTAGCTTTATGAGTAACACTACAATATTGTGAAAAGGTTTGGTGTCTATGAGATGAGAAATGCAAACAAGGAAAGCATCAGTTTTTATTGTCTTCAGAATGTTCATTAAAGCAAATTAAGTGTGCTATAATAAGACTAGCATATCCTTTAGGTTGATCTGTGGCCCATGTCATGGTTGCGAAAGCATATTTAGAGACCCGGACAAATTTTTGCTTGCCAAATTGTGACATTTTAGTAATATCCACTTGTCAAATGCATTTAGTTTGTCTGTGTGGATAATCCTACAGGGAAATGGTTTAGTGTGTAATTTAGAACAATCAGGATATATGGCTTTGCTGATTTTTGGTTCGTTGAAATTTTGGTTGCAGAAATGAAGCAGGATTTTGAGTTTGAACATTAGAGTCAGTAGCCTTTGACAGGTTTAAGGCAAGGCAGTGAAAAATTAAGTATCTTCTGAGGTCCTAGGCATCCCTGAATAAGCACATATGTGGATGATTGCTGGGAGCCAACCCCAGCAAAGGTGTTTCTTCTTGGTCCTTCTTGAGGCAGCGGAGGGGGGAAGAGAGTCGGCGGGGGTAAGACTTTGTCTTACAGAAAGTTTAGGGTTGTTGTATAATAAAAGGTTTACTTATCTAAATCTAAGTTACTAGGCTAACATAGCTGACCTGCCTTCTGTGTTCCTCTGGAGCCAGAGACTGCAGTCTCGGGCATTTAACACCTCATCCTAAAACAGCAGGAGATTAAGTAAAGGGTTAATTGCTAGAGCCTTTTCCCTGTTGTCCAGATGCCTCTTGCTTGTCAGTCTAGGGGTGAAGTTAGGAGCAATAAACTTCTAATGAACCTGGAGAAGAGAATAACACTTGTAGACAGAAAAAATTTCTACATACGTGAATATGCATAATCTCACATAAATTCACACATATATCTTCATACATCTTCATACATAGATTCACACATACATCTTTCACGCAGTCAGCTGGGCCCAGCTTGCATGCATTCTCACAATTTCATACTTACACACATACATGCACACATTCCCACAATTGCATACTTACACACACATCCATACTTACATATGCATATGGAGCAAAGACCAAGCACCGGTGCAGAAAGAACTCACTCATTCTGGATAAAAGATGGACTACAATATTTATTGCATGGAGAAAGAAAAAGCTTCCACCCTTTCAATGCTAAATGAATTAAATCCATGTTTGTAAGAAAAAGACTTTGTTTCTCTTAATAAGACTAAGCCTGCTTTGTCCTTACCATGGGACCTGTCCTTTCCAATGGTAAGGAGAAGCCTGCCTGCTCCTTCTACTCTCTGCAACATCTTCTTTTTTCCTCTTTCTCTCTGCCTCCTGCACATTGTTATTCTCTTAGTTAGTTTATGTTACCTATAGTTTCTAAGTTACTCCACTCTGCATTATCCTTCTAGTCTTGTTCTCTTCTGACTGAAAAACTTCTCCTCAGTTCAGTTCTCCTCTCAGCTCTGTCCCTCTCATTCAGTTCTTCTGGTCTGACTTCTCTTTGTCTTCAGCCCTTAAACGTCTTTCAGAATGCATGATCACATGTTACAAAGTTCATCATAAGTTCACACAGAAAACCAAGTCCTAAATTGAAATAGAAGCTTACAACAGAGAATGTTTACATGCATATCCATTAGGAGTAATTATCTTACTATCACTTGTCTTCTCTACAGGTTCGTAGAAAGTTTAAAACCATAACTAAGTTATAAGTGACGTTTTGTATAGAAAAACCCAGTCAATATTTTACCTTCTGTCCTAACACCTATAATAAATCCTAGTTCCCTTTTTATGACCTTTAGTTAATTGTTTTACAACCTCTTGGAATGTGCTCTGAGTAGGAGAAAGTCTGGTTGCCATCTAAGAGCAATTAACTTGTGACACTTGGGAGACTGGCAGAGTTCTCATTGCAGTTTGGCTATAGGAGGGATCTAGTAGCAGTCCCATTAGAAAAGAGCTTAGTAATCACAGATATAATTTTAGGAATTCTTATAGGATCATCATTAAAACTAAAGTCATCTATTTGTCTACATAGCATCACTATAAGACATCTTCATGGATCTGCAAGGATCTGCTCCAAAGGAATGTGCTATTACTATTGATTATTATAAATGTATAATAATAATAACAACAGGAAAAGCATATAAATAGCAGGAAATCTTTCCTAAAATTAGTCCCCCACAGCCTTGCTGAATGGGGGCTCACCTGTCGCAGATTATATAATAATCCGAGGCAGGCATTTCAGGATGAACATCTGCTAGTATATTAGCTTGTCCCATTATGGCTCCTGACAGATGATGAAGAATTGTAAAGACCTCATTCAAATTATTTGATGATCTCAGGAAACGTTTTGAATGCAAGTCAGTTTGGGGTATCTATGCTGTTTGTGGTAAGGAATAGCACTGGTTGTAAATAGAGCACCAATGGGAACATTCGCTAAAATGATGATGCTCCAGATTCTCATGGCTCTAGAAAATTCATTCTCTTGGGCTTAGCAAACAGCAGTATGAAAAACCATCTAATTACATCCTGTACATGGAGGAATTTAATCTTTTACTTTATCTATGAGATAAGTAGAAGGATTAACAATAGGAAAATTGAGGCAGGTTGTGGTGCCTCATGCCTATAATCCAAGTTCTCTGGAAGCAAAGGCAGACAGATCTCTGAATTCAAGACCAGACTCGTCTACAGATGGAGTTCCTAGACAGTCAAGGTTTAGTGAGTAATATTGTCATTAAAACACCCAAGTAATAAATAAATCGATTACAAAATACTAGGGGAAAAGAGACACTTGATTGCATTGATTCTGAAAACGTCACTAGTGATAGTCAAGTTTACCAACATAATCTGAAAGTGAAATACTCCATTCATAATTAGTTTTATAAATAATAGCTTTAATTTTCATTGTACATCAATTTTGAGATGTAATATGTTTCTTTATGATATTTTCATAAATGATGGCTAGCTATTATTAAAGACACATTACAGGTCAAATTCATATTCTCAGGTGTGTTCGGGAGATGCATGCTGATAATCTAGAATGCAATTATGTGTCTTGTACTTAGTGGTTATTAGCAATTTACACATAAAATATCTATGTGGCTTCAAAACAAAGTGGAATAGTTATTGTTAATATTCATATATTATGGAAAAGTGTTTTGAGCCTTTTCTTTCAAAAAGCCATGATTGCAGAAACAGTAAACTTCCCTGTGAATTCTTCTGGGCACATAACAAGAGTTACTATTGTTCTGGATGTGCCCTGATACAGGTACCATTTTTCTTATAATTAACATTTGTTCCAAAATGATCCAGATTGTTTGTTCTTAAGTTCACAAGAAGTTTAAGTTCAAGTGGATGATAAATATACAGGTAATCAAACAGTTCTTAAATGAAGAGATAGAATATGGAATAATAGTCCAAAAGCTATTTTAAAACCATCCCTCAACTTCCTGTTTTTCTTTAAGATTCTCCAATAGATGTGCATTTTAAAAGGAATAATTTGTTAATAGCACTTGTTTTAATCACCTTCAATTATAAACTATGTTAGAGTTACATTAAAAACATTCTGACATAAAAATTGGATTACTCTGACAGGAGACATTTTGGTAGTGTGTACAATTTCAAAGGCATTTGAAATATCCCTGAGACATTTCCAGAGCCACACATACACACATTAGCACATTTTTAGAATTATAGTAATCAAAATTTAAAGTACTTAAAAAATATATGCATACATATACACTAACAGTGATGTCATTGCTTGCACAAAACATCTGTATTCATTATTGAATTGAACATGCAACATTATTGCTAGTAATCATATAGATTCTTTCTTCATTTAAACCTTTTAAATGAAGTTAAATGTATCAATGATTGACTGAGGAACTGCCTTGTAAGTCTCTTGTTGAACCTGTTCATTTCCTGTGCTGATTTTAGTAACTCACTTCATCATTGATCACTGATATATGTCAATCTAACCGATCCTAAATAAAAGACTGAGGCTCATGCAGACAACAGTTGAGTTTCCATCCATCTTTGAAATGGAATCTCAATGACACAATGTACATTACAAAGAAGAGAAGAATTATAATCAGGTCTCTCTCTCTCTCTCTCTCTCTCTCTCTCTCTCTCTCTCTCTCTGTGTGTGTGTGTGTGTGTGTGTGTGTGAGAGAGAGAGAGAGAGAGAGAGAGAGAGAGAGAGAGAGAGAGATAATTTACAAATATGGATTCTCACAATCAGCAGGGGGCACTGCAGATCTACCAGTTTTGTAAATAGTAAAGGGTAGCAGAAGACAAAGAAGTTGTTCAGTTAGTGGATTTCATAGCCAACATAATTACATTTGGAGAACGTGTGAGATCTCAGTGCCATAATACTGGAGAGTTTTTGTTGTTGTTGTTGCTGTTGTTAAGTTACATCTATATTGTGGTCAGGAAGTTTCAAAAGAGTTCCTTTATGCTGCTGGAAAGTACACTATATCATGTAAGACTTATAAATAAATTTTAAGGGTATTTGAGCCCCAGGAACCTGGCCAACATGGGGAAAAGTTTTCCAGGAGTTTCCACCTGATTTCAATGTTGATCATAGTCCTGATGATCACTGGTGTCTGATTATTGTCTAATGGCAGCATGATGATCAATGTTACTTCTCAGACATACAAATATGGTTAAACTGAACGAGATTCACTTGGTCATTGAATATTTGAAATGTGATTCACCTTGATAAACATTGATATACTGACTAGAATCTCTGTAAGATGGACAAACTCTGCCTGCACAAGTGCCAGAATGGAACGTGGACTCCATTTCCTCTGATACCTGAAATTCACCATGTTGTTGTCTACCAAAGAAAAACCACTATTCTGACTCAGAAAGTATAAGGTCTTTATCTATGATATACCTTTCCTAATGATTATGTAAATTACAGTTTGAGGTTGCAAATCCAGTGATATACACAAAACAAACAGTACAGCTATAATACACAAATATTCACAGTCCCTGAACATACAAATTTTAATCTTGGACTGAAGTTGGATTTTGCTAAATCTGGTAGCGGCAGCCACAGGTGATTCATGACATTGCCCAAGAGGAATTTGATACAGAGTTTATCTGTAACTTCCTTCAAGGATAAGTTATGTAGTGTATACTCTAGAGATCCCCATAAACCTCTCTGAACTTGATTTGCTTACCTCCTAAATATATGCTTACTGAGGGCATCATGGTGCTTCATTCAATGAGAGAATCAGAATGAGGGTATGTCAGTCATTTTCTAGACACAATTCTCCCTGCAGAGTGGCTCAGGAAAAGTACAAGTAGTTTCCATGCCCTTAAGTCATTCAGTAGAAGGAGGAGGAGGAACAGGAGGAGGAGGAGAGGAGGAGGAGGAGGAGGAGTAGGAGGAGGAGGAGGAGGAGGAGGAGGAGGAGGAGGAAGAGGAGGAAGAGAAGAAGAAGAAGAAGAAAGAAAGAAAGAAAGAAAGAAAGAAAGAAAGAAAGAAGAAAATGAAGAAGAAAATGAAGAAGAGGAAAGCAAGCTTACAGAGGAAACCCCTTGTAGCTTAAGATAAATTAACACTGTAAATTTGGAAGATAAGGGAAAATAATGCACTGAGTAATGGAAGTATAGGGAAAACACGAGAAATCAATTTGTGCTCATACTCAAGGCAAAGATCTGTTTCAAAGTTCTGCACAGTCTCACAGACATTGAACTCCATCACCAAATATTGTGATCCTCATTAGTTTAGGAGAATAAATTCATACCATCAATTTGTAACCATGCAGAGCACAGTATTTTCTAAATGGATTGCATTGTAAGAGAATGCTTTCTTTGTAAATCCATAATATTTAAGTAGGCATGCTTTTCTGGACATTGCAATCTATGTTATCCATTACCATTTCAGCATCCTGGAGTGTGAAGTCCACCCTCATAGACATTTCCCAGCACAAAAGAGATGTTGAAATGCCAAGAAAAAAAAATCTGGCACCCTATATTATAGGTCCAACTATTCCACTTCAATGATTATTGTTGATGCTATCAGGATGCTACTATGAGAATTGACAATTCATAGGACATCATATTGATTGTGACCAGTGATGGAAGAGAGAAACATTGCACTGGTGCCAGTTTCTTCTATTCTTCTTTCTTCCACTCATCCCTTTAAATGTATGACAACATAGTTCAGGATACTGAGTCACAGTGTATTTGCATTTGAATTTTGTTTCTTTTTAGATGTGAATATATATTTCTGGTGTTGTTAACTGATCTCTTTGTACCACAGTGATTCATAATTTTTCTTTGACCCTTGCATCAATGTGGCCCTGAAGTTCATCACTATATATATATCTGCATCAGAAATCACGACTAATTGAGGTCCTTCTGAAAATAGGGTCTCTGCATGAGGTATAGGCTGATGATGACAGGAAAAGGCCTGTTATTTCATGAAATTATTTTTTTAAAATGGTAAAGGTTAGTGTTTGAGTCAACTGTTACCATGGAGGAAACTGGCTTTGAGAGTATATTAAATTGAGAATAACATTGGCAGAACATAAAATCAATCTCTGATACATGAGCCATAATCTCCAGGTAAACAAGAGCTAATTCATCCTGCATCTGTGCTCTGTAAACATTGAAGACTCCGGGATGTGTTATTGCTTAAGCCAGACTGTTTAACTATAGTGTTCATCATGACAATCCTGCATGCAGGGGAGTTCACAAACAGAAACTGTCATAATATAAAATAATAATCACCATAGAAAGATTATGTGGGTATGGAGTAGATTCTGTATGCAATGTGGTTTTCTTTTTTAAATGTATTAACTGATCTGCCCCTGTTCTGGTTGACCAGTGATGTTTCCAACCTGAAACACAGGAAAGATACTTTTTGAACATTTCATAGATTTACATATTAGTAAGTTAATTTTTGTACGTATTTACATTCCAGCCATTGCCCCTTTCACGTTTCTCCCCAGAGTTTCTATGGCTATTCTTCCTCCACCTTGCCTCTGAGAGGGTTCTCTCCCTATATTTTCTTGTTTGTGTTTGTTAATATAAATTTTTAATAAGAGTTACATTTTTCTTAGATACATTTTGATACAACATATACAATCACAATATATTCTGATAACTGAATCCCACATCCCCAAATCACCCCAGTACTTTTTTACCCGCTTCTCACCCAACAACAATTCGTTTCTCACTCTGGAAAACAAAAACCAATTGAAAAGCAATTTTTTTTCATTTAATGAAATAAAAAGACCAGGATGTTGGGACGGAGACCTTATGGAAGCTCACAAGGGGAACAAAGGAACCTAGTGGTGATAGTGATTGGAGATATGCTTGTTACATAGATGACCATACTCCACAAAATATGTAATCTGTACCCTCTCCACACTCATTAAACACTCTGACCCATACTGTGGGATGGAACTGTATCCTCTTTCTATTGGAAGCAACTGCAGATATGGGGCTCTTCAATTCCATCTGTGAAATAGAGAAAGAGACTTAGAAGACAATGCCATCTACTCTGCCTTTCGCTCTACAGGTGTCTACTCATATGTCCAGCTGCAGTAGTCTGAATCTGTGGTGGTGGTGGTGGTGGGGATATCTGGTGCCTCAATAAAGTTGTTCTACAAGGCTTTTGGCTACAGTCCATTAATTACTATATGCACTGTGTGGATGTGAAACAGAGTTATGGAGAGAGCCTAGAGTAGATTGGATGTATTTACCCTGGAAAAGGTAGTACTGGCTATACTCAGAAGTTCAAAGGCAAGGTCACACTGACTGCAGACAAATCCTCCAGCACAGCCTCTCTGGAACTTCACACTTAGCACACTGCTTATTATTACTGTGCAAGACACAGTGTAGCAACCACATCCTGAGACTGTTATAAACCCTAGAATAATAGTAAGCTGCCATGGGAATGAGATATCAGAGAAGATGATTGTAAAGATGTGCTTGGGGTTAATCATTCTAAATGCCCATTTGTCCACCTCCTCTTCACAGTACTATATTGCTTGTGTAAAGTTTTCAACATTACAACTATGAATAAAGTGATGATGATTCAGTTTACTATTCTATGCTATACCTTGACAATCTTAAACTTTTCACAAGTGATCATGTGCATTGACAATTTTATTCTTTAGTAAAATATATAAAGACAAATACTGTGGATATATAATTGTAATAAAAATATCTCTGGATTCTTAAGTTACAGAAACTTTTGATAGAGTTCCTTTGAATAATTTATAGTAGGATTTTTGCCATTAAAGTTCACATAAACAACACTGTACCAAATAAATACTTGCCTATTTATTTTAAGTGACCTAAATGTGTGTTGTAAACTCTCACTGTGTGGTCTATTTGAAACTCCAGTGTCTTTGAATGCAAAATACACTTATAAAAATGCAGAGTTACATAAGTATAATTCAAGCAATTTGATCAAATTATTATTGAACCACAACTGATAAAACTCATTAATAAACTCAATATATTTACTGGTAATAGAGCTAGGCTCAGATATTATAGATAAATCTTTTATTACACATTTATTTCCTTCCTAGACCCAGTATGTGAACATAATCTCTAACAGTCAAACACAGGATTCTTGGAGGACACTTGTTCTATAGAATATTTACCTTTTGTAAATGGGTGACTATTAACCAAGACATGGAAACCTGTGGAACTTATTGATCTCAGGATTTGGTTTAATAATATTTGTCTGTAGTCAGAACATTAATTTTGCCCATTCCTTTAGCAGGTATTCTTCTGAAAAGGTAAATGTAATGTAATTAATATGAAAGAGATTGCATGGTGAATACATTGTAACACCAATCTCCTTGATCAATTCTGGGTTAGAAATCATTAAAAAAAACTACATTGAACTCAAAATACTTTTTGAAATACCAATGACTTCATACACCAGCTCCTGACATTGCCAAATATAATACAATTATCAGAAGGCAAGGAAATCTTCCAGTTTTGGACCCTGAATTATATCTTACTCTCCAATGTACCGGAAAAATTTCTGTCCAGTGTCAATAAGAAATTGATTCAAGAAGTTACCTATTAAATGTTTCAAAAAATCATTTCAAAGTGCCAAGATACTTCATTCAGCCAATCTTCCTACGCTGTAGATCCCATTATGGAGATCAGTATGGCTGCTTAACTTGAAGGTGGGAATGGACCTATGAAGTGGAAACTTAAGGGTTCTTTGGAAAGTCAACTGTGTTGGATCATGATTGGCTGGGGCAAACATGTTAAGGAATTTTTTTTTCTGAAGGGGACATGTGAAAAATTAAGGCAGACACCTGAGGAATATTTCACTAAAGCAGACAGAAGAAAGAGGATGTTCTAAAGCAAACATAAGAAAGGTCATGTGATAAAGATTATTTGCTAATAACACTCATATATTTGTCTGTGTCACATTACATATTTGAACTGAATTTTTCTGGACTACTCAGAATCTGTCTAATTACATGCACATACTGAGGAAGACAAATTGAGGATACATGATGTTTGGAGGGTATAAATAAGACTTGACATAGTTACAGCTTCTGAGCTAGACTTACTGTCTTAAGATTTTACTGCTGTGAACAGACACCATGACCAATGAAAGTTTTATAAAAGACAACATTTAATTGGGGTTGGCTTACAGGCTCAGAGGTTCAGTCCATTATCTTCAAGGCAGAAACATGGCAGCATCCAGGCAGACACGGTGCAGGAAGAACTGAGAGTTCTACATTTTCATTTGAAGGCTGCTAGTGGAAGATTGACTTCCAGGCAACTAAGGTGAGAGTATTAAGCCCACACCCACAGTGACACACCTATACCAACAAGGCCACACCTCCAAATAGGGTCACTCCCTGGGCCAATCATATACAAACATGAGTCTATGGGGCCATACTTAAACATAGCATAATGCAAAACACAGTTAGTCCAACTTCAAAAGTCCCTGTAGTCTATAGCAGTCTCAAGAGTTAAAAGTCCAAAGTTCAAGATCTCTTTTGAGATTCATCCAATCACTTAACTGTAATCCCCCAAGCAAGACAGGAAACCAACTGGGCAAAGTCCAAACTCTGCATCTCCATGTCTGATGTCAAAGCAGTCTTCAGATATCCAACTTCTTTTTCATCTTTGTTGACTTCAACAAGGTTCTTTCTCCTGGGATTGTTCCACTCCCTGTTAGCAGCTTTCCTTGGCAGGCATCCTGTGGCTCTGGCATCTTTAACATCTTGGGTTCCCCAAGTCAATTTCAGCTTCACAGCTTCTTGTTCCAATGTCTGAGATCCACACATGATCTTCTGTGTATATCCAAAAGCTGGTGTCACTTCTCCAGCTCTGCCTTCTGTAGCACTTCAGATTGATCCACTCCACTCCAATGCCACTGCTGTTCTTGGTGGTCATCCCATGGTACTGGCATCTCCAATATGCTAGGGTCTTCCACTATATTTTACCAAAGCCTCTCATAGGCTGTATTCATGGTAGCAAGCCTCAAATCCTTTGCATGACTCCTTCAGTCCTGGGCTGTCAATTACAAATAAGGGTACACTTTCACCAATGGCCTTCCATGGCTTCTCACAGCACCAAGCCTCACTGTTCTTAATGATGCCTTCATGCCTTCAAAACCAGTACCATCTGGATGATTCTTACATGTTACCAAGTACAGCTGCAGCATGAGAAACATTTGGCTATCCCTGGAATATAGTTTCTTTGTGCTCTCAGAAAACACTTCCTATAATTCACCTCAGTGATGGTGGTCTTTTCTTAATCACCACTAATTTCTTAGCTTGAGCTAACCAGCATTAATTGTTTCAGTAGTCTCCTTCTCCTCTTGAATATAAAGCCAGATATACATGGCTGAAGCTGCTGAGTTCTGCTGCTCACAGGAGCTGGAACATTGACCCCCTTGTTCTATTACATTATCACTAGCTTCCTTTTTCCCAGCTACATCACTGCCTAAGTTGGCTGTCCTGAATCTTGCTTCTTAGACTGACTTTGAACTCAAGAGATCTGCATGCCTGTCTCCTAAGCACTGGAATTAAAGTTAAGGTCCACCAAGCCTGGATTAAAGCTTTTCTTCACCTAGAATTTGCTTTGCTCTAGGCTGGGCTTGAACACAGAAATCTGCTTATCTATGCCTCCTGGGATTAAAGGCTTGTACGACCATGCCTGGACCAAAAGTTAACTGGGTGAATCTTGCCCCCAAGGTCACCACTCCTTTAATTCAATTTAATATCCTTGAATTCAGCTCCATTTCAATTCCTGGAGTCCCTTTAATACTAAAACTATATATTTTGTACTTGTCCTTTCTCAGCTTGTTATGTTTGTTCAAAATTCTCTTTATCAGACTTAACCAGAGAACAAAGTCTTTGTTGGGCATTTTTGAGAATTCCTTTGCAGATGAAATTAATATAAATATCTTTACCTTAGCCTTGGTCAGTCTCTTCAGACAATGGCAAAAAGCAGCCATGTTCTTCACTAAAACATCACAAAAACAGTTTCTCAGCCACGTATTAAAGTTCTTCTCCATTGAAACCTCTTGGGCCATCAGGCCTATACAGTTCAAATGACCCTCAGCACCACTGTCTTCCATATTCCTACTAGGCTAGCCCATTAAGCCCCACTTAAAGCATTTCATGGCTTTCCAAAACCAAAGTTCCAAAATCCACATTCTTCCAAACAAAAGCATGGTCGTGCCTATCACAGCAATACCCCAGTCCCTGGTAACAACTTCTGTTAGGGTTTTACTGCTGTGAACAGACACCATGACCAATGCAAGTTTTATAAAAGACAATATTTAATTGGGGTTGGCTTACAGGCTCAGAGGTTCAGTCCATTGTCATCAAGGCAGAAACATGGCTGCCTCCAGCCTGACATGGTGCAGGAGGAACTGAGAGTTCTACATCTTCATCTGAAGGCTGCTAGTGGAAGACTGACTTACAGGCAACTAGGGTAAGAGTCTTAAGCCCACACCCACAGTGACACACCTACACCAACAAGGCCACACCTCCAAATAGGGTCATTCCCTGGACCAATCATATACAAATCATCACACTTACTTATAGAGCTAATTGTATGCTTGTGAGTCTTGTGACATTGCTGATGTTTGCTTCCCTGAGGGAGACATAGCCAAACCTTATACTGGTGTTTCTTCTGGTTCCTCCTACAGACTACAGCCAAGGATGAGAGCTGACTCTTTCTGCTAGGTTGTATAATCATTGTTAATAACCTGACCCAATTGAACTAGACTGCTGACTGTAAAAGCATTCTTGAGCAGAATGAGCTATTGTGTACTGTAAACTTGCAAACTAAACTCCTTATTTCCAAACAGTACAGAGTAGAGCTTCTCCAAAGGAACTCTGTAAAAAAGGACCACTCACTGAACCCCTAGTATCCTTTGTTTTCTACTACCCATGGTGGGTGGTGAGCTTCATGAGAGGCTAAGGTGTTGAAAAATCATCATTAAAACAAGGCTTTAAAAAAACTAAAGGTGTAGATCTTCCTCGGTATCCTCTTATCTCTCTCTGGAGCATATATCCAATGGACACTACATACTACTAGAGATACTTTATCATTTCTTTATTGATTTCAGCCAATATGTAAATAGACTAGATGTTATCAATAGAAAAATGTAGTACTAAATTGAGAGATATATTATATACAAAGAGGATCTGTTGCTGCTCTGTATTAGTCCATTGTTTGCTGTTTCAGTATACTTAACTTCACATGACCTTTGCTCAGTTGATTTGGATAGTCTTTTGTTCCTGGTGTCTTCCACCCCCTCTGCCTCTTATGTTCTTTCAATCTGATTGACTGTTGTTTAACCTGAGCTCTGAGTGGTTAGATTTGCTGGAGGATTTCCATGAAGAAATGCTTGTTCTAAAGTCTCAACTTCTGCATAATGTGTGTTATTGGATTCAGTATTTACTATTATTAATTTTATGGAATTACTGAGTGTATGAACAAATATTCTTATTTTTTGAGCCTCCTTTTGAGGCATTTTTCCATTCCTTGTTTTGTCTTGTCTAACCTTTGTGTGACGGTTTTTGCTTTACCTCACTATTCTTTGTTTCTGGTCTAAGCCAGATGGGATCTAATGTTGGGACACAAGACCCAATACCAATTCTAGAAGCCATCACCAAATGAAAACATCTTAAAAAAGAAATTAGATTTGTCCAATGGAGTGTCACTGGATATAAAAATGTCTCTTAAGAGGAGACCCATGGCATGTCTTATAGGACGAGGACAAAGCAAAATAAACTTAATGTTTGTTTGGAGGTTCATTGCAAGGAAGGATATTATAATCCTAACAAGTCCATACAAAAAACATATAATCTACACATTTTACTTAAAAATCATAAGCTTTTGCCATTTACTGTCTAGTAATATTGGGTAGTAGGTTATCATGGCATCAATTTGAGTTTGTGACCATCTGGTTTTCTAAGCAACCGGATCTTTAGAAAGCAGTATTTAGAATTAGAATACAAGGAGAATCAAACCATTCCATGACACTTTGTCTCATAATATTTTGCCTTGGATCCACCCCCTCCTATATGTCTCTTTTGTATGTATTACAATGTTTTCATTTGTAGTTTCATGAGTTTTTATGAGTTCAAATTTCTGTCTTTCTTTGATAGTCCAACCATTTCCCCTGGAAAGAGCAAGAATCACAATGCCAGCACATCTGGTTGACACAGTTTTAGTGAACCTGAGCAGATTGCTATCTTTATATCTCTAAATTTTTGTTTTTTTGTGTGATCTGCATTATTGGAAACTTTCTGTATCCTGATTCAATTTTTGCCTTTCCTAAGAAAAATTACATGTGATATTTTTAGGTAACCAATAAAATAAATTTTCTGTCCACTATTTAGAAGTCTTCCTTTTTCCCTGTAGATCATTAAGTAGAGATAAATGCATAGCTAAATAAGGCCATTAACCCAGGAATCTTTTTTGGGTATCTGCCATTCAGCTAACTCAAAGAGTAGAATTGATGCAGGCCAAATAGAGACAACACACGCTCTGATTGGCCAGAAGTCTAGGTTACCGATTCAAGTTCTCCTTTTATCATAGGTTTAGAAGTCTCTGAAAATATAGTATAAAAATGGGAGTTCATGCAGGCTCTACCTATGGAAGAATAAAATTTAGTAGGTAAAAAAGATTGGCTAAAATATACGTGTCCTGCTTCACAGTTTAGATGATAAAATATATAGTAAAGCAAATTCAGTATTAGTATTTGTTATTCATAAAAATGACTTGTTCTGGGTGTCTGGAGTGCTTTCAAACAGCTAACTTTGTCAGCCTAAGAGCAGGCTTTAATTTTTCAAATATATTTGATTTGGAAGTTACATTCCTTTGATTCTTGCAATGTAGGCCTAATAAAATAGGAGTATTCTGTTCTCTGTGTACTTTCTAATTGTGACTGAACTTGTTACTCTGGAAATAGTAAGACAAGTCAGATATATATTGTGTACCACTTGGACAATCATTAGTCTGTATTTATTCTCCAAAACTTGTATGAATAAAGAACTTATTGGGTTGCCAATAAGTCAGAGCTGCAGAAGATACCTGGTTGATAGCGAGTTAGCTGAAAGATTTACTTGAGCATCAAGTTTGGCTCACTTTATCCTCTAAATAGAGGTATTTTAAGTAAGACCATGTGATTTTTTTTATTTTTGTTATTATGTCTCCCTACCTTCCCTGATATTGTCAATCTGGATATTTTCTCTTCTAGTCAATTTCACAGAGGATTATTCATCTTGTAAATTTTCTCAAAGAAAACAAATTCATTGATTCTTTCAATGAGTTTTTAAACTTTCTGTGGTTTCTTTTGTTTTTGAAGTCCAGCTTTTATTCACAGTGTTCCAATATGATACATATGTCTATTTAAATTTTCTATTTGCTGAGACTTGCTTTGTGGCCAAGTATATGGCTTATTTTAGAAAATGATGCATGAAGTGACAAGAGAAATAAATATTCTTTTGTGTTTGGATGAAATTTTCTGTAGATATCTATTAGGTCTATTTAGACCATGTTATCTGCTATTTGTACTGCTTCCCTGCTTTATTTCGGGATGACCTGTATTTTGAAAGTGGGGCAGATGAAGTCTGTCAGTACAATTTGTGTGGTTAATGTGTGATTGATGCTTTACTAACGTTTTTTGATGAACACGTATGCCCTCTCATATGGGAAATATATGCTCAGAATTGAAATATTATCCTGGTGAATTTTTCATTTGATGAAAATGTGATTTCTGCACTCGATATCTATTTTGATTAACCTAGGTTGAAAGATTACTTTCTTACATATTACAATGATTACAATAGCTTGCTTTTTTGGTCAATTTTCTGGGAAAATCTTTTTCTAGACTTTTACTCTTTGGTAATGCCTATTCTATATGCTCAGACATGATGCTTGTATGTAGCATTGTGATAATCTGATGATCTTTTTTGCATTTATTCTTAGTCTGTGTATGGTTTGGTTTTAAAATTGTGGAAATAAGTTTGTTGATGTTGAAAGATATTAATATCTAATGATTGGTAAGCCCTTTTCATTGTGGCCATTGTGGTGGTGGTGGTGGTGGTGGTGGTGGTGGTGGTGGTGGTGGTGTGTGTGTGTGTGTGTATGGGGGACAGGGAGAGAGAGAGAGGGAGAGAGGAATGGAGAGGGAGATATAGATAGAGATGGAGACAGAGTTTCCTTCCTTCTTTTTGGTTTCTGTAAAGTAGAAGTATTTATTTCTTGCATTTTATTGGGCAAAGTTAACCTCCTTGGATTGAATTCCTTTTAGGGCTGTCTATAGAGCAGGATTTGTGTATAGATACTGCTAAAATTTAGATTTGTCATGGAATATCTAGTTTTCTATATCTGTGGTCATTGAATTTTTTATGGGATTACATCTGTTTTCTTTCAGTGTCTGCAAGACATCTTCCTGGGCCTTTATGGTTCTTAGGTTACTTATTGATAAATAGGCATACTACTTAGTAATCTGTCTTTATAGCCTTAATATTATGTCTTTGTTCTATAAATTTAGGGTTTGAGTATTATTTGGGAGGAGCAATTTCTTTCCTGGCCCAATTTTTTCTCTTCTCTAAGCTTTTAGTAATTTTATGAATTTCCCATTATTTATGTTAAGGCAGTTTTCTTTCCTGATTTTTTGAAAGGGATTTCTTGGCCTCTGAGTTTGGAATATTCTTCTTTTTGTACTAAAATTGAGGTTATTAATTTTCCATTTTGACATTCTATTGATTATATTTATGTTTTTAGTTTCTGTTCACTTACCTACTTTTGTTCCATTTCCAGAATTTTGCCAATTTGTATTTTCCTTATTACTTCAATTTCAATTGTCATGTCTTAAAATTGTATTCACCTGTTTGTTCCTCTTTTGCTTGTGCACCTTCTTGGCAGTCTTTAAGTGATTTGTTGGTTTCCTCCATTTTTTGTTACTGCTTTTGTTGATTTCATCATGGGATACTTTCATTTCTTCTTAAATAAAATATCAAACTTTGAGAATGATCTTCAGAACATTGGTTGTGAGGTCATTTACTCATGTTTGACTGCATTGGGGATTTTATGTCATCGGATATCTGAACTCTGGGAGTGCCATATTGCCATGGCCATTGGTGGCTATGCTCTTACTATGGGGTCTTCTGACTGGTGTCCCAACTTCATTATGTGCATTAATTTGAAATCCAGTCTGTAATGCAACTTGTAGAATTATTACTAAAGTATAACTATGTGCAGATATTCATAAGCATTGTAGAACAATTCTTGTGAAATAAAATCCATTGAGATCATGCCATGTATGTGTGCACATAGGCACAGAGCTCAAGAGAGGCCATGCAGCAAAAGTACAATATTTTTATTCTTGCATAATTTCTGTCATCAAACAACTCAAAAAATTACTTGGTCAACAAAAATACACGAAGCAGAAATCTCTCCAAATCACCAGTTTGCTACATTTAGTTGCTTTGAATGAAATCATTTTCCTGCAATTACCCTCCACCCCCAAAAAGAATAATGGCACAGCCCATTAAAACTCTTATTCACAACAAGCACAGTTTCTGTAATCGTAGAATTAAATACAACTTTATTCAATTGGCCCCCAACACTTCTTTCTAATGCTAGTGATGAAATATCAAGATTAAAGTATTGAGAGAGGTCTCACAACCACCAAAGAAGTCCTACATCCTTAGCAAGATTGGAGAGAGTGGATGGTCTTCAACCATGCCCCTGCAGACCAGGTAAAAGACTTTTCTCCTTCCTCTGCTAATTACAGCAAAGTAATCTATACTTAATTTAAGACATTAAATCATAGCAAGAATCTCAATTATATTACCTAATATATCCCAAACAAATATACTCAATAGATATTTAAAAATATGTAATATGTCATTATATCTCATATAATAATCTCTTATAGTATTAATGTTTAATATTTAATACAAATTACTCTTTTAGTAATGAAGATAAAACATGAGACCCTATTCATGTTACCCCTGACACCATTCTCACTTTTACTCTCCACTTTTATTACTTTAAGTTAATGTATATCAATTAATTAATTTAATGTATATCTCATATTCAGTGATTTTATATCAGTTTTCTTAAAATTAACAAATTATAATTTTTATTCTATAAATTTCTGTACATTTCTTAAATAATATCTGGTATGATAAGCAGTAAAGTATGCATTTAACAAAAGTAGAAAATCAAGCTGTGGAAATGATTCTGTGGTTAGAGTACTGACTGGTCTTCCAGAGGATGCAGGTTTAATTCCTAGCATCAACTGCAAAGCTTACAACTCTGCCAGTCTAGGTCAAGGAAATCTGACATCCTCAAACATTCAGGCAAAAGTAAAAATGTCCATAATATTTCAAAGATAAATCAGTGTTTAAAAGGACAAATACAAATTAAGTATGTAGAAATAACATTCCACATACATAATGAATAATATCTAAATGAAATCATGGTAATGATATTGCATTACTCTCAGACATTTGCACCATTCTTTATTGCCCCTAAAGCTCACACAGCAGAGCATAAGATATAGCAGGAAGAAATGCAAATAAGGTCTTGCCCTGCTCTTTAAACCAGCCCAGCCCTGACCCTGATGTTCAGGAAGCAAACTCTACCCTTATCTTACCATTCATTGTTCAGCACTGACAAGAGAACTTTCAATATGAGGGTGGGGTTGAAGTGGGTTTTTGTTTTTGTTTTTTTTCAAGGTAATTATGGATAACAAACTTTAATCTGTACATGAGTAGACAAAGGTGAGAGTGACAGTAGGCATCTGTGACAGTTTCTTGATCAATATCCTTTCTGTTTGCAGGTGTGGATTGTGAGGTGAAGCTTGTTGAATCTGGTGGAGGCTTGGTGCACCCTACAGGGTCACTGAAACTCTCATGTGCAGCCTCAGGATTCACCTTCAGTAGCTCTGCCATGTACTGGGTCCGCCAGGCTCCAGGAAAGGGTCTGGAATGGGTTGCTCGCATAAGAACTAAAAGTAATAATTATGCAACTTATTATGCTGATTCGGTGAAAGGCAGATTCACCATCTCCAGAGATGATTCGCAAAGCATGGCATATCTGCAAATGAACAACCTGAAAACTGAGGACACAGCCATGTATTACTGTTCAGGGCCACAGAGAGAAGTCTTCAGCGTGAGCCTAGACAAAAACCTCCAGTTTAGGTACCCATGACCACCAGATGGCGCTTAATACACACCAAGACCAGATTAGCCATGATGTAGATGCTGACATAACTGATATTTTACTGTTGTATCTGGGCTCTTTCTCTATCTGATGTCTTCGGAGGGCAGTCATCTTTACAACTATAGGCTATTGGAATTAATCATGTCTTGAAAAAAATAAGTTTTGGAATTCACTTCTTTTGAGTTATTTATTTTAAGACAACTATGTCACCGAATCCTTCTGCATTTAATGGTAAAAGGTTCTATTATAAAATATGTTAGGGATTAAAATTTTCTAGAACAGTTCCTGATGATGACATCATGAATACTAAGGCCACATTCATCTTTTTCACAGTACACTGGAATTTAACTTGAAATCTGTTGCATCAATAGCCATTCCACTATTTAAGGCATGAGAGACATTAAATCCAGTATGCTGTTGTATTAGTCTGGGTTCTCTAGAATCACAGAATGTATGGGCAGTCTCTATGTAGTTAGAGAATTTGTCAATGACTTACAGTCTGTAGTCCAGCTTCCCAACAATAGCCAGCAGCAGCTGTGGATGGAAGTCCAAAGATCTAGGAGTTGCTCAGTCCCACGAGGCAAGCCGGCAAGGAAGAATCAGTCTTTCTTCTTCCAATGTCCATATATATGTCTCCAGTAGAGGGTGTAGCCCAGATTAAAGTCTGTAGGTCTCCAGCAGAGGGTGTGGCCTAGATTAAAGTTGTGTGTTTCCATGCCTTTAATTCCAGATGATCTTGAACTGGAATCCATAGCCACTATGCTTCAAGATCTCCATACTAAGATCCAGGTCAGAAACTTATATCTCTGGGCCTCCAGATTAGGATCATAGGTGAGCCTTCCAATTCTAGATTGTAGTTCATTCCAGATATAGTCAAGTTGACAACCAGAAATAGCCATTACAGCTGTCTTCACTGTTATTACTGCATTCATCCTAGTGCTCAGATTCACTTCCACAACATCTGGTTAAGATTAGGATCCAATGTTGAATTTTTAGAATTTCAGCTTTCTGTGGATATACTTGAGATTAATGGTGATTTCTCATAGGGGTTTCACTTTCTTTTCTATCTAGTCTCAGCTATTAATCATTGGATAACATATCCGTCTCATTGTTTCTCACATCTATTAGCAGATTTTAACTCTTTCTTGTGTGTAAAATTGACTCCCACTACTCACACCATAAACGTATAGAATGCTCTCGTCACAAAATAAAAAAATAGATATATACCACCAAATATCAAGACCCATGTGAGAGGAAACCAAATGGCTTTAAAACTCATTTAATGTGGCCCACCTGTTCATGCTACAAGGATGTGTGTGTCTTGGATAGACAGAGGCAGAGCCCAAAGGACTCTGCATCCTTCAAACCTCATGCTGTTATAGAGCATTCCTCTGTTTGTTGTTGCATTCTTCCTGATTCAGGAATTGTACGGAAATTCTAACAGGCCTTCCACACCCACACTGGGCAATATCATTGGCACTTGAAATAAAGATGATTGTTCTCTTTCGGACATTGCTGCTGGAGCAGATTAATGATACAATCATCATCAATCTAGGAAAGAACTTAAAATTGTAGATTTTTAGCAATGACTACCATCCTTAGAGAGCATTTGGAAAAATGAAAATTTTAGTGAAGTTATGTTAAGAGATACTTATTCTTGTGGCTTTTATATAGAAAATTTGATTGAGCCATTTGAAGTTAAGGAGAAACATTCTCTTAAGTGTTTTTGAGGTGAGGGAATAAGAATAATGTCACCCTGACTACCACTGACTGATGTTATTCTTACTGAGACTGGACTGGGGATGATTCATTTTTGCACTCATTTTGTCCTCATCTCCCTGATATAATTTAATAAAAAAGGCTGATGAGCACATATGCATTCTGAGGATATATAACAGAAATGATTTTTAATATAAAATTTTAAATTTTGTTATTCTTTGAAGACTTATAAGATTACTAAGAAAAACTGTCTAACAAAATTACCTAGCTTGCTCACACTTTGTTAATCTATAAGAATTTACTTAGCTAAGCATGCATACAGATTATTGGTAATATTTTTTTTGCTATAAACCTGTATTACATAATGTTTTCTCATGTAAAGATGTTAGGTAACACACTCTTTGTTCATAATGACTCACTAGAGTAAAAATTAGAATGTAATTACCTTGTAATTTCTATACTGTTGTGAAGATTTTTTGCTATATATATATATATATATATATATATATATATATTTGTGTGTGTATATATATACTTACACACACACATATATATGTATATGTATATATATACATATATATGTGTGTATATATATATATATATATATATATATATATATATTATATCTGTGTGTAGGGGTGGAAATAAAGTTGTGTCCAGCTCATTGAGTTTGCTCCATCCACTAAAAATGTTTGTAGATTTATGTTTGTAAACTGTGTGAACTTTGCTTCATCCACTCAATGACTGAATGTATATGAGTGTATATATTATGCTTGTATGTATGTGTGTATGTTTATGAGTGAATTTGATAGAGCTTGCTCATTGGATCTTGTTAAAATTTAATTTATCCAGACAGTGACCGTGTGTGTGTGTGTGTGTGTGTGTGTGTGTGTGTGCCTGTGTGTGTGTGATTATTTCCCCATATGTTCGTTCTTTTTTTACCCACCATTTTTATCCCCCAAGGTGATTTTTCATGATCCTCTCTGGACCCCAAAGGAATACTTTATCAGTCACTCAAGGGGCACAATTTTCATCCCCAGTCAATTGCTGACTCTATGCCCTACTTTAATTTACCCTGTAGGTTAAATCTGGTCTCTTTCAATTTACTTTGCAGGTCATTGTGAAATTCTACATGATCAGTTGATGGTTTAATTTTTTTAAAAAACTTGCTTCTCTGTATTGAATACTTCCTCCCATGTCTCTGTGATGAACAGAGAGACCCAGGTGACATGCAGCACTGGTTGAAAATATCCATTAAATAATTTCTCACTTTCATATATCTGGAATTATTTTAAGGAAACTTTTTATTGATATTGTGAAATTTAATATCATGCACCTCAATCCCACACAATTTTCTCACCCTTCATAATTGCCCTCCACTCATGCAACATTGTCCAGGACAGAGAATAAAATCTCAGTTGTGCAAGTTGTAGTTGTGATAGTTTGTATCTCACAGTCCCATATAGTCCACATTTCTTTGTTTACAGTTGTTCACTGCAATGATTTGTTGGTCTTGTAAGAGGTAAGACCTCTTACTTCTTTTACACATCACTACTGGAAACTTACAGGAACTCCTCTCCTTTGGCATACCTCCTGTTCTTGTCCTGTGTCTTCGAAATCTTCTAGACCCATTAATTTTAGTAGTCCATTGATAGAGTACCTGCTGGTGTGGATCAATTCAATTATCTGCATTTGTGCTTGAAAGGACCCTGACCCAGTCAGCCCATTAGCTTTCCACCTTTCACACACTCAGAGTCAGCTTACCTGAAACACCCCGATATTCAGGGCCAGTGGTAATGTGCTGCCAGGCATGGTTTAGAGAGCAACTTCCAAATGTTACAGCTGGTGAAGATGAGAGCCATCTCTCGTATTCTTGTAACCACAGGGCCAACTCTCTTCACTGTTGTAGGCAGTTAGGGATAATATTGGAGAAGTACCTGTCTTCCTGGTCAACACCACAACACAGGAGACAAGTGGCAGGGCTGGCTCTCTTATACTCATATCCTAATTGCCTTGTCATTGGCAAATTCTACAATTTGAATGGCATGGTTTCCCGAGTACTGCAGATACCCAAGGCCAGCCAGGGTCATCTATCCTGTTCTACTGCTATGTGGGCTAGCTCTCCCACAATGCCACGGATAGGGGTAGAGTCAGTCTTGCATATCACTCAGGCATCAAGACCTGGGGAGAAAAGCAGACTAGGGATTTCCACGGATCTTTGCTGGTAAAGAAGGTCTGTGTGGACACTCATTGGTGTGCAGGCATGGACAGGCTTATTTCCAAATTCTTGTTGCCGATTGTCTCCCAATGTGAGTGCCAAATCTCAATAAGGGATGAACATTACTGTTCTCACCATATTCCAACTTTTCCCTTTTTTGGTCTCAAGTTACACTAAAGGAGTCTGGCTCTGGGATGTTGCAGTTCTACTACAATCTGACCATTATTTTCTCTGGGTTATCACTGATCACTTATGATATGACTGTGAGCCAGTTCTCTTAGCCCTCAGAAAAATATCTGTAGTGTCTTATATACATTTGGTGGTATAATGGTAATTAATACAACCCATTCATGAAGAAGCAGCTCCCAATTTCTAAGGACAGCTTCAACCTCCAGACATTCCTTTAAGATCACCAGAGTGGATAATGTGGATAGTGCCACATATTATTCTGCTTGAAAAAGATATTGACACCTCCTTAGTTTTCAGCCGTACAGCACTTCAGGTGGTTCTCTGTTCTGTGCTTTCCTTTTACAATGCAGGAAGTTTGGAGGTGGCACACATTTCTTGCTATCCTTTGGGGTTTCCTCTTTACTCTTGGCTTCAGAGCTCTGGCTTCCTGTTATACCACCAAAGCCCCTTTTAAAACCTGTTCATTAATGAGAATCTGACTGTTTTTTTTAAACTAACTGTGTATGTTTCCTAATCAAGGTGTTCACGGTGATGGTTGTACTCATATTTGACCTAAAATTCTTACAACAGATTCTAAATTAATGTAATGTTCACATTCAGTAAACAACTGACTATGGGAAGAGTGACATTTGTTGTTGTTATTGTGGTTGTTGTTGTTTACAGTGATTGAGAAAACTTTTAGGCAATTTCAAAGTGGTAGTAAAAATTATGAGAAAGGAATATGCTAGACTTTAGCAATATTTACCTGTGAGGAATAAGGTAAAATTGAAGATGCTTTTGGAAAATAACTGGAGATATAAAACATGTACCAAGACTCACAAATGCTATATATAAATTAAGATACATGTCAGGAGTCCTGCTGTTAAAGGGAGCCCTGTGGTCTGAGGTCACCACCATCTTTGCTCCTGTGATCAAGCAGCCAGCTCATCCAGGTATGCAAGGAACACCAGAGTAAAGATCACTCAGGACACAGCCTACCTGGGTTCCTTCTGCACGTAGGATCTGGCAGCTCTACAACTGTCTGGGCCAGTATCCGGCAAGGGGGCACCTGACTTGCAGGCAGTCCTGTGGTTACAGGGAGCCTTGCTATCAGAAACAGGATACTCTCTTTAAATGTAGAAATATCAATAAGGTAATCTTTCAACAAAACCAATAGAAGATAGATACACAACCAGAATTTCACCTATAACTGAGAAGATAACAATAAGCAACAATCACTTTTCTTTAATATCTCTTAATATAAATGGCCTCAATTACCCCATAAAAAGACATAGACTAGCAGACTGGATACATAAACAGGACCCAACGTTTTGCTGCATATAAGAAACCCACATCAGAGACAAAGAAAGTAACTATTTTTAAGAGTCAAAGGTTGGAAAACAATTTTCCAAGAAAATGGTCCCAAGAGACAAGCTGGAGTGGCCATTTTTATATTGGATAAAATTGACTTTTAACCAAAGGTTGTCAAAAAATATAAGGAGGGACACTTCATACTGGTCAAAGAAAAAATCTATCAAAATGAACTCTCATTTCTGAACATATATGATCTGAATGCAAGGGCACCCAAATTCATAAAAGAAACTTTAATGAAGCTCAAAGCACACATTGGACCCTACACAACAATAGTGGAAAGCTTCAACACCCCACTACCATAAGAGTTCAGGAACAAAATACATTTAGACACTGTAGTCAAGTAAGTACTCATACATGGTCTCAGTATGCACATGGTAGTATCCATTGGAAATGATGAAGTCACTGAGTCTGAGCACAGAGCAGGACAGCCATCTAATGAGTGGTTGGTATGGGCCACTGTTACCCTGTTACATGTATAAGGCTCAGGAATTAGCAGTGAGACTGTGAAGTGTATGTGTAAGAGCATCAGGTTGTAAATCCAGCTCTAGTAGAGTTCTTTGAGGACAACACAATCTGCCTGAAATCATAAACAGCAGATGATAAAAGGCATAGACTCAGCTCCCTAGTGTCTGGGATCTGTGTAAATATGATTGTGTGACTGGTTTAGTTCAATATGACACAGGGATCCCAGTCATATGCAAATGTATAGAAGGCTTTAGAGTAGAAATCTGAAGCTCACCTCACAAACCAGCAAAGGAGTGCTCAGTTAGTCACAAGGAAGCACTGATCTCAGTCTTAACCATCACAGATTAGGTGTGGAACTTGCTATTTCTCATGGCAGCAGTGCAAATTCAGACATCAGAAATAAATGGTCCACTGGGAACCAAGGCAGTTTCACAAATACTAAGCTCCCTTTATTCTCTTCACAGGTGCCCAAGCACAGATCCAGTTGGTGCAGTTTGGACCAGAGCTGAAGCAGCCTGGAGAGAAAATGAAGATCTGCAAGGCTTCTGGGTATACCTTCACAAGCATTGGAATGGCATGGGTGAAACTGGCTTCAGGAAATGGTTTAAAATGAATGGGCTGGGTCAGCATGAAAACTGGGAAGCCAACATATGCTGAGGACTTCAAGAGATGGTTAACCTTCTTTCAGAAACCTCTGCCAGTACTGCATATTTGCAGATCAGCAACCTCAAATTGAGGACACGGCTATTTATTTCTGTGTGAGCCACAGTGTGAAAATCACATCTCCAGGGTGTAGAACACCATGAGTGGAAGGAGGTTCAGCTATACCCAGATAAAAGCAGAGAAAATGTTAGCTCCTAGATTTTGGACCACAAATATGAGATTGCTAACCACGGATAGAAAATTCACATATGGTCAGCCATGGAATGTTCTCAGTGGATTTGTGAGAGACCAGCTTTATGAAAGGGCGAGGGACCATTTCATAGCATCTTTAATTTGTTATGTAAATATTGATAATATGACAAAAATCAATATACATGTACTAAAATGTCAACAAACAATCCTGAAAATCATATTTGAGAAATGGTAACTTCTGATGTATTATGCTTTCAGAGAACATTAAAAAATACAGGATTCTACAGGCTTATAACAGAATGTGAAAAGGCAGAGAGCACAGCTGTGATGGGAAAATTTGGTCCATCACAGCTACTATAACAACAGATGTCCATAGACAACCAGGCCTGTAGTAGTTCTGTTTACTTGACCCATAACATATATAAGTTTTTGCACTTAAATAACACACATATCCCAAGAAGGTAATACTAGCAAATGTTTACTGGTATATTACAGTTAAATGTAAAAATAAATGAAAGAAGTAAGTAAGTATTTGCAGAAAATATCACTGGACAAATTATAAGTCAATTTCAAGAAAAAGTTAAGATTTAAGAAGATATGGCCTCGGGACACTGCGCAGAATGCTAGCGGCTGGACTCAGGTGCGTGGACAGAGACCTAGCTTAGCTTAGCATAGACAACACTGTCAGGCTCTGGCCAGCGCCCAGAGTCAGAGAAGATCAGCAGATCTGTGCAACTACAGCTCAGCAGCGGTTACTGACCTCTGGGGACAGGCTCCTTGTGCTTTCAGCTGGGGCACCATCTTGCCTTGGGACACTGCGAGGACTGCAGGCGGCTGGAGTCAGGTACGTGGACAGAGACCTCGCTTAGCTTAGCATAGACAACACCATCAGGCTCTGGCCGGTGCCCAGAGCCAGAGGAGCTCTCGGCAGGAGATCTGCGCACCTACAGCTCAGCTGCAGTTGCAGACCACTGAGGACAGGCTCTCCAGGCTTGCATCAAGGTGCCATCTTGCCTTGGGACATCACTCGGACTGCTAGCGGGAGGAGCCAGGTGCATGGACAGAGACCTAGCTTAGCATAGCATAGACAACACCTTCAGGTTCTGGCTGGCACCCAGAGTCAGAGGAGATCGGCAGGAGATCTGTGCACCTACAGCTCAGCTGTGGTTGCAGACTACTGCGGACCTGCTAGCTGGGAGGTGCCATCTTGCCTCGGGACACAGCGGACTGCTGGCTGCTGAGGTCAGATCATGGTGGACTACTGGAGGCTGGGATCAGGAGCACAGATGCCCTTTACTACAGCAGTGCCAAAGGCCAGGCTCACAGGAGCTTCAAACTCCAAACAGTAACAATAAGACCAACTAACTCCAGAGATAAACAGAGGGCAAAAGGCAAATGTAGGAACATTACTAACAGAAATCAAGGCAATATGGCACCATCTGAACCCAATTCGCCTACCACAGCAAGTCCTGGATACCCCAGCACACCAGAAAAACAAGAGTTGGATATAAAAGCACTGGTCATGATGCTGCTAGAGGAACACAAAAAAGACATAAACAAATCTCTTAAAGAAAAGCAGGGGAGCATCAATAGGGTAGAAGCTCTTACAATGCAAACACAAAAATCACTTAAAGAACTCCAGGAGAAAATGGGCCAACAAACAGAAACCAATAAAGAGGAAATGAGAAAATCAGTTAAAGAAATGCAGGAGAACTTGAAACAACAGACAGAAGTCATGAAAAAGGAAACACAAAAATCTCTTAGAGAATTACAAGAAAACACAAACAAACAAATGAAGGAAATGAGCAAAACCATCCAAGATCTGAGCACAGAGGCAGAAACAACTAAGAAATCACAAAAGGAGGCAACTTTGGAGATAGAAAACCTTGGGAAGAAATTAGCGGTAATAGATGCAAATATGAACAACAGAATACAAGAGATAGAGGTAAGAATCTCAGATGCTGCAGATAACATAGTAACCATTGACTCCACAGTCAAAGAAAACGCAAAATGCAAAAGGCTTGTAACCCAAAACACCCAGGAAATCCAGGACAAAATGAGAAAACCAAACCTAAGGATTATAGGGATAGATGAGAGTAAAGATCTACAACTTAAAGGGCCAGCAAATATCTTTAACAAAATTATGGAAGAAAACTTCCCTAACTTAAAGAGAGAGATGCCCATGAATATACAAGAAGCCTACAGAACTTCAAACAGACTGGACTAGAAGAGAAATACCTCCCATCACATAATAATCAAAACCCCAAATGTACTAAACAAAGAAAGAATATTAAAGGCAGTAAGAGAAAAAGGTCAAGTAATATATAAAGGAAGACCTATCAGAATCACACCAGACTTCTCTCCAGAAACCATGAAAGCTAGAAGATCCTGGGCAGACCTCATGCAGACCCTAAGAGAACACAAATGTCAGCCAAGACTACTATACCCAGCAAAACTCTCAATCAACATAGATGGAGAAATCAAAATATTCCATGACAGGACCAAATTTTCACAATATCTTTCAACTAACCCAGCTCTACAAAGGATAATAGGAGGAAAACTCCAATACTAGGAAGGAAACTGCACCCAAGAAAAAGCAAGATAGTAACCTTCTTCCATCAAACTCAAAGGAAGATAACTACTCAAACTTTACTAAAGAAACTTTACTAAAGCTCAAAGCACACATTGCATCTAACAAAATAATTGTGGGGAACCTCAATGCTCCACTATCCTCACTGGACCAATCAGGAAAACAGAAACTAAACAGGGACACAGAGAAACTCATTGAAACTTTGGACCAATTGGTTTTAACATATATATATATATATATATATATATATATATATATATATATATATAACATTTCATCCTAAAGCAAAAGACTTTATCTTTTTCTCAGCACCTCATTGTACCTTCTCCAAAATCGACCATATAATTGATCACAAGACAGACCTAAACAAATATAAAAAGATTGAGCTAATCCCATGCCTCCTTTCACATCACCATGGAGTAAGAGTGTTCTTCAATAGCAACAATGCAACAGAAAATCCTCATACACACGGAGGCTGAACAATATTCTACTCAATGATTCCTTAGTCCAGGAAGAAATAAAGTAAGCAATTAAAGATTTCTTAGAATTTAATGAAAATGAAGGCACAACACACCCAAATCTATAGGACAAAATGAAAGCAGTGCTAAGAGGAAAACTCATAGCTCTGAGTGTCTCCAAAAGGAAACAAGAGAGAGCATATACTAGGAACTTAATGGTGCACTTGAAAGCTCTGGAACAAAAAGAAGCAATTTCACCCAGGAGGAGTAGAAGACAGGAAATCATCAAATTCAGGGATGAAACCAATCAAGTTGAAACAAAGAGAACCATAAAAAGAATCAACAAAATAAGGAGCTGGTTCTTTGAGAAAATCAACAAGATAGATAAACCTCTAGCCAGACTTACCAAAGGGCACAGAGACAGTATTCAAATTAACAAAATTAGAAATGAAAAGAGAGATATAACAGAAACTGAGGAAATTCAAAAAATCATCAGATCCTACTACAAAAGCCTATACTCAATACAACTGGAGAATCTGGAGGAAATGGACAAATTCCTAGACAGTTTCCAAATACCAAAATTAAACCAGGATCAAATAGATCATCTAAACAGACCCATAACCCCCTAAGAAATAGAGGGGGTCATAGAAAGTCTTCCAACCAAAAAAAGCACAGGACCAGATGATTTTAGTGCAGAATTCTATCAGACCTTCAAAGAAGTCCTAATACCAATACTCTTCAAACTATTCCACAAAATAGAAACAGAAGGAATACTACCCAACTCATTTTATGAAGCCACAATTACCCTAATACCAAAACAACAGAAAGATCCAACTAAGAAAGAAAACTACAGGCCAATTTCCCTAATGAATATCGATGCAAAAACACTAAATAAAATACTTGCCAACCAAATCCAAGAACACATCAAAACGATCATTCACCATGATCAAGTTGGCTTCATCCCAGGGATGCAGGGATCGTTCAATATATGGAAATCCATCAACGTAATCCACTACATAAACAAACTCAGAAAAAAAATACATGGTCATCTCATTGGATGCTGAAAAAGCATTTGACAAAATTCAGCATCCTTTCATGCTAAAAGTCTTGGAAAGAGCAGGAATTCAAGGTCCATATCTAAACATAGTAAAAGCAATTTACAGCAGACCAGTAGCCAACATCAACTTAAATGGAGAAAAACTTGAAGCAATCCCACTAAAATCAGGGACTAGACAAGGCTGCCCCCTCTCATCGTATCCCTTCAATGTAGTACTTGAGGTACTAGCTAGAGCAATTCGACAACATAGGGAAGTCAAAGGGATACAAATCTGAAAGGAAAAAGTCAAACTATCACTATTCGCAGATATGATAGTATACTTAAGTGACTCAAAAAACTCCACCAGAGAACTCCTGCAACTGATAAACAACTTCAGCAAAGTGGCTTGTTATAAACAACTTCAGCAAAGTGGCTTGTTATAAAATCAACTCAAGCAAATCAGTAGCTTTCCTATACACAAAGGATAAGCAGGCCGAGAAAGAAATTAGGGAAATGACACCCTTCACAATAGCCACAAACAATATAAAGTATCTTGGAGTGACTCTAACCAAACATGTGAAAGATTTATATGACAAAAAACTTCAGGTCTCTGAAGAGGGAAATTGAAGAAGACATCAGAAAATGGAAAAAAATCTTCCATGCTCATAGGTTGGCAGGATTAATATAGTTAAAATGGCAGTCTTGCCAAAAGCAATATACAGATTCAAAGCAATCCCCATCAAAATCCCAACTCAGTTCTTCATAGAGTTAGAAAGAGCAATTCTCAAATTCATCTGGAATAGCAAAAAACTCAGGATAGCTAAAACTATCATCAACAGCAAAAGAACTTCTGGGGGAATCAATAACCCAGACCTCAAGCAATACTACAGAGCAGTAGTGTTAAAAACTGCATGGTATTGGTTTAGTGACAGGGAGGCAGATCAATGGAATAGGATCGAAGACCCAGAATTCAACCCACACATCTATGGCCAATTGATCTTCGACAAAGGAGCTGAAAACATCCAGTGGAAAAAAAAAAGATAGCCTTTTCAACAAATAGTGCTGACTCAACTGGAGTTCAACATGCAGAAGAATGAGAATTGATCTACTCTTATCTCCTTGCACTAAGCTCAACTCCAAGTGGATCAAGTACCTCCACATAAAACCAGACACACTAAAACTAATAGAAAAGTATCTGGGGAAGACCCTTGAGGACATTGGCTCAGGGGGAAAATTCCTGAACAGAAAACCAATTGCTTATGCTCTAACAGCAGGAATAGACAAATAGGACCTCATAAAATTACAAAGTTTCTGTTAGGCAAAAGACAGTGTCAAAAGGATAAATTGGCAACCAACAAATTGGGAAAAGATCTTCACCAACCCCACATCCGACAGAGGGCTAATATCCAATATATACAAAGAACTCAAGAAGTTTGACCCCAGAATACCAAATAACTCTATCCAAAAATGTGGTAAAGAGCTAAACAAAGACTTTTCACCTGAAGAAATTCGGATGGCTGAGAAACACCTTAAAAAATGTTCATCATTATTAGTTATTAGGGAAATGCAAATCACAACAACCCTGAGATTTCACCTCACATCTGTCAGAATGGCTAAGATTAAAAACTCAGAAGACATCAGGTGTGGAGAAAGAGGAGCACTCCTCCACTGCTGGTGGGAATGCAAGCTGGTACAACCACTCTGAAAATCAGTCTGGCGGTTCCTCAGAAAACTGGACGTGATACTTCCGGACCCAGCCATACCACTCCTGGGAATATACCCAGAAGATTCCCCAGCATGCAATAAGGATACATGCTCCACTATGTTCATAGTGGCCTTATATATAATAACCAGAAGCTGGAAAGAACCCAGATGTCACTCAACGGAGGAATGGATACCAAAAATGTGGTATATATACACAATGGAGCATTCAGCCATTAGAAACAATGAACTCATGAAATTCTTAGGGAAATGTATGGAGCTGGAGAACATCATACTAAGTGAGGTGACCCAGTCTCAAAAGAATACCAATGGTATGCAGTCACTGATAAGTGGATATTAGCCTAGAATCTTGGAACACCAAAGACATAAATCACATACCAAATGGTGTCTGACAAGAAGAAAGGAGTGGACACTGGTACTGGAATAGACCAAAGCATTAGTGTAGGGGAATACAAGTACAGGGAAGTGGGAAGTGGTGGATGAGGGAGCAGGGGGAGGGAAAAGTGCATGTGGGACCTTGGGGGGGTTGGGAACCAGAGAAAGGGAAATGAATTGTAAAAATAGAATATATCCAATAATTAACAAAATAAAATAAAATAAAATAAAATAAAATAAAATAAAATAAAATAAAATAAAATAAAATAAAAGATTTATGAAGATATTCCTGTGGTAGCAAAAGCTAATTTTCAGTCTTGAATCCGAATGTTCAGATCTTGCCGATCAGATTTGGCTATCAAGGTCCATGTTCTCTGGACTCAGCCAAGGTTTCATTCATGTTAACTGTAAATGTTCAATTGCAATTTTAGTGATATTTAATTTCTTCCTAGATTTTTTTGTACACATGAATTTTTTGATCTCAATATTCCATCTAGATGAGTCATTAATTGTGTGCTTTTTTACTTTTAATTGTCCCAGTTACAAATTTAGTATTTGTGTTCAGAGAAGCCTGTTCCCACTTTGAAATTTTACAAAACCCAGACTCAAATAAATTCTTTGTCTCTTTTCAGTTTTCTCTATATTGTTTGATTTTACTTCTGAGATATTGACTTAGAAAAATTCCATTTCATTTTCGACTCCCCAAATGTCTCTACATTGTAATCTGTGTAGTATTCGGATATATGTGGATTCCTCAATATGTGAGATAGCAGATCAGTTTTCTGAGGGAACTTATTTCTCCAAAGGGAAAATTTTTTGCTAAAAGTGAAGTATTTGTTACTGCAAAGCATTCAGTATTTATCTTGGTGGCCAATGATCATTAGCATTCTACTTCTATTATAGTGACAGTATTTTATATTAACTTCAAGTACACCAAATATGAAAATAAACTGTGATGTAATTGAAAAAGTAGGTTATTGCTGATAACAGTCTTCAGATGCCATTATGGCTGCAACAAGCCCTTCCAGACATTTATATTTTTCCCAAATACAGGATCATGCAACTCAATGTTCTGTGACTAGTGGAAACTGGTATATGTGGTCTTGTATCACTTGGGCTTTTCTTAGAAGCAAGCATGGCAGGATACTACTATATAAATACTAGGATGATAAATCATGTAAACAACATCTATAATATACAACACTACAATATATTTTATGCATGTTAACTTGATTTTAACAATAATCTTTTAAACACACACACACATACACACACACACACACACACACACACACACACACTGGATAGAGAAAAATATTCTCACCAATTAAAGAACTTCTGGCAGAATCACCATCCCTGTACTCAAACTATACTACAGATCAATAGTGATAGAAATTGCATGGTATTGTTACAACGACAGGCAGGTAGATAAATGGATTAGAATTGAACACCCAGAAATGAATCCTCACACCTATGGTCACTTGAACATTGACAAAGGAGCTAAAACCATCCAATGGAAAAAAGATAGCATTTTCAACAAATGGTGTTGGGTCAAGTGGCAATCAACATATAGAAGTATGCAAATTGATCTATATTCATATCCCTCTACAAAACTCAAATCAAAGTGGATAAAGGATTGCCATATAAAACCAGACACTCCGAATGTAATAGAAGATAAATTAGAAGTACCAGGAGCACATGGGCACTGGGGAAACGTTCTTGAATAAAATGTCAATAGCTTATGATCTAAAATCAAGAATTGACAAATAGGATATCATAAAATTGTAAAACTTCTATAAGGCAAAGGACACTGTCAATCGGACAAAATGGCAACCGACAGACAGGGAAAAGATCTTACCAATCCTACATCAAAAAGAGAGTTAATATCCAATATATACAAATAACTCAAGAAGTTATACTCCAGAGAACCAAATAACTCTATTTAAAAAATTGGTACAAACCTAAAAAAAGTATTTTCAACTAAAAAATACTGGAAACACCTAAAATAAAGTAAAAATACTGAGAAACACCTAAAGAAATGTTCAACATTCTTAATCATCAGGGAAATGAAAATCAAAACAACCCTGAGATTCTGCCTCACACCAGTCAGAATTGCCAGGATCAAAATCTCAGGGGACAACAAATCCTGGATAGGATGTGGAGAAAGAGGAACACTCCTCCATTGCTGGTGGGATTGCAAGCTGGTAAAACTACTCTGGAAATCAGTTTGGTTGTTACTCAGAAAACTGGACATAGCACTACCAGAGTACACAGTTATACCACTCCTAGGCATATACCCAGAAGATGGTTCAACATGTAATAAGGATACACGTTGCACTATGTTCACAGCAGCCTTATTTATAATAGCCAGAAGCTGGAAAGAACCCAGATGTCCCTCAACAGAGGTATGGATACAGGATATGTGGTACATTTAAATAATGGAGTAATACTCAGCTATTGAAAATAATGAAATCCTAAAGTACTTAGGCAAAAGGATGGAGCTAGAAACTATTTTTCTAAGTGGGGTAACCCAATCACAAAAGAACACAGGCTGAGAAAGAAATTAGGGAAATGGTATGCAGTTGCTGTTAAGTTGATATTAGCCCCAAAGCTCAGAATATCTAAGATAAAACTCAGAGATCTCATGAGGCTCAAGATGTTGGAAGACCAAAGTGTGCCTACTTTGGTCCTTATTGGAAAGTGGATCTGAATACCCATGGTTCACAGACTTCTAATAGAATCAGAATAGAGTCCCCAATGGAGCAACTAGAGAAAGTACCCAGGGAGCTAGAGAGGTTTTCAGCTCAGCAGGAGGAACAATAATATGCACCAACTAGTACCCCCAGCACTCCCAGGTACTAAACCAGAAACTAAAGAGTACACATAATAGTGGGACCCATGGCTCCAGCTACATATGTAGCAAAAGATGACCATTTTAGGCATCAATGAATGGAGAACTAGTCCTGCAAAGGCTTGATTCCCCAGAATAGGGTAATGCAAGTCAGGAAATTGCATGGTGGGTTGAGAATGGAGAGGGGAGATGGGATAGTGGGTTTTCTGGTTGGGAAACATTGAAAGGGATTAACATTTGAAATGTATATAAAAGAAAGATCTAATAAAAAGTTAAATTAAAAAATTTGGAATGCAGACAACCAAGGAAAATTAAATACTGACCCATAGATTCATTTATTCATTTATATGTATGTGATGTGCTTGTTTTTCAACAAATGTTGATTAATTTGTGTGACTATGTTTTTACATGAGTTTGAGTACATATAGTATTGTAACACAGAGATATGACTTTGGACTTTGTTTCTACTTTTCAAGATGGTAGAGTCATCCATTCAACTCCTGTGCTAGCTGATATAATTAGTGCTATTATTCATCTTACTCTAGGTGTGCTCTTTCTCATCTTTACAAGATATGAACCATGCCTATACACCATTTCCCTGGGCACCCAGACTTATTCTTCTTGTGAGTACATGAAACATTTTAACTGCAAAGCCATAATACCCTTATAATCTTAAAAGAGAATCACTACTCAGTCAGCATGGTAAGACCTCCTTAACATTATTATTAATTTTAAAAAAATATGAATATCTTTCAAGAAATGAGTAAGCTAAATATTTTCATGTAAATTCTCCTGCAATAGAATCATATACTAAGAAATTTTTTAAAAAAACTTTTAAAAGGTGTTATTATAATTTAATTCAACATGTACAGTAAGATAAAGATGCTCACTCTCACTATAGAAGTTTTAAAGCAACCAGACAAGAGAAATAAATGAAAATAAAATCATTCAAATGTTCTTCCTCAATATCCACAATTAGCATTTTGTAGAATAGCTACCTGAAAATAAATTAACAGTTCCATTAAAATTTGAAATAATATTAAGATGATTCCATACAAATAGCAGGATGTAAAGATCTATCTATATATAGAAAACACAATATATTGATGAAATATATAAAACATAAAAAATATAAATTGAGTTTCTGACACTAAATAAGATTAGTTAATACTGGTAAAATGTCCATGATATCTAAAATTGTCTGTGCTGGTTAGATTTATGTCAACTTGACACATGATAGAATTATCTGATAGGAAGGAACCTCACTTGAAAAAATGCCCATAGGACCGACCTAGTGACATTTTCTTAGTGATTGATAGGGAGGGTTCCTGATGAGAGACATTATTCCTGGACAATTGGTCCTGGGTCTTGAAGAAACCAGGATGAGCAAGACATGTGGAACAAGCTGGTAAGTACCACACTCCATTGTCTTCATATCAGCACCTTCCTCTAAGTTCCTGCCAAATGATCTCCTGTTCTAACTACATTCAAGGGTGAATTGTGGGATATGGAAGTGAAGACCAAATAAACCTTTTCCTTCCAAGTTGCTTTGGTCATGGTATCTCATCCCAGCAAGAGTAATGCTAACTTAGACCAGTTGATACCGGAATAGTGGAGTATTACTGTGACAAACTAAGCAATGTTATCTTGGTGACAATCATGGAAGACTTTGAAACTTTTGGCTAGAAAACCTATATTGCATTGAGAGTTTTTTGAGATATTTTGTAGGATTTTTGGAGAAAAAAGATAAAAGATAAGCAGTGCAGACAATTGAGAAAAATCCTCTGAAGTTTTAGAGGGGAGTAAAAACTCTGCCAGGCCTTTTTGTGTGAAGGATCTGCAGTTTCTGGTCAGCTGAAGCTGAAGAATCATATGTGATTAACAAGACACAAGACACAAAAGTAAAATGATTTTTGCTGAGATGATGGTCAGCTTCATCTAAAGATAAAGAAGAGATCAGCATCACTGCTCTGAGTCTTCTGGAAAGTGTTTCCTGAGGGTCAGTACACAGAATCTGTGGTCCAGAATTGGCCAATCTTTTAACTTCTGTTGGCAGCCAAACTTAGCTGTGTAACAGTTACCCAAATGAGACTGCTTTTCAAGGCATGAGAGGATCATAGAGTGAAGCTGAGGCTTGGCATTGTGAGAGGCTAGGAGAAGTCAATGAGCAAAGGAAGGATCAGTTGAAATAAGGGCCAGAGCAATTTTCAAGATGTAACTATGATAAATGGACCACTAGGTGTAGATGTGGTCAAGTTGGACTGAGCATTAAAGAAAATCTCTGAGTGCTGCAGAGGGCAGAGATATGGAAGAGACCCAAACCCTTTGGAGTATTCCAAAAAGATTGTTACTTGATCCCAGACATTGATTATTGTGGTATTTATAATTTAGAATTTGATTTTAATTTTATTAGATTGTTACTGGGCCCTGGTTCTACTTGAATTAATATTGTTTGGATTATTTTTTAATTTCACAGGAGTCCATGGTTGAGAGACTTTAAATGTGAAATATTTAATTTTAAATTTAAAGCCCACATTTCTAGGTATTTGAAATTTTAGACTGTGGGAGTTTTAATTGTTGGAATGTTAATGTAATATTGATAGCAGTGTGAGATATTCTGGAAGAAACAGAACAGCTATGTTATGACTTATCGGCGATATATCTGTGCATCAAATTGAAAAGAAGTCTGTTGTACAGTTTCACATCAATGACACAAGCTACAGTACGAGAAAAACTCACTTGAGAATAGGTTTCCATGAGATATAATTGTCGAATATTTTATTAATTAGTGATTGAAGGAGGGCCCAAACCATTGTGAATATTCTTGCCATCAGTGAACTAATGGCCCTGGGTTCTATAAGAAAATATGCTGAGCAATACTTGCTGTGCAATCTGGTAACTAGCACTACTCTGACCATCACTAATAAGTTAGTCCAGCCACTGAAGCCTATTTTCAAAATGATTTAATACTACATGTTAAATAGAAACTTTGTTTTGACAAAAGTAGAGGGCGCTGGTGCCTTGAAACAAGGGCTTCACAATCACCTATTATTCTAATTGACTATGTGTTTTGAAGTATTACCCATATTTTTCTTTGCTTTAGATATACTATAAATAGAGTATATAAGATTATATATAAAGAGTATATAATTAAAGAGTACATCAGGAGTTAGGACAGCTATGTTTGAGCCCAAGTGTATTGCTTATTAACTGGCAGTGTGGTCGGTAACAACATTTTTGTAATTTCAATGTATAGAATGGCCGCAGAAAAGTATGGGAACATTACTAAGAGGACACATCACTCACCAAAACCTCTGCCCTCCCAAATACCACTTATCTTCTGTCCCTTCCTCCCCTTCCTGGTCTGAGTCCTTTCTGTTGTATTAGACTCTTGGCTGCTCTGTTCCAGTGAAGACAACATATTCTGATCTACCCTAGTGAACTCTGCTTTGAAAGCAGATGAACGTGCTGAACTCAGAGTAGTTGAGTACCCATTGAACCCAGAGATGCTGAGAACCCTCTACACTCAAAACAGTTGATAATCACTTACATGCAGAAGAGTTGGACAATATCCTGACTGCTCCACTGAAGACCCAACTGTCTGAAAGCCTTCCAGAAGATGTATTACAGCTAGGGTAACATGTCAGCAGCTTCCCTGCCCCTGTGAAGATTATCCAGTTGGAGGCCCAGCAGGTTTTCTGCTATGGTCAGGGCTGCAGGCCTACCAGAAAACCTGAAACAACCCAGGAACAAAAGAGGCAGACTCCAAAGTGTCACCAAGACCAACAAGCAGCAGGGATATACAGATGGTGAAAGGCACGCACAACACTATAAGAAACAGAAGCCAATATATGTGGACATCATCAGAACCCAGTTCTCACACCATAGCAATCCATGAATATAACACCCAACCTTAAAATCAGGAAGATAAGCTAAAATCCTATCTCATGAAGATAATAGAGTCCTTTAAGGAGGATATCAACAACTCCATGAAGAAATACAGGAATACACAGGTAAACAGGTGAAATAACTGAGTAAAGCATCCAAATCCTAAAAGTAGAAGTAGATACAATAAATAAGATACAAATGGAAGCAAACCCGGAAATAGACAACCTAGGAAAGGAATCAGGAATTACAGATGCAAGTATCACCTACAGAATACAAAAGATAGAAGAGAGAATCTCAGGTGTAGAAGGAAGAGTAGAAGAAAATTCAAAACATTTTTAAAAATCCTAAATCAAAGCATTTATGAAATTCAGGATACAACAAAAAGACCAAAATCCAAGAATAATCAGAATAAAGTAGAAAGAATATTCCCAGTTCAAAGGACCTGAAAATGTCTTCCACAAAATTAGAGAAGAAAACTTCTCCAACCTAGAGAAAGGGATGGTCATAAAGGTACAAGAAGCCTATAATGCACCAAATAAATGGGACAGAAAAGGAAATCCTTTCATCACATAATAATAAATCACTTAAACACACAGAACAAAGAAAATATGATTTGAGGGAAAAGGGCCAAGTACCAAACAAAGGTAGACGTATCATAATTACACCAGACGTCTCAACAGAGAGTATGAAATCCAGAAAATCCTGGTCAGAAGTCATGCAGACTGATGGTACTTTCTCAAAAATCGACCAGATATGGTCACAAAATAAACTTTTCCTATAAAAAAATTGAAATAATCCCAATCCTATCAGATCACCATTGCCTAGAGCTGGTCTTTTAGAACAGCAAATACTACAGAAGCCCACATACAGGTGGAAACGAAACAATACTTTTCTCAATGATAATTTCCTCAGGGAAGAAACAACAAAAGAAATAATATACTTTTTAGAATTTAGGGACAAGGAAGGTACAGCATACCCAAATTTTTGGGACACAATGAAAGCAGTGCTAAGAGGAAAACTCATAGCTATGAGTACCTCCAAAAACAAACTGGAGGGAGAGTACACTAGAAGTTTAACACATACCTGAGGGCTCTAGAACAAAAAGAAGTAAACTCATTCAAGTGGAATAGAAGGCAGGAAACAGTCAAACTCAAGGCCAAAAATCAACCAAATATTTACAAAGGAAACAATACAGAGAATCAACAAAACCAGAAACTGATTATTTGAATCAAAAAAAAAATACATAAAGCCCTAGCCAAACTAGCTAAAAGGATGAGTAGCATTATCCAAATTCACAAAATCAGAAATGAAAATGAAGACATAACAACAGAAACGGAGGAAAAAAAAATATATATATATATATATATATTTATATATTTTTATATAATATATATTTAGTTATATCACACGCTTCTCTTGAATCCCGTGATTTCACGCAGCCAAGCTGCAATCCAGGCGAAGGCTGTGTGATATTTACTGGGGCTGTTCAAGGTGAATGCCGCTGTGGGCCTCCTTGGCTGCAGATAGAGCTGAGCTGAAATTTCTCATGGCAAGCTGTGTAACCCTTTATCTGACCTGTTCTTTTACTTACAAGATGTCTCTGCCAGCCAGAGGTGCGAGCATTCCAGGCGTGACAGTTCACTCAGAGTTTATTCTTTGAACTACAGTACTGGCCATGATTTATCCTCTGGAGATCCATTGCTTTGCTTTTAATCAGCTGTACAGTTATTACCTAGATACATTAAAGAATTAACCTCCCAACAATTTATATTATTTGTATGGTTAACTGGCTTTGGCACTCTGACATGGAAACCTTCAGTTAAGTAAAGTTTCAAAATAATCCTGAGGAAGTCTCACAAGAAAATACCCAAACATAGTGTAATCTCTGACTCTTGAATTACTAATTTATTATTGACCACAGAGGGACACGATAACCTTGTGTGTAGTCTCTGACTCTTGAATTACTAATTTATTATTGACTACAGAGGGACGCGATAACCTTGTGTGTAATCTCTGATGTTCATGCCTGATTCATTTGTATTTCCTTGTGCCAGTTACTCATGGTAACCATTCTTTGTAAACATTTCACTGGATACATTTTTTCTTTAGTAATGTAATGCCAGTTTTGCCTGTATAAATGTTCCTGCCTCAGAACAGTAAAGTGTATTCAGACGCATTCAGATCTTGTGTGTGTCTGTCTGTCATTTCATGCCGCGACCAGTGCCTTCCTGCATACCAAAGACCCTGATTCCCCCACGTGTGTTCCGACTGAGTCGGTCCGTGGCATAGTTATATATAGTTATATAGTTATATAGTTATATATAGTTATGTGGAATATAGGCTTTTAGAGTAGGATCTGATGTTCTACTCTAAAAGCCTATATTCCACATAACTAGATAATCGAGATTAAATGGGTTGTTTTCTAGACAGATATTACATACCAAAGTTAAATTAAGCACAGGTAAGCTACCAAAACAGTCCCATAGAAGAAATCATTAAAAACCTCCCAAGCCCCAAAAGCACAAGGCCAGATGGATGTAGTGCAGAAGTCTACCAGACCTTCAAAGAAAACCTGATACCAATTTTTCTCAAACTATTATATAAAATAGAACAAGAAGTAACACTACCTAACTCATTGTATGAAGCCACAATTACTCTAATACCTAACCCACACAAGGCCTTAACCAACAACAACCACAAAAATTATATATATATATATATATATATATATATATATATATATATAAATTATATATATATTTATATATATATATATATATACATATATATGTAGAGAGAGACAGAGAGACAGAGAGACAGAGATAGAGAGAGACACACACAGAGAATCTTAGATCAAACTTGCATATATATATATATATATATATATATATATAATACTCAATAAAATTCTTGCAAACTGAATCCAATGACACATCAAAAGCACCATTCACCACAATCAATTAGGCTTTATCCCATAGATGCAAGATTGGTTTAATATATAAAAATCCATTAACATATTCCACTATATAAACACACTCATAGAAGAAAATCACAAGATCATCTCCATAGAAGAAGAAATGGCATTCGACAAAATACAACAACCCTTCATGTTAAAAGTATTGGAGAGATCAAGAATCAAGGTCCATAGGTAAACATAATAAAAGCAATTTACTGCAAACGAACAGCCAATATCAAATTAAATGGAGACATACTTGAAGCAAACCCACTGAAATCGGGGACAAGACAAGGATGCCTACTCTCCCCATATCTATTCAATATAGTACAGCAAGTACAAAGAAGAAGAAAAGAAAACAAGAAGAGATCAACGGGATACAAATTAGCAAAGATGAAATAATTGTATCACTATTTGCAGATGATATGAAAATATGTCATTATCCCCAAAATTCTACCAGAGAACTTCTCCAGATGATAAACTACTTCAGCAACCTGGCCAGATACACAAATAACTCAAATAAATGAGTAGCCTTCATTTACAGAAGTGACAAACAGGCTGAGAAGGAAATTAGGAAAATATCTCCCTTCGTAATAGCTACAAATAATGTAAAATATCATGGGGCAATTCTAACCAAACAAGTGAAATACCTGTTTGACAATAACTTCAAGTCGCCCAAGAAAGAGAAAATGGAGAGATATCCAATGCTCATCGAGTGTCAGAAGTAACATAGGAAAAATGTGTCATTCTTCTTCCTGAGACATATAGCTTGTTTCCAGCTTCTGATTATCACAAATAATACCAGTATGAACATAGCAGAACAGGTGCCCCTATGGGCACCTACCAAAGGCACTCCATAGATTACAGGAAATCCCTATGAAAATCTAAAGATAATTCTTCAAATACATGGAAAGAGCAATTCTCAAATTCATCTGAAAAGGCAAAGAAAAAAAAAGACCCAGAATAATAAAATCAATTTATTCTTAACAATAAAAGTACTTCAAGGGGAATCACCATCCCTAACTGCAAGATTTACTGAAGAGCAGTACATAAAAACTACATGGTATTGGTATAGACACAGACAAATTGATCAAGGGAATAGAGTTGAAAACATAGAAATAAAACCAGACACTTATGGACAGTTGATCTTTGACAAAGTAGCCAAAAATATATAATAGACAAAAGAAAGTATCATCAATAAATGGTGCTGGCCTAACTAGCTGTCTAGAAAATTGAAAATAGACCTATATTTGTCAATTTGCACAAAGCTCAAGTCAAATTGGATCAAGAACTTCAACATAAAAGCAGATTCACTGAATCTACTAGAAGAGAAATTGAGAAAGAACCTTGAACACTCTGGTACAGGGGAAATTTCCTAAAGAGAAATCCAATTTCTCATGCTCTAAAATCAAAACTTAGTAAATGGGACTTAATGAAGCTGGAAAGTTTCTGCAAGGCAAAGTACATAGTAAATAAGACAAGTAACCTACAAGTTGGGAAACAAATCTTTCCTAACTCCACATATAATAGCAGACTATATACAAAATATATAAAGAACTCAAGAAACTAATCATGACAACACCAAACAGGCTAATTAAAAAATGGAGTATACAACTAAAGTGAGTGTTCACAACTGAGGAATCTCAAATGGCTGAGAAGCATCTCAAAAAATGCTCAAAGTCCTTAGTGATAAGAGAAATGCAAATCAAAACAACCCTGAGGTTCCATCTTACACAAATCATAATGGCCAAGACCAAAAATCACAGATGACAACATATGTTGCAGAGGATGTGGAGAACGAGCAACACTGCTCCATTGATGATGATATTGCAAACTGGTACAATCACTGTGGAAATCTATCTGTAGTTTCCTCAAATTGGAAATACATCTACCTGAAGACCCAGCTATACCACTTTTGGAAATATTCCCATAAGATGCCCCACTATGCCATAGGGTCACCTGTTCTACTATGTTCATACCAGTATTATTTATGATAGTCAGAAGCTGGAAACAACCCAGATGTCTCAGGAAAGAAGAATGGATACAGAAAATGTGTTTTTTTTTACACAATGGGATAATACTCAGATATTAAGATGGAAGACATCTGAGTTTTGCAGGTAAATTGATAGAACTAGAAAATATCATCCCGAGGTAGCTTAGAACCAAAAGGACAAGCATGGTGTGTTCTCACTAAGAAGTGTATGTTAAAAACTACAGAGTACCCAAGGCACAGTCCACAGAAATCAAAATGGTCAGCAAGCTGAAGTGCCCAAGGGAGGACACCTCAGTCCCACTTGTGAGAGAACAAAACAATAAAAAATGGGGAATTTGGGAGGGATCTCGGATGGAAAGTAGACATGGGGAAATGGGGAGAAACAGGAACATGATCTGGTAATGGGTGAGGGAAAAGTTCTGTAGCCCTGAGGGACATCACAAATAATGAACCTCCAGAGATAAGAGGTTGTGGGTACCCTCCAAGATGCACAAGAGACCTAAGAGGTGAGAGATTCTCTGGACTCAAATGGAGGGACCTTAGATGAAATGACCAACAGTAGGGAGAGAGAACTTATAGAGCCCATGTCCAGCAGGAAGACAGGGCATAAAATAATGGAGGGGGTCATCCCAGAGTCACATCTGTGACCCATAATTTTCACTCTCTGAAAGAATTACAGGGATGTAAATGGAGAGCAGCCTGAGGAAAAGAAGTTCCAGTGTCAGCTTCAAAATGGGATCTAGCTCAAGCAGAATTCCCAAGTCCTGACACTATTACTGAGGCTATGGAGAGTTTACCAAAATGGTCCAAGCATGACAGCATTCCAGAAGACCCAACAAGCAGCTGACAGACTCAGGTCCATTCATTTGCATCTATCCAATGAGTAATAGTTGCTAAACCCTGTAGTTGAATTAGGTAAGACTGAATGAAGCCTAGGAGAAGGCAATCCTGTAGGAGGCTCAGCACTCTCATTTAATCAGGACCCCCAAGATCTCTCAAACACTGGACCACTAAACAGACAGCATACACCTGTACACAACATACATACAGTAGAGGACTATTGGATCTGTGTTCTTTCAGGGATGATGCACCTAACCATCAAGAGGCTCTAGGCCCCAGGGAATTTTGAGATCAGGTGGTTTGGAGTGTGTGGACATCCACGTGGAGACAGGGTTTGAGGAGGTGGTATGTGATGCGGAGCAGTCTTAGGGGAGATGGGGATATTGGGGTCATTAAAATATGGAGTATAAAAATAAATAATAAAAATTTAAAAAAGAAAAGGAACTGTAAAAATGGGTATAAAAGTCACAGCCCCACTACATTCAGGGAATTATTAGATAGAAATCCACTGTCAGCCTTGTGGCTGCATAAGAAACTGCTTCCTGGAAGGAAATGATTCTGTATCATTCTCCTCTGGAGGAAAAACTCTAATATAGGAAACACATACTCAAACCATTCCCCAGTATTTGATCTAATTTACTGACTACATTTCTGAGTTTTCTATGAGATTTTCTTACATTCTGAATATGAATGTGCTATTAGTAACAATACTTGTAAGTATTGTTCTCATTTCATGGCTTTTCTTTTTAAGTTCACAATGATACACTTTCTAACACCAATACTTTCTTTTTAGGGTAGGCTAGTCATGCTTCTTTATTAGAAAAGGAGTTTATTGCCTTTCAGTCTACTCTTTTCTGTGCAACATGGGGAGATAAGTTTTTCTCTATAAACCTTCCTTCTTTGTTTTCAGTTGTTTAGTTAGTTTGTTTTGAATGTGTTCACTAAGCTGTTACTCCTATTTGGTTCATTGTTTCCATCTTATTTTAGGATGCATTTTATTTGCTTCTTCTACATACAATATCCTTTATATTTTGATGACTTTTCTATTTATATTATATATATTTTGTGATATATTAGGTATTATTTTTCTTTATGTGCCCTGAAGCTTACATAAAACAGCTTTTATGTATACAAGTGCTTCAGACCATTTGTTTCTCTTAGCAACAACACTTCCATGTTAAAAGGAGATAATTGATAATGAATATCATTGTGATATATTATCTCACATACTAGACAGCTATGAAAGTGGTACCATCTTCATTGTAAACATGTTATGTCCTTATTTCCATACTCTAAGTATTTAATAAAATTAACATTTGTAGTATTTAAACACCATAAAACATTATATTTTCAGTAATCACAATAGTGCCATATATGAATAAAGAAATAATTTTATGAATCCTGTGATTATTCTATTTACTATATTGTTAAGGATCTCAGATTTGTGTTGGCAGATACCATCATCTCATTCCTAATCCAGAATGAATGTTCCAGACATTTGACAATTCTTCTTTGTCTGGAACCAAGAAGGCCAGCTAAGCACCGGAACAAACTCCAGCACTTCTGTTTCTTGTTTTCTCTAAATGCATAAGGTTTAGAATGAAGGAAAAGGAGGACTTGCCTTCAGCTCCAGTCTTTAATCCTCAGGAGCATTTTCAATGCAAAAAGACCCCACACTGCAAGGATGAAGGTTCAAACACGATTAAGAAGCTAACATCTCTTACTCACTGGAGCCTTCTTTAGAGTATGTGTGTTCTGAATCTACTTCTGTTCTTTTTGTCTGCTCCCTGCTCTGAGTGCCTTAGATAGTTCAGGAGCAAAATCTGACTATGTGGTTTCTATTGATCCTGGTTAATAGTGATGTCCTAGTCCCTAGTTGTGTTCTCCCATGTGTCTCTTACGGTGTCATCACCTGGTCAGTTGAAGCCCTCATAGACACTGTTCCTCACCTTTTCTTTCTTCTCTTTGCATTTTAAACCATCAATCTTACAAGCTGGATCTGTCAGCCCATATGAAGTGGTCTGTAATGGTTTGATACACTGTAGAGTGGTGGGTGTATAATTCCAATTACTACCATAAACCTCAAGTATACATTATAAAGATACCCCCAAAAGCCAAGGTGTTTTTTTTTTTTTGTTTTTACAATGAACAAACTTAAAGCTTAGTTAAGTTTAGACACAGTGGTATATTACTATTCCTGAGGCAGGGTGTGATCCCAGAAAATATTCCCTATAAAAAACTGAGAAGGGGAACAAAATACTCACAGGAGCAAATATGGAGAAAAAGTGTAGAGAGACAGAAGGAAAAGCCATACAGATACTGTCCCACCTGGGGATTCAGTCACTTAGCCCCAAGTCAATTGTGGATGGCAATAAATGCTTGATGAAAGGAACCTTATAAGGCTGTCTCCTGAGAGGCCCTGCCAGAGCCTTACAAATACAGAGACAGATGCTCACAGTCAACGTTTGAACTGAGTTTGTGATCACCAGGGGAGGAGTTAAAAAAAGGTCTGAAGAAGATGAAGGGGTTTATGACCTCATAGGAAGAACAACAATATCAATCATCGGAATGCCCAGAGCTCCCAGCGATGAAACCATCAACCAAGGATGTGTTGTTTAGTTGCTTATGTAGTAGAGGATTGTATAATCAGGCATCAATTGGAGGTGAGGACCTTGGTCCTATGAAAGCTCAATATATGCCTCACTGTAGGGAAATCAAGGGCAGAGAGGAGAATGTGTGGTGTGTCAAGTAACACCCCATTTGATGCAGGGGTAGTGAGGATGGGATAGGATAGGGGGTTTCCAGGAGGGGTGAAAACCAGGAAAGGGAATAACATTTGAAATGTAAATACAGAAAATATCCAATTAAATAAAGTTAAAAAAAACTGACTACCAGCAGGGGGCAGTCATCAACCATTAGCCTTGATTTTGGCATCATTACTAGCTGCAGAAGTTGCTTAAATATGGCTTTGTTTTTAAGTCTATGATTTCATTTAGTGCTTTTGGATCATCTGCAGACTTTCTTTCATGGCAGATTCTATTCTTGATTTTATTTGTGTATCTGAAAGTATTTCCTGAAAACAGAACTCATTTACTTACTCATATTCCCCATAACTACAGGGGCTGCAAATGGGAGCTACTAATCCTTGCCATGTTTTGCAGGTTATATCTGCAATACAATCATTTGAAAACTCAAGACAGGAATTTGAATCATGAGAACATATTTTACTTAAAGCTTTCATAGAGGAAGGAGCCAGAGTTTCTTGAATCGTTTAAACTTATGTTAAGTCTTGAATTGATTAAAATTATGTTAAGTCTCAAATAGTCATTGTTTGATACTGTTAAAGCCACATAGCACACAGCAAGATGGTGGATTGACCGAATTTCAGAGACTTTCAGGGAAGCATCCAGCAAACTAGCACTTATTTACAATGGGGAAGGCATCCTATATCATGAATTCAACAGCATTCAGGTTCTCTGCATTTCTAGTTGGCAGCCAGTGGGCAGATAGCCATAGGATATAAAATAAAATTTTATATGTGTGTTGGTGGATTTGCATTGTATTAATTCTTTCCCCAAGGGCATCCTTCCTAATACAGGGAATAATTTAGACATTGTAAAAATCACAAAACAGCTAAATAATACTGATTTTAAAATGAAATTTTAAATGAAGTTGAAAGAAAGTCAGATCTATAAGTCAAAAAATGAGTAGAGAATCAATGTGTCATCAAAAGAGCAAAAATTACGGTCAGAAGAGATATGGCCTCATGTCTTATGGATGTGTATAGGATAAAATATGTGTTCACATCAATGACTATATTGATGGTTAAAAATACTCCATGTATATGGATGCTTATCATGTGAAATTACATATGTTCATTCATCTGATATCAAGTACAGTTATTCAAATGTATCCATATTTTCATGATCTAAAATTAAACAAGATCAAAAGTTTTACCACCACAGTGAGTATGGTTTTAGATATTCACCAAACAAGTCTGATTCTGACCAAGTGTTGTCTCAGATAAGAGAAGTACACAACATGGAAAGTCATACATGTAGACACTGGGGATGATACACCAGACCTGATTCTGATATGGAAATGTGACAGTGTGTGCTGCTATTTAAATTTCATATATTTAAAGAGACATGACATAATTACATATAATTGACATAATATTGCAAATGAAAAAAAAGGTTGTCTTTGCCATTGAATTAAAGAAATAGCAAAAAACTCAGGTAAGTGCCTTTGAAAATAGAAAAATAAAACTGTCACTTTTCTCACAAAGTCTTAGTGTTTTTCATGGTCTTCATTTTCCATAAAGCTTCATGAACACGTTCAGAAAAAGTTCATGAAGGAGTTCTTCAGAAAATAACTGATTTATGAAGTTTAATGACACACAAATACAAAGTCCCACTGTTTCATGAATTTTACATACCTCCCACAGTGGACAACAAAAGATATTCTCATCTTTAGGGAGTCAGAGCAGAGTGAAGATCAATGATATTCTATGATTGTCGGGATTTTCCTAATGCAGTTAATCTTAATTCTCTTTGCTCATTTGAACATACAGTCATTTTGTTTTTGACCAGGATGTGTTCATACACACTGTGATAAATGATGGAAGTGGATGTAGGGAAATTATAAAATCTATTGATGCAGGTTCTTTATAAATAGACTCATAAACCAGAATCATTTTTCCTGCTGTTAATGCAATATGGAGACAGTCCTTTCATATAATTTATGGGGTATATGTGATAGACTATACATTCTAAAATCACATACTTGTCAGAATTTTACTGGTCTGGCATTTTTTTATTTAATTTTTATTTTCTATATTCTAGGTTTACATTCCAAAGGCTTTCCCCTTTCCCAGTTTCCCCCCACCATCTGTCTCATAATTCCTCTCCCCCCTAGCTATTCCCCAATCATTCCCCCCTGCCCACGATTTCTCTGTTCTGGGTCTACAATACTGGATCCAATCTTTACAGGCCCAGGGTCCTCTCTATTCTTCTTCTTGGGAGTCGTTTGACTTGCTAATTGTGCCTTGAGTATTTAGGGCTTCTGAGCTCATTAATATCCACTTATCGGTGATTACATTTCATGTGTATTCTTTTCTGATTGGGTTAGCTCACTTAGGATGATATTTTCCAGATCTAACCATTTACCTACAAATTGCATGGGTTCATTATTTTTAATTGCTGAGTAGTACTCCATTGTATAAATATACCACATTTTCTGTATCCATTCCACTTTTGAGGGATATCTGGGCTCCTTCCAATTTCTGGCTATTATAAACAAGGCTGCTATAAACATTGTAGAGCATGTGTCTTTATTGTATGCAGGGGAATCCTCTGGGTATATGCCCAGGAGTGGTATGCCAGGGTCCTCTAGAAGTGACATGCCCAATTTACTGAGGAATCGCCACACTGATTTCCAAAGTGGTTTTACCATTTTTCAATCCCACCAACAGTGGAGGAGTGTTCCTCTTTCTCCACATCCTCGACAGCACCTGTTGTTTCTTGAGTTTTTAATCTTAGCCATTCTGACTGGTGTGAGGTGGAATCTCAGGGTTGTTTTGATTTGCATTTCCCTGATGACTAATGATGTTGAACATCTTTTAAGGTGTTTCTCGCCATCAGCATTTCTTCTGGTGAAAATTCTTTGTTTAGCTCTGTACCCCATTTTTTGATAGGGTTATTTCGTTCTTTGTGGTCTAACTTCTTGAGTTCTTTGTATATATTGGATATTAGCCCTCTGTCGGATGTGGGGTTGGTGAAGATCATTTCCCACTTCGTTGGCTGCTGTTTTGTCCTTCTGACAGTGTCCTTTGCCTTACAGAAACTTTGTAATTTTATGAGGTCCGATTTGTCAATTCTTGATCTTAGAGCATAAGCTATTCGTGTTCTGTTCAGGAACTTTCCCCCTGTCCCCATGTCCTCCAGGGTCTTCCCAAGTTTCTTTTCTTTCTAATAGTTTCAGTGTGTCTGGTTTTATGTGGAGGTCCTTGATCCACTTGAAGTTGGTCTTAGCACAAGGAGATAAGGGTGGGTCAATTCGCATTCTTCTGCATGTTGACCTCCAGTTGAACCAGCACCATTTGTTGAAAAGGCTATCTTTTTTCCACTGGATGGTTGTGGCTCCTTTATGAAAGATCAAGTGACCATAAGTCTGTGGGTTCATTTCTGGGTCTTCAATCCTATTCCATTGATCTACCTGCCTGTTGCTGTACCAATACCATGCAGTTTTTAACACAATTGCTCTGTAGTACTGCTTAAATCAAGGATATTGATTCCCCCAGAAGTCCTTTTATTGTTGAGAATAGTTTTAGCTATCCTGGGTTTTTTGTTGCTCCAGATGAATTTGAGCATTGCTCTTTCTAGATCTATGAAGAATTGATTTGGGATTTTGATGGGGATTGCATTGAATCTGTAGATTGCTTTTGGCAAAATGGCCATTTTTACTATATTGATCCTGCCAATCCAGGAGCAAGAAATATTTTTCCATCTTCTGAGGTCTTCTTCAATTTCTTTCTTCAAGGACTTGAAGTTCCTGTCATACAGATCTTTCGCTTGTTTGGTTAGAGTTATGCCAAGGTAGTTTATGTTGTTTGTGGCTATTGTGAAGGGTGTTATTTCCCTAACTTCTTTGTCAGCCTGCTTGTCCTTTGAGTACAAGAAGGCTACTGATTTGCTTGAGTTAATTTTATAACCAGCCACTTTGCTGAAGTTGTTTAACAGCTGTAGAAGTTCTCTGGTGGAGTTTTTTGGATCGCTTAAGTAGACTATCATATCATCTGCTAATAATGATAGTTTGACTTCTTCATTTCCAATTTGTATCCCTGTGACTTCTTTATGTTGTCTAATTGCTCTCGCTAGAACTTCAAGTTCTATATTGAAAAGATATGGAGAGAGAGGGCAGCCTTGTCTAGTCCCTGATTTTAGTGGGATTGCTTCAAGTTTCTCTCCATTTATTTTGATGTTGGCTACTGGTTTGCTGTAGATTGCTTTTACTATGTTTAGGTATGGGCCTTGAATTCCTGCTCTTTCCAAGACTTTTAGCATGAAAGGATGCTGAATTTTGTCGAATGCTTTTTCAGCATTTAATGAGATGACCATGTGTTTTTTTTCTTTTAGTTTGTTTATGTAGTGGATTACATTGATGGATTTCCATATATTAAACCATCCCTGCATCCTTGGAATGAAGCCTACTTAATCATGGTGAATGATCATTTTGATATGCTCTTGGATTCGGTTGGCAAGAATTTTATTTAGTATTTTTGCATCAATATTCATCAGAGAAATTGGCCTGTAGTTCTCTTTCTTTGTTGAAACTTTTAGTGGTTTAAGTATCAGCGTAATTGTGGTTTCGAAGAACGAGTTGGGCAGTGTCCCTTCTGTCTATTTTGTGGCATAGTTTGAAGAGTATTGGTGTTAAGTCTTCTTTGAAGGTCTGGTAGAATTCTGCACTAAAACCATCTCGTCCCATACTTTTTTTGGTTGGGAAGATTTCTATATCCCCTTCTATTTCTTTATGGGTTGTGGGACTGTTTAGCTGATCTACTTGATGCTGATTAAATTTTGGTATTTGGTATCTGTCTAGGAAATTGTCCATTTCCTCCAGATTCTCCAGTTGTTTTGAGTATAGTCCTTTGTAGTAGGATCTGATGATCTTTTGAATTTCCTCCGTTTCAGTTGTTATATCCCCCTTTTCATTTCTAATTTTGTTAATTTTGATACTGTCTCTGTGCCCTTTGGTTAGTCTAGCTAAGGGTTTATCTATCTTGTTGATTTTCTTGAAGAACCAGCTCTTGGTTTTATTGATTCTTTGTATGGTTCTCTTTGTTTAAAAATATGGAACGCTTCATGAATTTGCGTGTCATCCTTGTGCAGGGGCCATGGTAATCTTCTCTGTATCATTCCAATTTTAGTATATGTGCTGCCGAAGCGAGCACTGGTCTGGCATTTTAGAGGAGCACACTATGATCAGAAAGATTCCAACCCAGGCCATACCACATAGTCATTATAATGTTTCTAAATCTGCTTCTATGCTGCTCTAGCCCTCAGAAACATGACAGAATCTTGGAGAAGGTTCCAGCAAGCTATCATGAAATGAAAGGAGTGAAATGGATCAGACCTAGAGCATTCCCTACAAGATATAGAGTGAGAATAGGTAGTAAAAAGGAACATTTTGTTTTCATTGATTTGTCTGTCCACAGAAATCTACCATCAGCCTTTGAAAGGCCAAGAGTGAATTGATTCAATAGGAAGATAACAAAGATGATTTGCACATTTTTATAGTTTATTTATGTAATGGAAAAATAAGTATAAAATGTCAGAATACTAAGTACTTTTCAAGTTTTTGAAACCATGATCTTTTAAGAAAATTAAAATCAAAAAGTTAATTTAAGATGTCATCTAATCCAAGCTACAGTAATATTTTTTAAGAAAATAAATGACACCAAATACTGTTGAGAAATTGGTGATGGGTAAACAGAATACATGGTTGATTTAACCTGTTGTAGTTCCTATGGAATTCTCTCTGGAATTTCTGCAAAAGTAAAAATATAAAATGCCATATTACCACCCACATCACATCATATAGCTGAGGACTTTCCACTAGAAAGATATGAGGTCATACATGTAATAAAAAAGAGAGGGTACCAAGTTCTATGACAGGTGGAAACACATGCTGTGTGGGAAAAGAGACAAACACTATGAACAGTGTTGACTTGCTAATAAATAAAGCAAGAAGTCAGGAACCCAAGTATGATGAAAAGGTTTGATACCTTAAAAAACCAGGAGTAGCAGAGGGACAGCGGGGAGTTAGGTCTAGGAAGCAAAGGTGGGTTCATATCTAGATGGGTTTCCTGTGATTTCTACAATTATCTGGCTCTCGCATTCCAGACACACACTTTTAAGAAGCCAGAGACAGTGATGATCTTATTTAACTACCCAGAGTTCTTAGTGTTCACCCTTCCCAATTATGAAGACAAGGCAGGCTCCCTGTATGCAAATGCTTTTTTTTTTTTTTAGCTCTAAATTAAATCCTCTCCTGGGCTGTGGAAGTTCATATCTCTCTCACTGGAGGTTGGTCTCTGGAGAAAAGGGGGTGTAGCCTAAAAGATGAGAGTGTTGAATCTTCTGTACCTGTTGACATTCCTTCCTGGTAAGTGTTGCCATTTCATATGTGTGCTTATGAGGGGTTTTCAAATGTGTGATTGACAGAAATTATTCTTCTTCACTGAAGGTATCCTGTCCGATGTGCAACTTCAGGAGTCAGGACCTGATCTGGTGAAACCTTCTCAGTCACTGTCCCTCACCTGCTCTGTAACTGGCTACTCCATCACCAGTGGTTATAACTGGGGCTGGATCCGGCAGTTTCTGGGAAACAAACTGGAGTGGATGGGGCGCATCCATTATGGCGGTAGCACTTACTACAATCCATCTCTTACAAGTCGAATCTCCATCACTAGAGACACATCCAAGAACCAGTTCTTCCTGCAGTTGAACTCTCTAACTCCTGAAGACACAGCCACATATTACTGTGCAAGAGACACAGTGTACAGTCTTCAGTGTGAGCCTAGACACAAACATCTGTTACAGCTCTGTATCAATCGGGGGCTTGCCACATACACTGAGCACAGGAAATCTATTTTAGGGTAGGTAAAAACAATTCTTGAATGAAAATCTGGTAGGAGACACCTGCTTAACAGGATGACACATTAGTGCTAAGTTCTTCAGTTAATACAATGTATACAGCCAAGTAGACCTCCTTAAATTATTCCCAGAAATCCTTAATGACACCACTAATGGAGGATCCACATGCCAACCCAATCTGAACCAGAACTGATCCTTTCTAAAATAATTGGATGTACCAAAATGGAGAAGAAACTGAGGAAAAGGAGGTCCAGTGGCAGGCCCAACTTGGAATACATCTCAAGGGAAGGCTCCAAGGCCTTATTCTATTATTGATGCTATGGAGTGTTCACAGGCTCACAAGTTAGTAAACTAGCCTGTCTGCCCTTTGAGAAGCCCAATAAACCTCTGGCTAAGTGCAGGTGCCGATATTTATACCCCACCATTGGAAGGAAGATGGGGAAACCTTTGGCCAAATTAGGGAAAAACTGGTAGAAGTGAGGAGTGAAACCTCATAGGAAGAATAGAAATCTCAATTAACGCATTTCCTCATATCTATCAGACACCTATTCAGCAACCAGGCAGCATACACCATCTGATATGAAGCCCCTGGATATGTGTATAGCAGAGTACAATCTGTTATGGCAAATACCCTCCAGAGACTTGAGGTGCCAGGGAGTGGGGAGGTCTGGTGTGGTGGGGTGCAGCAGGTAGTTACATCCTTTAGATATGAAGGGAGGAAGTATAAAATTAGGAACAGTAAAGGGCAGAATTGGGCCAGGATTACAAGTGAACAGTAAAAAAAATATATTAAATCATGATAATTTAAATGTTTTTAAAATTATCAACATTGGAATAATATATGTGAAAGATAAATCTCATTTGAAACTGAACCCAGTGAGAAAGTATAATATTTAATGATTTCTGAGATATGAATTCACAGAAAATCATGTCTCAAATGCTTTTCTGTTGCTGTTATAAAATTCTATGTTCAAGACAAGTTATCAAACAAAAGGTTCAATTTGGTTTATAACTCTAGAGGGCTTTAATGTGACCAGATAGCATGTAAGCAAGCTGGAATCATGTTATCTGAGGTAATTAAGACATCTTAAAGTGATCAAAGACAAAAAAATAAAGTTAGGGAACTCTAAGAATGGTATAATCCATTTCAAGACTCAAACCTGCCTTCAGTGACATATTTTGTCCTACGGAGGCACACTGCCTAATTTATCTCCAACACCACTCTTTCTTCCTCAGAACCATCATCCATGTAAAAAAGAGAACACAGTACAAGACTGATGGCCCAGTCCTGACTAAGAAGCTTTTATATCCATCTCTTAAGAGCCTCCTTTGAGTTATATGTGTCCTGGAGCTACTCCTGTGCTTTGTGTCATCTCCCTGGTGTGAGCATCTCAGATATTTCAGGAGCTTCCAGTCCCCATCACTTATTTGGAATCTCAAAAGCATACAATGTCAGGAGCTAAGCATCTATCAGGCTCTCCTCAGTTCTGGCTGGCATCCAGTGGGTACATAGCCATGGGATATAAAATAAAATTTTATATCTATGTTTATCAATATGCATTCTATTGTTCTTTCAACCAAGAGTATCCTTCGTAGTCCAGGGAATAATCATATGAATGACTAAAACTGCTAGATAACACTGTTCCTAAATCAGTTAAAAGAATAAAAACTATTTTTATAAAATGATAGATGTGAGTCAAAAAGCATAGCACAGAATCAATTTTTTCAACATCAGAGAAATGAAATTTAAGGTCAGATATAGACTTGTCTTCATGTGTTGTGGATGTGTTCGGGATAAAATATGTGTGCACATCTGTGACTATTTTGATACTCACACAATTTTCCATGCATATGGATGTTTAAAATGTAAGATTGTAATTGTGTTGTCTTATATCAAGAACATTTGCTTCAAATAAAATATGTATTCACATTTTCATTAACTGAAATAAAGCAAAATCAAAAGGTTTCCCATCACATTGAGGATGATTTTAGAACTTCATCAGACAAGGTTGACTCTGACCAAGTTTTGTCTTAGAAAGAAGCTTTACACAGCATGGAGAAACACAAATCTAGACACTCGGGATGATACTCCATAACTGAACTTGATGTGGATATAAGACATTGTGTGAAGCCATTTAATTTTCTTACTTTTTTTAAAAAAAGCATGACATAACATGACTACATGTAAATGTCATAATTGTTAATGACCAAAATGACCCGTTCATATTTTTGACCACTGTCTTCTCAAAAATTTCTACCCCACACCTTTCTATAGTAGGAAGATTTGATGCAAATAGGAGCTTCTGCTACTCATCAAAGCCAGCCAAATTCTGAGCCTCACATGTGACATAGGAGCTGAGCTCTGGAATCCAGCAAGGTCTTCCCATTTAGTGACTAGCACTGAAAACAGACTACACTAAATGGAATAGGATCTTAGATGGGTTTTCCTTGTGGATCTTTTCAAATGTTATGCACAGAGAAGAGAGACTGTGGAAGAGGACAGGCATACAGGGTGAGGTGCAACTGGTAGAATCTGTGGGCATCTTGGTGCAACTTGAACTCTTCCTTTAAGTTGTTCGTGAAGCCTCTGGATTCACCAGTCATTACTGCATGCATTGGATTCATCCAGCCCCAGGTAAAAAGCCAATATAAAATATTATAGGAGTGGCAAAACTACTCAGAGTCTGTGAATGACAATTTGCCATCTCCCAGAAAAATTCTAAGAACTTATTGTATCTACAAATGCACAGTCTGAGAAATGAGGACCCTTCTAGGTATTACTGATTGAGAGAAATGATGAGGAAAGTAAATTGTGAGCTCCCATATTGTATATGCTCCGTATATTATGTCTTCCAAGGTTTTAAATTTACACTCCACATCCTACAGGTCAATGGGAAACTGTGTAGATGAAGATAACCCTAGGATCATTCTGGCACTGTGCTGGGGTGGATACTGGCCAGGAGGGGCCACCAGCAGGTAGCCCCACACATGGTGCAGTGAGTCCATTTGACTGTTGTGATGTGGAAAAGAAAGAGAGACAGAGAGATAGAAAAAGTGAGTCAGAGAGAGAAAGAGAGAGACAGACAGAGATAGACAGAGAGAGACAGAGAGAGACAAAGAGAGACAGAGAGAGAACAGTTCATAATAAATGTAAAGGGCCTTAAGTATTCACCATAATGTGAAATATTGTTTGCTGTAAGTAGGTATCTGAAGACTATAAATCTATTTGTATCAACTTAAAGCAAATTGCTGAACATTTTAAAAATATCCTATGTATTATAAAACCACACAGATAAATATGATTCTGTTTTCATAAAAATGATACACACATACACTGTACATATATATCAAGAACATTCTTGTGTGGGATAGAGAATGGCTCCAGTCGGGCTGGAGAGATGGCTCAGCCTTTAAAGGCTAGGCTCACAACCATAAAATATGAGAATGGCTCCAGTCATGACCAGACACTGCCCTTGCTGAAGACCCAAGATCAGGTCCAAGCACCTATGTCAGTCAGCTCACACTCACTTGCAACTCCAGCTTTGACATCATCTTTTGACATATTTGCCTACTGTATATATCGTCAAACAGACATACATATTCAAATAATAAAAATAAAATAAATATATATTCTCCCTGAATGGATTAAAAATTAGTCTTTAATTCTGATGGACATATTCAAATACAGTATTATTCTGTTTAGAATAAAATAAATAGCATTAACAATGGAGATGTGATGCCACTGTAGTCACCAGGATCTCTTTTTGAGGAAGAATGAAACATTTAGTTTTAAAATGATTGAAGTTGGCAAAAGGGATTATATAATTTCTCTGATGATTGAAACCAATGTCATGGATTCCAGAAACACCTGTAAGAATCTCGGCCTAGGTATGATATGAGACCTTCAGTAAAGGGCTGAAAAATACACCTGAGGGTACAATATGCTCAGAATATTTGTTGGAAATAGCATTATTGAATATAGTATAACTAATGTTAAATTCCACAATCAGATAAATTGTATTCTGCCAACCTTTGTAACAGATTTGTCAGCTGTTCAAAAGGGAGATACCCTGTAAGCATTAAAACTACAGTGCATCCTATAGTTATAGGGCATTGTTCTATTCAAGGCTGTACACTTTCTTGTCTGCAATGATTAATGGTCTGTTCTTACTTTGCTGTTAAATAGAAGACTTGTTCTTAGATACAGGCGCTGCAAGTAACAGCTTAGCATCCCATATTGCAGGGAATGTATCTTCAATTACTAACTGACATGGTTTTGGTACTCCTTTAGTTAAGTGACTAAGCAGGTTTCCAATAGCACCATTCTAGCATAACCAATGAGTACCTGAAGGAATAAAAAAGTGAAATAATAATAATAATAATAATAATAATAATAGGCAACTAGTATCACAAGTGTTTTAGGAATATAAGTGAATATTTAGAAGTGTGTGAAATTTATTAGAATGTTGCCTTTGCTGATGATATTAAGGGGATAACCACAAATACCAGGAACATTCCTTTTAACATAGATAATTACATCTGTCACCTTACTCACAGACACTTTATTACCCTTGATTATCTTCATTTTCTCTAAAGACTCATAAGGATATTAGGAGAAATTTCATCAAAGGAGTTCTTATGAATAAAACTTATTCAGGGTGTTTAATGACAAATCATAAGATAGTCTCACTGTTTCATAAGGTGGACATAACTCTCACTGTGGACAAGGAAAGGAACACTATCCTCAGGGAAGTTGAGCAGTGTGAAGATGGGCAATTTCCTGTGAGTGTGGGTGTCTCCTTCATAATAGTTAATCTTACTTATCCTTCATCATTTAACATTCAGTCAATTATTTAATATTCAGTCATTTCTCATTTGGTAGGGAAGTGTTCATACACACCATGATAAATAATGGAAGTTTAGGTAGGGAGATTATAAAACCTATTGGCGCAGGGTCTTTATAATTAGACTCCATCACCCAGAGATTGGTTTCTGCTACTAAGGCAATATTAGAGACAGTCTTGGGATATAAATCATAGGAGCTTTTGAGAGCCTATCCACTCTAAAATAAGATATCTTGCCATAATTTCACTGACATTTTAAACACAGTATGGTCAAGAAGTTCACAACCCTTCCCATACCACAAAGTAATTATGATGCTCCTAATTTTGTTTATATGCTGCTCACACACAGAGAAAGATGGCAAAGAATTGCAAAAGGCTCCTTCAGACAATAATTTACTGAAAGGACTGTAATGGATCAGACAAAGAGCATTCCACAGATGTTATAACATGAGATCAGGTAGAAACAAGGTCTAGTGGGTTATTCACTGATTTGTCTGCTCATACACAGAATAGTACCATCAACATTTGAAAGGACAAGAATAAATTGACTCATAAGAAGGAGAGCTCTCTTTGAAAATATTTGTAATTTTCAGGAAATTTCCCCCTGAGCCAATGTCTTCTAGGGTCTTTCCCAGTTTCTTTTCTATTAGTTTTAGTGTGTCTGGTTTTAAGTGGAGGTCGTTGATCCACTTGGAGTTCAGCTTAGTGCAAGGAGATAAGAGTGGATCAATTCTCATTCTTCTGCATTTTGACATCCAGTTGAGCCAGCACCATTTGTTGAAAAGGCTATCTTTTTCCACTGGATGTTTTCAGCTCCTTTGTCGAAGATCAATTGGCCATAGATGTGTGGGTTCAATTCTGGGTCTTCGATCCTATTCCATTGATCCGCCTCCCTGTCACTGAACCAATACCATGCAGTTTTTAATACTACTGCTCTGTAATATTGCTTGAGGTCCGGGATATTGATTCCCCCAGAAGTTCTTTTGCTGTTGATGATAGTTTTAGCTATCCTAGGTTTTTTGTTATTCCAGATGAATTTGAGAATTGCTCTTTCTAACTCTATGAAGAACTGAGTTGGAAGTTTGATGGGGATTGCATTGAATCTGTATATTGCTTTTGGCAAGACTGCCATTTTAACTATATTAATCCTGCCAACCCACGAGCATGGAAGATTTTTCCATTTTCTGAGGTCGTCTTCAATTTCCTTTTCAGAGACCTGAAGTTTTTGTCATATAAATCTTTCACTTGGATAGACAAATGGGACCTCATAAAGTTACAAAGTTTCTGTAAGGCAAAAGACACTGTCAAAAGGACAAATCGGCAACCAGCAAATTGGGAAAAGATCTTCACCAACCCCATATCCAACAGAGGGCTAATATCCAATGTATACAAAGAAATCAAGAAGTTAGATCCCAGCAAACCAAATAACCCTATCCAAAAATGGGGTACAGAGCTAAACAAAGACTTTTCACCTGAAGAAATTCGGATGGCTGAGTAACACCTTAAAAAATGTTCAACATCATTAGTCATTAGAGAAATTCAAATCACAACAACCCTGAGATTCCACCTCACACCTTTCAGAATGGCTAGGATTAAAAACTCAGAAGATAGCAGGTATTGGCAAGGACGTGGAGAAAGAGGAACACTCCTCCACTGCTGGTGAGACTGCAAGCTGGTACAACCACCCTGGAAATCAGTTTGGCGGTTCCTCAGAAAACTGGACAGGATACTCCTGGAGGACCCAGCCATACCACTCCTGGGCCTATACCCATAAGATTCCCCAGCATGGAATAAGGATACATGCTCCACTATGTTCATAGCAGCCTTATATATAATAGCCAGAAGCTGGAAAGAACCCAGATGTCCCTCACCAGAGGAATGGATACAAAAAATGTGGTATCTATACACAATGGAATACTATTCAGCCATTAGAAACAATGAATTCATGAAATTCTTAAAGAAATGGATGGAGCTGGAGAACATCATACTAAGTGAGGTAACCCAGTCTCAAAAGAATACCCATGTTATGCAGTCACTGATAAGTGGATATTAGCCTAGAATCTTGGGACACCAAAGACACAATTCACATACCAAATGATGTCTGACAAGAAGAAAGGAATGGACACTAGTGCTGGAAAGGATCAAAGTATCAGTGTAGGGGAATACCAGAACAGGGAAGTGGGAAGGGGTAGATGAGTGAGCAGGGGGAGGGAAAAGGACATGTGGGACCTTAGGGGGCTGGGAAAACAAAACAGGGAAATGAAATGTAAATATAGAATATATCCAATAAAAAATAAATAAAAAAGAAAAATTTGTAGTTTCTCTTTGTAATGGGAAAATAATCATAAAATATATAAATACTAAAGTGTTAGAAATTTTAAACATTTGATCTATCAAGAAAATTTAAATTCAAAAGTTAATTTGAGGTATCATTTAATCCAAGTGACAAAATATTTATTGTGGAAATAAATGACACCAAATGCTGATGAAAAATTGGAGAAAAGGTAAATGCAGTTGATGGTTGTTTGAGCCTGTGTTTGTTCCTATGGAATTCTGTCTGGAAGTTCTTTCAAAAAGAAAAAAAAATTATCCTGTGACTTATGTACATAACTCATTTGCATGCAACTCAGGATTCTACTGGAAAGATAAAAGATTATCTATGCAACAAGAGTATGCCAAGTTTTAGGATAGAAAGAAACACATATTCTGGGTGGTAAAAGAGAAGAAAACTATGAACACTGTGGAATTACTAATAAGAAAGCCAGAAGTCAGGAACACATGTACAAAAGAAAGTTGGCATTTACTTGAGACATTAAAATCTTAGTAGCAGAAGATCAATGGTGAGGATGGTGTATGATAAGAAGTTGGGATCCTGTACAGATATGTTTCCAGTGATTTTGCAGTCTTACTGGTCTTTTATCCCAGATTCCCTGTATAGGAAACTAGATACAGTGATGGACATATTTTAATAATTAAGTGCATTCAGTGTTTACCTTCCCAATTATGAAGACAAGGCAGGATCTCTGTGTGAAAATGTTTCTTCTAGATCCACGTTAAATGCCCTTCTGGGATGTAGAAGCTCATATCTCTCTCACTGGAGGTTGTTCTCTAAATAAGGAGGTATAGCCTAAAATATGACAGTTTTGAGTCTTCTGTACCTGTTGGGAATCCTTCCTGGTAAGTGTTGTCATTTCATACATGGGCTCATGAGGGGTTTTTAAAATGTGTGGTTGACAGAAATGGCTCTTTATCTGTGAAGGTATCCTGTCAGATGTGTAGCATCAGGAGTCAGGACCTGGCCTAGAGAAACTTTTTCAGTCACTATCCCTACTACTCCATCACCAGTAGTTATTATTGGAGCTGGATCTGGCATATTCATGGAAACATACTTGAGTGAATGGGATACATAAATTTTGGTGTTATCACTTACTATACACCCTGTCTCTAAAAAGTCGAATCTCCATTATTAGAGACAATTCCAAGAAACAATACTTCATGCAGTTGTATTCTGTGACTACTGAGGACACACCCACATATTACTGTGCAACATTCACAGTGTAGAGTTTTCAGTGTGAGCCCAGACAAACCTCACTGCAGAGGAGCTCTGTACCAAAAGGTGGCATACAGTACACACCAAGCACAAGCATTCTAATTTAGAGTAGGAAAAAATTTCAGCTTAGAACTTTAGAACCATACTCCCATACTACAGAAAATCACACTGATGTTTTGAACTTCAGTTAACTCAATGCCTACAATCCACTAAACTCCTTAAATTATACCCAGAAATCTTCAATTGCACCACATTCCCAAAGGTCCCAATCTCAGGACAGAACTCTTGCAGCAGACAACTGTTCTCCTGGAGGGCAAGCCAACCCTAAATAGTCTAGGATTGAAACCATAACCTCCGAAGCCACATTGGTATCCAGAACTCTATTGGCAATCTCTGTTCAGCTAACACCAGAAACACAGAGGCAACTTGAAAAATCCTGAGGTCTCTAAGGAAAAATAAAACTTCCAGGGGAGGTCAATATTTAG
>OZ030011.1:6286217-6393717 GCA_964023405.1 Apodemus agrarius
AAAGAGCTGTATGTCAAGAACGGTAAGTCTCTGAAAAAGAAATTGAAGATCTCAGAAGATGGAAAGATCTCCCATGCTCTTGGATTGGCAGGGCCAATATAGCAAAAATCGCAATCTTGACTAAGATGATCTGTAGATTCAATGCAACCTCTATAAATATTCCAACCCATTTCTTCATAGTGCTAGAAAAAGCAATTGCCAAATTTATCTGGAATAATAAAATACCCTGGATAGAGAAAAATATTCTCACCAACAAAAGAATATCTAGCAGAATCACCATCCCTGAACTCAAGCTATTCTACAGAGTAATAGTGATACAAATTGCAAGGTATTGGTGCAGGGACAGGCAGGTAGAAAAATGGAATGGAATTGAAGACACAGAAATGAACCCTCATAACTATCGTCATTTGATCTTTGACAAAGGAGCTAACACTATCCAGTGGAAAAAAAGACAGCATTTTCTACAAATGGTGTTGGGTCAAGTGACAGTCAACATGTAGAAGGATGCAAATTGACCTATATTCACCTCCCTGTACAAAATTCAAATCCAAGTGGAACAAGGCCCACCACAAACAAACAAACAAACAAACAGATACACTGAATCTATCAGAAGAGAAATTAAGGGAAGTACCCGGAGCACATGGGCACAGCGGAAAAGTTCCTGAATAAGATACCAATAGCTTATAATCTATGATCAAGAAATCATAAAATTTCATGAATTCATTGCTTTTAATGGCAGAATAGTACTCCATTGTGTATATTTACCACATTTTTTTGTATCCATTCCTCCATTGAGGGACATCTGGGTTCTTTCCAGCTTCTGACTATTATATATAAGGCTGAAATGAACATAGTGGAGCATTTATCCTTATTGCATGCTGGGGAATCTTCTGGATATATTCCCAGTGGTATGGCTGGGTCCTCCGAAAGTATCACGTCCAGGTTTCTGAGGAACTGCCAGACTGATTTCCAGAGTATTTGTACCAGCTTGCATTCCGACTAGCAGTGGAGGAGTGTTCCTCTTTCTCCACATCCTCACCAACACCTGATGTCTTCTGAGTTTTTAATCTTAGCCATTCTGACTAGTGTGAGGTGAAATCTCAGGGTTGTTTTGATTTGCATTTCCCTAATGACTAATGATGCTGAACATTTTTAAAGGTGTTTCTCAGCCATCCGAATTTCTTCAGGTGAAAAGTCTCTGTTTAGCTCTGTACCCCCAAAACAATGAATTCATGATATTCATAGAGAAATGGATGGAGCTGTAGAACATCATATTAAGTGAGGTGACCCAGTCTCAAAAGAATACCCATGGTATGCAGTCACTGATAAGTGGATATTAGCCTAGAATCTTGGAACACCAAAGACATAAATCACATACCAAGTGATGTCTGACGAGAAGAAAGGAGTGGACACTGGTGCTAGAATGGACCAAAGCATCATTGTGGGGGAGTACAAGAACAGGGAGGTGGGAGGGAGTGGATGAGGGAGCACGGGGAGGGAAAAGGGCATGTGGGACATTTGGGGGGTGGGGAACCAGAAAAAGGGAAATAAATTGTAAATATAGAATATAACCAATAAAAGCCCCCCCCCCAAAAAAAAAAGAAATCGTAAAATTGTAAAGCTTCTGTAAGGCAAAGGACACTGTCAAACAGACAAAATGGCAACCAACAAATTGGGAAAAGATCTTACCAATCCTACAACCAAAAGTGGGCTAACATCCAATATATACAAAGAACTCAAGAAGTTAGACTCCAGAGAACCAAATAAGTCTATTAAAAATGGGTGCAGAGCTAATCAAAAATTCTATCCAGGAATACTGGATTGCTGAGAAACACCTAAAGAAATGTTCAACATCCTTAATCATCAGAGAAATGAAAATCAAACAAGACTGAGATTCTGCCTCACACCAGTCAGAATGGCCAGGATCAAAAACTCAGGGAACAACAAATGCTGGATAGGATGTGGAGAAAGAGGAAACTCTTCCATTACTGGTGGGATTGCAAGCTGGTAAAACTACTCTTGAAATCAGTTTGGTGGTTCCTCAGTAAACTGGACATAGCTCTACCACAGGACCCAGGTATAGCACTCCTAGGCATATTCCCAGGAGATGGTTCAACATATAATAAGGATACATGTTGCACTGTGTTCACAGCAGCCTTATTTATAATAGCCAGAAGCTGGAAATGACCCAGATGTCCCTCAGAAGAGGAATGGATACAGGAAATGTGGTACTTAAATATTGGAGTACTACTCAGGTTTTAAAAACAATGAATTGCTGAAGTATTTAGGCAAATGGATAGAGCTAGAAACTATCATTCTGAGTGAGGTAACCCAACCACAAAAGAACACCACACTAGCTGAGAAAGAAATTAGGGAAATGAGTATGTAATCGCTGATAAGTTGATATTAGCCCAAGAGCTTAGAATGGCTATCATACAACTCAGAAAACACATGAGAGCCAAGATGAAGGAAGACCAAATTGTGCACACTTTGATTCTTATTGGAAAGTGAATCAAAAAACTCATGGCTCAGGGCTATTAAATAGAATAAGAATAGAGTTCCCAATGTAGCAGCTAGAGAGAGGACCCAGGGAGCTGGAGAGGTTTTCAGCTCAGCAGGAGAAACAATAATATGAACCAACTAGTACCCCCATCACTCCAAGGTACTAAACCACCAATCAAAGAGTACACATAGTGGGACCCATGGCTCCAACTACATATGTAGCAGAGGATGACCTTTTCAGATATCAATGAGAGGAGAGCTACTTGGTCCTGCAAAGGAACTCTTCCCTAGAATAGGGGAATGCAAGTCAGGAAATTGCATGGTGGGGTGAGCATGGGGAGGGGAGATGTGTTAGGAGGTTTTTCTGTTGGGTAACATTGAAAGGGATTAACATTTGAATTGCATATAAAGGAAATATCTAATACAAAATGTAAATTAAAAAATGGAATACAGACAAGCAAGGAAAATTAAGTACTGACCTATAGATTTATTTATTCATGCATATGTATGTGATGTGCATATGTTTTTCCACAAATGTTGATGAATTTGTGTGTCTATATGTATACATGTTTTTGAGTGTTTTAGTATTCTGACACAGAGATTGACTTTGGACATTGTTTCTACTTTTAAAGATGGTAGAGTCATTCATTCAATCCCAGTAGTACCTGATATAATTAGTGTTATTGGTCATGTTACCCTAGGTATGAAATTTTTTTTACAAGTTAGGAACCATGCCTACACAGCATTTACCAGGGAATACAGACTTATTCCTCCTTTGAGTATATCAAATATTTTATCTTCAAAGCCATAATATCTTTCTAAATATTAAAAGATAATCACTACTCAGTCATCATGGTAAAACCTCCTTACAATTATTATAAATTAAAAGAAAAGTATGAATTTTTTCAATAAATGTGTAAGCTAAATATTTTCATGCAAATTCACCTACAATAGAATCATTGGAAATTAAAAAAACTGTTAAAAGGTGATATTCTAATTTAATTCAAGATGTGAATAAAGAAAAAGATGCTCACTCTTACTATAGAAGATTTAAAGCAACCAGACAAGAGAAATAAATGAAAAAAATTTTTCCAACACTCTTCCTCAATACCAACTTAACATTTTGTAAAATAGCTACCTGAAAATAAAGATAACTGTTCCATTAAAATTTGAAATAATATTAAGATGATTCCATACAAATAGAAGGATGTAAATACTATATATTGAAAATACAATATATTGATGAAATATATAAAAAATGAAATACATATAAATTGAGTTTCTGACACTAGATGAGATTAGGTAATACTTCTAAAATGTCCATGCTATCCAAATTGTCTGCGCTGGTTATATTTATGTCAACTTGACACATGATAGAGTTATCTGATAGGCAGGAAACTCAGTTGAGAAAATGCCCATAGGACTGAGATGTAGAACATTTTCTTACTGGTTGATAGGGAGGATCCATAATGAGAGTCATTATTCCAGGACTACTGGTCATTTATTCTAGAGTAAACCAGGCTGAGTAAGACATGTTGAGCAAGCTGGTAAGTAGCATCACTCCATGGTTTTCATATCAGCACCTTCTTCTAAGTTCCTGCCATATGAAATCCTATTCTGACTATTTTCAAGTGTGAACTGTGGGATATGGAAGTGAAGACCAAATAAACCTTTACCTTTCAAGTTGTGTTAGTCATGGTATCTCATCACAGCAAGAATAATGCTATATCAGACAAGTTGATGCCAGGATAGTGGAGTATTACTGTGACAAACTCGGCCATGTTATCTTGGGAAAGATCATGGAAAGACTTTGAAACTTTTGGCTAGAAAACCTACATAGAATTGTGGAGGTCCTTGATCCACTTGGAGTTGAGCTTAGTACAAGGAGGTAAGAATGGAGCTCTTTGCATTCTTCTGCATGCTGACCTCCAGTTGAGCCAGAACCATTTTTTGAGAAGGCATCTTTTTTTCCACTAGATGTTTTCAACTCCTTCCTCAAAGATCAAGTGGCCATAGGGGTGTGGGTTCATTTCTGTGTCTTTAATCCTATTCCATTGATCCACCTCCTTGTCACTGTACCAATACCATGCAATTTTTAACACTACTGCTCTGAAGTAGTGCTTGAGGTCCGGGATACTGATTTCCCCAGAAGTTCTTTTACTGTTGAAAATAGTTTTAGTTATCCTGGGTTTTTTGTTATTCCAGATGAATTTGAGAATTGCTCTTTCTAACTTTATGAAGAACTGAGTTGGGATTTTGATGGGGATTGCGTTGAATCTATATATTGCTTTTGGTAAGATTGCCATTTTTACTATATTAATCCTGCCAATCCACAAGCATGGATGATTTTTCCATTTTCTGCTGTCTTCTTCCATTTTCTTCTTCAGAGACCTGAAGTTCTTGTCACATAAATCTTTATCTTGTTTGTGGCTATTGTGAAGGGTGTTATTTCCCTAATTTCTTCCTCAGCCTAGTTATCCTTTGAGTATAGGAAGGCTACTGGTTTGCTTGAGTTTATTTTATAACCAGCCACTTTGCTGAAGTTTTTTAGCAGCTGTAGGAGTTCTCTGGTGGAGTTTTTTTGGGTCACTTATGTATGCTATCGTATCATCGGCAAATAGTGATATTTTGACTTCTTCCTTTCTAACATGTATCTCTTTGATCTCCTAATTTTGCCTAATTGCTCTAGTTAGTACATCAAATACTATATTGAAAAGATATGGAGAGAGGGCACCTAGTATATTCTCTGTTTTTAGTGGGATTGCTTCATGTTTCTCTCCATTTAGTTTGATATTTGCAACTAGTTTTCTGTATATTGCTTTTGCTATGTTTAGGTATGGGCCTTGAATCCCTGTTCTTTCCAAGACTTTTACATGAAAGGATGCAAAATTCTCAATCAAAACAGATGGAGATACCAAAATATTCCAGGACAAATCCAAATATAAACAGTATCTATCCACCAATCCAGTCTGAGAGAGAATCATCAGAGGGAAGCTCCAATACTTAGAAGGTACCTGCACTAAAAAAGGACAATATATAAAGCATCTGAAAACAAAGCCAAATGGAGAAAACCACAATTACATAAAGCTACATACAAGACAAATATATGAGGAACCAATATTCATTTCTCTTTAATACCACTGAATATTAATAGCCTCAACTCACCTATCAAAACACATAAGAAAACAGACTGGATTACTCTAACAAGACCCACTATTTTGCTGCATGCAAGAAACACATCTCACTAACAAAGACAAACAGTGTCTCTGGGAAAAGCATAAAAAGTTATTCAAGGAAATGTTTTAAGAAAATAATTAGGATTTGCCATACAACTATCCAATAAAATATAGATTCAGCCAAAAGTTATCAAACACAATGATGTAAGACACTTCATATTTGGCAAATCCACCAAGATGAACTCTTAATTCTGAAAATCTATGTCACACATTGAAGAACACCCACATTCATAAAAAAAAAAACTTTACTAAAACTCAAAATACACATTGAACCTCACACAAAAATGGTGAGAGACTTCAACACCCAACTTTGAACAATGAGCAGGTCATTGAAAGAGAAACTAAACAGACATAGTGAAAACAGGAAATGCTATTAACCAAATGGATTTAACAGATATCTATAGAAAATTTCAGCCTAAAACAAAAGTATACATCTTTTCAGCACATCATTGTACCTTCTCAAAAATCGATCAGATAAATGGTCATAAAATAAACCTCAGCCTATACAAGAATACTGAAATAAGCCTGAGTATCCTTTAAGCTCACCATTGCCTAAAGATGTGCTTCAAGAACAGCAAAAACTACAGAAGCCCACATACAAGTGGAAACCAAATAGCATTTTACACAATGACAACATTGTCAGGGAAAAAATAACAAAAGAAATGAGATACTTTTTAGAATTTAGTGACAAGGAATGTTCAACATACACAAACTTCTGTGAGACACTGAATACAGTGCTAATAGCTCTGCGTGTCTCCAAAAATAAACTGGAGAGAGAATTCACCAGCAGTTTAACACACACCTGAGAGCTCTAGAACAAAATGAAACAAACTCTTCCAAGAGGAGTAGAAGGCAGGAAATAGTCAAACTCAAGGCCAAAATCAACCAAACATTTGCAAAGGAAACAATACAGAGAATTAACAAACAAGAAACTGATTCTTTGAAGAATCAACAAAATATATGAATCCCTATTTAAAGTAGCTAAACGGCTGAGTAGCTTTATCCAAATTAACAAAATCAGAAATGAAAAGAGAGACATAACATCATAAAGAGAGGAAATTAAAAAAATATATCAGATCCCACTGTAAATGCCTATACTAAACATAACTATATAATCTAGATGAAATGGGTGGTTTTCTAGACAGATATCACATACCAAAGTTAAATCAAGAGCAGGTAAGCTATCAAAACACTCCCATAGAAGAAATCATTCAAAACCTCCCAACCCTAAAAAGCACAAGGCCAGATCAATTTAGTGAAGAATTCTACCAGACCTCCAAAGAAGACCTGATACTAATTTTTCTCAAACTATTCTATAAAATAGAAAGAGAAGTAACACTACTTAAATCATTGTATGAAGCCACAATTACTCTGTTACCTAAAGCACACAAGTACTTTATCAAAATAAAAGAAGAAAAAAAGAAAATCTTTGACCAAACTTGCTTATGTATATGATGCAAAATACTCAATAAAATTCTTGAAAACTGAATCCAAGAACACACCAAAAGCACCATTCACCACAATCAGGTAGGCTACATCCCACAGATGAAAGATTGTTTTAATATATGAAAACCCATTAACATAATCCATTGTATAAACAAACTCAAAGAAGGAAATGACATCATCATCTCCATAGATGCAGAAACAACATTTGACAAAATACAACAACCCTTCATGTTAAAAGTATTGGAGAGATGAGGAATTCAAGGTCCATACATAAACATAACAAAAGCAATTTGCTGAAAAGGAACAGCCAATATCAAATTAAATGGAGACATAATTGAAGCAATCCGACTGAAATCGGGGACAAGGATGTGTACTCTCCATATCTATTCAATATAGTACAGGAAGTGCAAGGAAGAAGAATGAGAAAACAAAAAGTATTTATCGGGATACAAATTAGCAAAGAAGAACTAATTGTATCCCTACTTACAGATGATATGACAGTATAAGTAATTAAACCAGAAATTCTGCCAGAGAACTTCTCCAGCTGAAAAACTACTTCAGCAAACTGGCCAGATATAAAATTACCTCAAATAAATTGGTAGCTTTCCTTTATACAAGTGACAAATATGCTGAGAAAGAAATTAGGAAACTATCTCCCTTCACAATATACACAAATAATGTAAAATATCATGGGACAACTTCAACCAAACAAGTGAAAGACCTGTTTGACAACAACTTCAAGTCTCTCAAGAAAGAAATTGAAGATCCTAGAAAATGGAGAGAACTCTAATGCTCATGGAGTGTCAGAAATAACAGTAAAAATGGTCATCCTACCAAAGGCACTCTATAGATTAAATGTAATCCATATGAATATTCTTCAAATACATGAGAAAAGCAATTTTCAAATTCATCTGGAAAGACAAAAAACAAAACAAAACAAAACAAAACAAAAAAACGTCCAGAATAATCAAAACAATTCTTAACAATAAAAGGACTTCAAGGAAATCACCATCCCTGACTGAAAAATTTACTACAGAACAATACATAAAAACTGCATGGTATTGGTATGGAGACAGACACATTGATCAATGGAATAGAATTGAAAACACAGAAATAAATCCAGACATGTATGAGCAGTTGATCCTTGACAAAGTATCCTAAAATACACAATGGACAAACGAAAGTATCTTCAATGAATGGTGCTGATCTACCTGACTGGCTGTTTGTAGAAAAATGAAAATAGATCCATATTTGTCAGTTTGCACAATGCTCAAGTCTAATTGAATCAGGTACTTCAAAATAAAACCAGATACACTGAATCTATTGGAAGAAAAATTGGGAAAGAACTTTGAACTCTATGGCACAGGGGGATATTTCCTAAACAGAACTCTAATGGCTCATGCTCTAAGATCAAAACTTGGTAAATGGGACCTAATGAAACTGGAAAGTTTCTGCAAGGCAAAGGATGTAGTTAATAAGACAAATCAGCAACCTACAGGTTGGGAAAAAATCTTTCCTAACTCCGCATTTGATAGAGGACTATTATACAAAATATATACAGAACTCAAGAGGCTAATCATCATAACACCAAACAGCCCAATCAAATAATATGGTATACAACTAAAGTTAGATTTCACAACTGAGGAAACTCAAATCGCAGAGAAGAATCTCAATAAATGTTCAAAGTCCTTACTGATCACAGAAATGTAAATCAATACAACCCTGAGATTCCATCTTACACCAATCAGAGTGGCAATGATCAAAATCACAGGTGACAACATATGTTGACGAGGATGTGAAGAACGAGGAACACTCATCCATTGCTAGTGGTATTACAAACTGGTACAACCACTCTGGAAATAAATCTGGATGTTCCTCAGAAAATTGGAAATAGATCTACCTGGAGATCCAGCTATACCACTCTTGGAAATATTCCCAAAAGATGCTCCACCATGCCATAAGGGCATGTGTTCCACTGTGGTCATACTGGTATTATTTGTGATAGCCAGAGGCAGGAAACAACCCAGATGTTCCAGGAATGAAGAATGGATGCAGAAAATGAAAACAGCAGCCCGCAAAGATAGGAGGTTTGGGGCACCTCCAGAGTGCACCAGAGACCTAAGAGGTGAGATATTCTCTGGACTCAAAGGGAGGGACGTTAGATGAAATGACCAACAGTAGGGAGAGAGAACTTATAGAGCCCACCTCCAGCAGGAAGACAAGGCATCAAATAATGCAGGGGAAGCATCCCAAAGTCACATTTCTGACCTATAATTTTGCCTCTCTGAAAGAATTACAGGGATGTAAATGGAGAGCAGCCTGAGGTAAGGAAGTTCCAGTGACAGATCCAAAATGGGATCTAGCTCAAGCAGAAGTCCCAAGTGCTGACGCTATTACTGAGGCTATGGAGAGCTCACTAAAAGGACCAAGCATGACTGCATTCCAGAAGACCCAACTAGCAACTGAAAGACTCAGAAGCATTCATATGCATCTAACCAATGAATAGAAGTTACTGACCCCCTATTGTTGAATTACAGAAGGATGAATTAAGCCTAGGAGAAGGACAAACCTGAAGGAAGACCAGCACTCTCATTTAATCAGGACCCCTGAGATCTCTCAAATACTGGACCACCAAACAAACAGCATACACCAGCTGATATGAGGCCCACAACACACATACAGTAGAGGACTGCTGAATCTATGTTCTTTCAGAGATGATGCCCCTAACTATCAAGAGACTGGAGGCCCTAGGGAATTTTGAGTTCAGGTAGTATGGGGTGTATGGACATCCATGTGGAGACAGGGGATGGAGAAGTGGTACGGGATATGGGACAGTCTATGGGTGGATGGGGATATGGGGCCATTAAAATATGGAGTATAAAAATGAAGTAATAAAATTGAAAAAAGAAAAGAAAAGGAACTGGAAAAATTGGTATAAAAGGCACAGCCCACTACATTCAGGGAATTATTAGATAGGAATCCACTGTGAGCCTTTGTGGCTGCATAAGAAACTGCTTCCTGGAAGAAAATGATTCTGTGTCATGCTCCTCTGGAGGAAAAATTCTAACATAGGAAACACACACTCAAACCATTCCCCATTGTTGAATCTAATTTACTTACTACATTTCTGGGTTTTCTATGAGATTTTCTTACATTCTGGATATGAATGTGCTTTTAGTAACAATACTTGTAGGTATTGTTCTCATTCCATGGGGTTTTTTCTTAAGTTCACAATGATACAGTTTCAAACATAATCTTTTTGATTTGGGCATAGTATAGTTATATATTATATATAATATAGTATATTGTTATATATATAATATAGTTATATATTTGAGGAATATTATTTTAATGAGAATCTTCTTTTATCCAAGACTATTAGAATATATATTTTGTCAATCTCCTAAAAGTTATATCTTTTTATCTTGGATCTTTTTGAAAATCTTGTTATTGATAGATTTAAACTTGATGTTCCTCAAAGCATTAGCTTGTAGTGTCCCTTATTACTTACATGGGTAGTGAATGCATTTTAAGTGTCTTTGTATAAACAGAAAATTAGATTAAAATCATCTACTTATGAGGAATTTAAGAGAGCCTGTGGAAATGCTGAATGAGGAGACTATAAGAAACAAGACTATAAAGAAAGCCATGAATACTAAGCCTGAAGAAAGCAGCCACCCGCAAAGGCTTCTGCTTTAGTATCTGTCCTGGCTTCCTCCAGGAAGGACCGTGATTTAGAAGATTCAGGAATAAATCCTCTCCTAACCAAGTTGCTTTTGGTCATACTGTTTTATCACACTAATAGAAACCATAAGACACTGTCTGTCACCTTTATTAAGTAGGAGAGGAATGGAATTTTCTTCCTTGAATGACAGAAGAAGAAGGTGGTAGGGTAAATGCTGGGTGGGAAGGTCTGCCTGCCCTGTGTATTCCTAGCCCCTTGACATCATAAGGTGGCAGAAGATTATTATTAAAAGATGCCTGCTCTGAATATGTTATAGGAGGTCATGCATTTGTATGCCAAGAGAAACTACTGAGGTTTACTGCAATATGTAAAGAGATGATATAGGTTAGTAAGGCCAAGTCAGCAATGAAGTTTCAAGAAGTAATTCTTGTTTATGCTATTTTACACAATAGACACAATCTTACATTTTACTGCCATTGGCATGCTTTAAAAGAGAATTTACATTCCCTTTCCTGTTTTGTGGCAAGTGTGGAGAGGCTGAGTCTCGTTTGGCAAGTCATTTTTAATCTTTTATAGAAATAAAAATTATTGAACTGAAAGCTGTAATGTTATAGAGTTAAAAATTTATACTAGTTATGCTTCTATCATATAAAATGAGTCCATTGCCTTGTAGTCTATTCTTTTCTCCACAGCATGGGGAGATAAGTTCTTTTCTAGAAGGCTTCCTTCTTTATTTTCAGTTGTTTAGTTCATTTGTGTTGAATGTTTTCAATAAGCAGTAAAAGCAGTTACTCCTATTTCCTGCTTCCATCTTACTTTAGGATTCATTTTATTTGCTTCTTCTACTCACAACATCCTTTACAATTTGATGACAATTTTATTTGCATTATATATCTTTAGTGATATAGTAGGTTACTATTTTTCTTTGTGTGTTCTGAAGTTTAAATGTAACAACTTTTACATGTGCTAGTGGTTCTGACCATTTGTTTCTCTTAGCAACAAAACAGTGTTAAAAAGGAATAATTGAGAATGAATATCATTGTGATCTAATGTCTTACATACTAGACAACTATTTAAGAGTTACCATCTTTATTGCAAATGTGTTTTGTCATTATTTCCATACTCCATAAAAGTTTATTAAAATTAATATTTGTAGATTTTAAACATCATAAACCTCATTACACTTTGAGTAATCACAATAGTGCCATAGCTGAATAAAGAAATAATTTTATGAATCCTGTGATTTAGCCTTTGCTGTATTGTTAAGAATCTCAGACTTGTATTGGCAGATACCTTCATTTCATTCCTAATCCAGGATGGATGCTCTAAGCATTTGACAATTCTTGTTGGTCTGGAACTAGGAAGACCAGGTCAGCACAGGAACAAACTCCAGCACTTCTGATTCATGCTTTCTCTAAAGGCATAAGGTTTGGAAAAGGGAAAAACAGGACCTGCCTTCAGCTCCAATCTTTCATCCTCAGGAGCATCTTCCATGCAAAAAAGACTACAAGTACGAAGGTTCAAACATGATTAGGAAGCTAACATCTATTAGTCACAGTAGACTTCTTTAGAGTATGCGTGTCCTGAAGCTGATTCTGTTCATTTAGTCTGCTCCCTGCTCTGATTGACTTAGATAATTCAGGAGTGAAACCTGACTATGTGGTTTCTATTGATCCTGGTTAATAATGATGTCCTAGTTCTTAGGTTTGTTCCCCCATGTGTATATTAAGGTGTCACCACCTGGTCTGTAGATGCCCTCCATAAAAACTGTTCCTCACATTTTCTGGCTTCTCTTTGCTTTTTAAACCCTCTCTCTTACAAGCTGGATCTGTCAGTCCATATGAAGTGGTCTATAATGGTTTGATACAATGTGGAGTGGTGGAAGTATAAATTACAATTACTACTGTAAATCTAAATTATGCATTTTAAAGATATTTCTGAAAGCCAAGGTTTTTTTGTTTTGTTTTTTTGGTTTTGGTTTTACAATCAAAAAACTTAAAGCTTAGACACATCTCTATATCACTATTCCTGAGGCAGAGTGTGAATCCAAATTTTCCTAAAAAGAACTGAAAATGGGAACAAAATATGAGCAAATATGGAGAAAAAGTATAGAGCAGAGACAGAAGGAAAGGCCTTACAGAGACTGTTCCACTTAGGGATTCATTCACCAAACTCCACCACTATTGTGTATGCCAATAAATGCTTGCTGAAAGGAGCCTGATATGACTGTCTCCTGAGTGGCCCTGCCAGAGCCTTAAAATACAGAGGCAGATGTTAGCAGCCAACATTTGGACTGAGTTTGGGATCCCCAGAGAAGGAGATAGAAAAATGTCTGAATGAGATGGAGGGGTTTATGATCTCATAGGAAGAAGAACAATATCAACCAACCAGCCCCCAGAGCTCCCAGGGACTAAGCCATTAACCAAGGAGTACACATGGCTCCAGCTGCATATATAGCAGAGGATTGTGTAGTCAAGCATCAATGGGTGGAGAAGTCTTTGGTCCTATGAAGGCTTGACAGATGTCCCAGTTTTAGGGAATCAAGGGCAGGGAGGAGGGTTTGTGGTGTGTAAAGGAACAACCCCTTTAAAGCAGGGGGAGTGAGGATGGAATAGAAGGTATCCAGGAGGGGTGGATACCAGGAAATGGGAACACATTTGAAATGTAAATAAAGAAAATATCCAATTGGGAAAAGATCTTCACCAACCCTACATCCAACAGAGAACTAATATCCAATATATACAAAGATCTCAAGAAGTATGACTCCAGAAAAATCAAATAACCCTATGAAAAAAATGAGGTACAGAGCTAAACAAAGAATTTTCACCTCAAGAACTTCAGATGGCTGTGAAGCACCTTAAGAAATGTTCGACATCATTAGTCATTAGGGAAATGCAAATCAAAACACCAGTCAGAATGGCTAAGATTAAAAACTCAGGAGACAGCAGGTATGGGCAAGGATGTGGGGAAAGAGGAACACTTCTCCACTGCTGGTCTGATTGCAAGCTGTTACAACCACTCTGGAAATCTGTCTGGTATTCCTCAGAAAACTGGGCATGACACTTCTGGAAGACCCTGCTATACTACTCCTCGGCATATACCCAGAGGATTCCCTAGCATGTAATAAGGATACATGCCCCACTAAGTTCATAGCAGCCCTATTTATAATAGCCAGAAGCTGGAAAGAACCCAGATGTCTCTCAACAGAAGAATGGATGCAAAAATTGTGGTATATATACACAATGGAGTACTATTCAGCCATTAGAAACAATGAATTCATTAAATTTTTAGACAAATGGATGGAGTTGGAGAACATCATCCTTAGTGAGGTAACCCAGTCTCAAAAGAACACTCATGGTATGCACTCACTGACAAGTGGATATTAGCCTAGAAGCTTGGAATACCCAAGATACAATCCTCACATCAAGTGATGTCCAAGAAGAAGGAAGGAATGGCCCCTGGTTCTGGAAAGGCTCAGTGCAAAAGTTTAGGGGAATACCAGAACAGGGAACTGGGAAGTGGTAGATTGGGGATCAGGAGTGAAGGAGGAGGGCTTATGGGACTTTCAGGGAAAGGGGATCCAGGAATGGGCAAATCATTTGAATTGTAAATAAAGAATATATCAAAAAAAAGTACTGATTACCAGCAGGGGGCATTCTTCAACCCTTATCCTTGATTTGACATTATTACTAGCTGAAGAAGTTGCTTAAATATGGCTTTGTTTTTAAGTCTATGGTTTCATTTAGTGCTTTTGGATTATCAAGGGACCTTCTTTCATGGCAGATTCTTTTTTTTTTTTCATGACAGATTCTATTTTTGCTTGTATCTGTCTATCTGGATGTATCTCCTGAAAATGAAATTCATTTACTTACTGATATTCCCCATATTCACAGGGGCTGAAAATGGGAACTAATTCTTTCTACATTTTGTAGATTATATCTGCAATACAGACATTTGACAATTCAAGACAGGAATTTGAATCATGAGAACATACTTTACTTAAAGCTTTCATATAGGAAGGAGCCAGAGTTTCTTGAATTGATTGAAATACACAAAATTATGTTGTCTCAGATATTCATTGTTCGAGACTGTTAAAGCCACATAGCTCACAGCAAGATAGTTGATTGACAGAAATTCAGATATGTTCCGGTGAACATCCAGCACACTAGCACTTATTTGCAATGGGGAAGGCATCCAATGTCATGAATTCAACAGCTATCAGATTCTCTGCATTTCAAGTTGGCAGCCAATGAGCAGATAACCATAGGATATAAAATAACATTTTATATGTGTGTTAGTGGATATGCATTGTATTAATTCTTTCCCCAAAGGCATCCATCCTAATCTTGGGAATAAGTTAGACATTTTAGAAACCACACACACACACACACACACACACACACAAACAGCTAGGTAATACTGACTCAAAAATGATGAAATGCAGATGGAAAGAAAGATAGAGATATGAGTAAAAAATACATAGCACAGAATCAATATGTCATCACCAGAGCAATGAAAATTAAGGGCAGAAGAGATATTGCCTCATGTCTTGTGGATATGTATAGGATGAAATAATTTATTCACATTTATGACTATGTTGATGGTTAACAGGGCTCCATATATATGGCTGTAGTCATATGAGACTACATATGTTCATTCATCTGATATCAAGTACAGTTATTCAAGTGTATCCATATTTTCATGATCTAAAATGAAACAAAATCAAAAGTTTTACCACCATGGTGAGTGATGTTTTAGATGTTCACCAGACAAGTCTGACTAACACCAAGTGTTGTCTCAGAGAAGAGAAGTACAGATCATGGAAAAGCACACATGCATACACTGGGCATTATACACCAGATTTGATCCTGATCTTTGAATGTGACAATATGTGATGCTATTTAAATTTCATATATTTAAAGAGGCATGACATAACTCCATATAAATGATATAATATTACTAATTTAAAATGTTGCCTTTGTTGCTTAATCAAGGAAATTACAAAAAAAATCCAGGTAAGTTCCTTGAACACAGATAAGTAAAACTGTTGTTTTTCTCACGAATTCTTAGAGCCTTTCATGGACTTCATTTTTCATAAAGACTCATGAACACATTTGGAAAAAGTTCATGAAGGAGTTCTTCAAAAATAAATGATTTATAGAGTTTAATGAAACACCAGTACATAGTATCACTGTTTCATGAACTTTGCATACCTCCTACTATGCACAATAAAATAAATTCTTATCCTTAGGGAGCCAGAGCAGAGTGAAGCTCAGTGATTTTCTGATTGTTGGGTTCTTCCACGTGCAGTTAATCTTACTTCCCCTTGCACATATTTTTTCATTTTTTAAAGATTTCCTTATTTATTATATTCAGATGCTACAGAAGAGGGCATCAGATCTCATTATGGATGATTGTGAGCCACCATGTGGTTGCTGAGATTTGACTCATGACTTTTGGATGTGCAATCAATGCTCTTAACTGGTGAGTTATCCGTATCTCCAGCCCACATATCAGATATTTAAAGTTCACAAACAATAGCAAAATTACACTTATGAAGTAGCATCAAAAATAATTTTTTGGGACCAGCGGTAGAGGTGGGCCTCCATATTGCAACCAGGACACAGCTGGAGAGGCCAAGGTAGACAGACTTCATCCGGGGCTACCGTCACGGGGGGGGGGATCTGCTAGGCTCTCACCACCAGGCAGGCCCAGCTCTGCCCACCAAGGCTCTGCGGGACTTCCCTGTGCCCTCAAGCCTTGCACCGAGGCAGCGGGTGGCAGCCAGCTCGCAGGCCCCTGGACCAGCATTAGCGGCGGGCCTCCATATTGCAACCAGGACACAGCTGGAGAGGCCCAGGTAGACAAACTCCATCTGGGGCTACCATCGCAGGGGGTTCTGCTAGGCTCTCACCACCAGGCAGGCCCAGCTCTGCCCGCCAAGGCTATGTGGGACTTCTCTGCGCCCTCAGGCCTTGCACTGAGAGGCAGCCAGCTCACGATCCCCTAGAGCAGCAGTCACACATAATCACCAGTAGAGAAACAACAGGTGAGCCCAGCCTCACGGGAGATTCAAACACCAGCCAGTGACAACAAGGCCAACTAACACCAGAAATAACCAGATGGCAAAAGGAAAATGAAGGAACGTTACTAACAGAAATCAAGGCAACATGACAGCATATGAACCCAGTTCACCAACAACAGGAAGCCCTGGATACCCCAAAACACCAGAAAAACAAGACTTGGATATAAAATCACTGGTCAGGATGCTGGTAGCTGAACACATAGAAAAATCACTTAAAGAAATAGAGGAGGAAATGGATCAAAAGTTAGATGCCTTTACAAGGCAAATACAAAAATCACTTCAAGAAATTCAGAAGATGAATCAAAAAGAAGACAATAAGGAAGAAAGACAAAAATCACTTAAAGAAATACAGAAGAACGTGGGCCAACAAGTAGAAGGTATGAAAGAGAAAACACAAAAATCTTAAAGAAATACATGAAAACATAATCAAGCAAGCAAAAGCTCTGAGCATATCCATCCAGGTACTAAAAACAGAAGTAGAAACAACTAAGAAATTGCAGAGGGAGACAAAATTGGAGATAGAAAACCTTGGGAAGAAATAAGGGTCCATAGATGCAAATATCAACAATAGAATACAAGAGATAGTACACAGAATCTCCGATAGATACCATAGGAACCATTGATTCAACAGTCAAAGAAAATACTAAATGCAAAAAGGTTGTAACCCAAAATATCCAGGAAATCCAGGACAAATTGAGAAGACCAAACCTAAGGATTATAAGTATAGATGAGACTGAAGATTTACAAGTTAAAGGGCCAGCAAATATCTTCTACAAAATTATGGAAGAAAACTTCCCCAACCTAAAGAGAGAGATGCCCATGAATATACAAGAAGCCTATAGAACCCCAAACAGACTGGACCAGAACAGAAATACATTCTGTCACATAATAATCAAAACTCCAAATGTACTAAACAAAGAAAGAATATTAAAGGCAGCAAGAGAAAAAGGTCAAGTAACATATAAAGGAAGACCTATCAGAATAACACCAGACTTCTCCTGAGAACCATGAATGCTAGATGATCCTGGGCAGATATCATGCAAACACTAAGAGAACACAAACTTCAGCCAAAACTACTTTACCCAGCAAAACTCTCAATTGCTGTAGATGGAGACATCAAGGTATTCCATGACAAAACCAAATTTGCACGATATCTTTCCACAAATCCAGCCCTACAAAGGATAATAGGGGGAAAACACCAAGACAAGGACAGAAACTACACCCGGGAAGAAGCAAGATAGAAACCTCCTCTCATCAAACCCAAAAGAAGATAATCTCTCAAATATAAAAAATCAATAAAAGATAAACAAATAAATAAATAAATAAAAATAATTTCAAAAATGTCTGGAGGTAATAATTACTATTCTTTAAAATCTCAACATCAATGGACTCAATTCCCCAATAAAAAGATATAGATTAATAGACTGGATACGGAAACAGGACCCTACATTTTGCTGCATACAGGAAACACATCTCAGTGTTAAAGACAAACACTGCCTTAGAGTAAAAGGGTAGAAGATAATTTTACAAGCAAATGGTCTCAGTAAACAAGCTGGAATAGCCATTCTAATATCAGATAGCATTGACTTCCAACCTAAATTCATCAAAAGAGACTCAGAAGGTCACTTCTTGCTGGCCAAAGGGAAAATCCACCAAGAAGAGCTCTCAATACTGAACATCTATGCTCCAAATGCAAGGGCACCCTCATTCGTAAAAGAAACCTTACTAAAGCTTAAAGCACATATTACACCTAACACAATAATTGTGGGTGACTTCAACACTCCACTCTCCTCAATGGACAGATCAGGAAAGCAGAAACTAAACAGGGACACAGTGAAACTAATGGAAACTTTGGACCAACTGGAATTAACAGATATACATAGAACATTTCATCCGAAAGCTAAAGAATATACCTTTTTCTCAGCACAGCATGGTACCTTCTCCAAAATTGATCATATAATTGGTCACAAGACAGATGTCAACAAATACAAGAAGATTGAGCTAATCCCATGCCTCCTATCAGATCACTATGGAATAAGAGTGGTCTTCAATAGCAACAAAAACAACAGAAAGCCTACATACACATGGAAACTGATCAATACTCTACTCAATGACACCTTGGTCAAGGAAGAAATAAAAAAAGAAATCAAAGACTTTTTAGAATTCAATGAAAATGAAGGTACTACCTACCTGTGGGACACAATGAAAGCAGTGCTAAGAGGAAAACTCATAGCTCTAAGTGCATCCAAAAGAAACTGGAGAGAGCATACACTAGCAGATTAATGGCACACCTTAAAGCCCTGGAAGAAAAAGAAGTTAATTATTCCAGGAGGAGTAGAAGACAAGAAATCATCAAACTCAGGGCTGAAATCAATCAAGTAGAATCGAAGAAAACCACACAAAGAATCAACAAGACCAGGAGCTGGTTCTTTGAGAAAATTAACAAGATAGATAAACCCTTAGCCAGACTAACCAAAGGACACAGAGACAGTATACAAATTAACAAATTAGAAATGAAAAGGGAGACATAACAACAGAAACTGAGGAAATTCAAAAGATCATCAGATCCTACTACAAAGGTCTATACTCAACACAACTGGATAATCTGGAGGAAATGGACAATTTCCTAGACAGATACCAAATACCAAAAGTAAATCAGCATCAAGTAGATCAGCTAAATAGTCCCATAACCCCTAAAGAAATAGAAGGGGTTATAGGAAGCCTCCCAACCAAAAAAAAGTAAGGGACCAGATGGTTTTAGTGCAAAATTCTACCAGACCTTCAAAGAAGATTTAACACCAATAATTTTCAAACTATTACACAAAATAGAGACAGAAGGGACACTGCCCAACTCATTCTTCGAAGCAACAATTATGCTAATACCTAAACCACAAAAAAAATCCAACAAAGAAAGAGAACTACAGGACAATTTCTCTTATGAATATCGATGCAAAAATACTAACTAAAATTCTTACCAACCGAATCCAAGAGCACATCAAAATGATCATTCACCCTGATCACGTAGGCTTCATCCCAGGGATGCAGGGTGGTTCAATATACCATCAATGTAATCCACTACATAAGCAAACTAAAAGAAAAAAACCACATGGTCATCTCATTAGATGCTGAAAAATCATTCAACAAAATTCAACATCCTTTCATGCTAAAAGTCTTGGAAAGAGCAGGAATTCAAGGCCCATACCTAAACATAGTAAAAGCAATCTACAGCAAACCAGTAGCCAACATCAAAATAAATGGAGAGAAACTTGAAACAATCCCACTAAAATCAGGGACTAGACAAGGCTGCCCTCTTTCTCCATATCTTTTCAATATAGTACTTGAAGTTCTAGCAAGAGCAATTAGACAACATAAGGAAGTCAAATGGATACAAATTGGAAAGGAAGAAGTCAAACTATCATTATTTGCAGATGATATGATAGTTTATTTAAGTGACCCAAAAAAACTCCACCAGAGAAATTCTACAACTGATAAACAACTTCAGCAAAGTGGCTCTTTATAAAACTAACTCAAGCAAATCAGTAGCCTTCTTGTACTCAAAGGACACGCAGGCTGACAAAGAAGTTATGGAAATAACACCCTTCACAATAGCCACAAACAACATAAAGTACCTTGGCGTAACTCTAACCAAACAAGCAAAAGACCTGTACGACAGGAACTTCAAGTCCTTGAAGAAAGAAATCGAAGAAGACCTCAGAAGATGGAAAAACATTTCTTGCTCCTCCATTGGCAGGATCAATATAGTAAAAATGGCCATCTTGCCCAAAGCAATATACAGATTCAATGTGATCCCCATCAAAGTCCCAAATTAATTCTTCATGGATCTAGAAAGAGCAATTCTCAAATTCATCTGGAGCAACAAAAAACCCAGGATAGCTAAAACTATTCTCAACAATAAAAGGATTTCTGGGGGAATCAATATCCCTGACCTTAAGCAGTACTACAGAGCAATTGTGTTAAAAACTGCATGGTACTGGTACAGGAACAGGCAAGTAGATAAATGGAATAGGATTGAAGACCCAGAAATGAACCCACAGAGTTATTGTCACTTGATCTTTGATAAAGGAGTCACAACCATCCAGTGGAATAAAGACAGCCTTTTCAACAAATGGTGCTGGTTCAACTGGAGGTCAACATGCAGAAGAATGTGAATTGACCCACTCTTATCTCTTTGCACTAAGATCAACTCCAAGTGGATCAAGGACCTCCACATAAAACCAGAAACACTGAAACTATTACAAAAGAAACTTGGGAAGACCCTGGAGGACATGGGCACAGGGGGAAAGTTCCTGAACAGAACACCAATAGCTTATACACTAAGATCAAGAATTGACAAATGGGAACTCATAAAATTACAAAGTTTCTGCAAGGCAAAGGACACTCTCAGAAGGACAAAATGACAATCAACAAAGTGGGAAAAGGTCTTCACCAACCCCACATCTGACAGAGGGCTAATTTCCAATATATATAAAGAACTCAAGAAGTTAGACCACAAAGAAGCAAATAACCCTATCAAAAAATGGGTACAGAGCTAAATAAAGAATTTTCAGCAGAAGAAATTCAGATGGCCGAGAAACACCTTAAGAGATGTTCAACATCATTAGTCATCAGGGAAATGCAAATCAAAACAACCCTGAGATTCCACCTCACACCAGTCAGAATGTCTAAGATTAAAAACTCAAGAGACAACAAGTGCTGGCGAGGATGTGGAGAAAGAGGAACACTCCTCCACTGTTGGTGGGATTGCAAAATGGTAAAACCGCTCTGATAATCAGTGTGGCAGTTCCTCAGAAAATTGGGCATGTCACTTCCAGAGGACCCTGGCATACCACTCCTGGGCATATACCCAGAGGATTCCCCTGCATACAATAAAGACACATGCTCCACTATGTTTATAGCAGCCTTGTTTATAATAGCCAGAAATTGCAAGGAGCCCAAATATCCCTCAAAGGAGGATGGATACAGAATATATGGTATATTTATACAATGGAATACTACAGAGCAATTAAAAATAATGAATTCATGAAATTTGTAGGTAAATGGTTAGACCTGGAAAATATCATCCTGAGTGAGTTAACCCAATCACAAAAGAATACACATGAAATGCAATCACTGATAAGTGGATATTAATGAGCCCAGAAGCCCTAAATACTCCAGGCACAATTAGCAAGTCAAGTGATTCCCAAGAAGAAGAAAGGAGAGGACTCTGGGCCTGTAAAGTTTGGATCCAATTTTGTCGAGAAACTGGGGGGGGGGAAATGACTGGGGAATAGTTGGGGGGGGGAGAGGAATTATGGGATGTATGGTGGTGGGGGATCTGGGAAAGGGGAAAGCCTTTGGAATGTAAATATAGAATATAGAAAATGAAAATTAAAAAAAGAATTTTCTCCTTTCCTATAGCCACATATAACTCAGTTATGTAAAGAAAATATTTAAGAAAAATAGTGTTGTCATGAAACAACTCACAAAACGACTTTGTCATCAAACAACTCAAAAAAATGACTTAGTCATCAAAAATACACAAAGCAAAAATCTCTCCAAATCAAGAGCTTACTACATGTTGCTTTCAATGAAATCATTTTCCTGCAATTACCGCCAACCCCCAAAAAGAATAATGGCACAGTCCATTTAAACTCTTATTCATAACAAACACAATTTCTGTAATGGTAGAATTAAATACAACTTTATGTAATTAGTACCCAACAATTCTTTCTAATGTTAGGGGTAATATATCAAGGTGATAGTATTGAGAGAGGTCCCACAACCACCAAAGAATTCCTACATCCTTAGCAAGATTGGAGAGAGTGGATGGTCTTCAATCATGCTCCTGCAGACCAGGTAAAATACTGTTCTCCTTCCTCTGCTAATTACAGCAAAGCAATCTATACTTAATTTAAGACATTAAATCACAGCATGAATCTCAATTATGTTACCTAATACATCCCAAACAAATATACTCAATAGATATTCAAAAATGTGTAATATGTCATTTTATCTCAAATAATAATCTCTGATAGTATTATGTTTAATGTTTAATATATGTTACCTTTTTAGTAATGAAGATAAAACATGAGACTCTATTCATGTTATCTCTGACACCATTCTCTGTCCACTCTTATTACATTAAGTTAATGTATATTAATTAATTAATTAATTAATTTAATGTATATCTCATTATTCAGTGATATATTAGTTTTCTTGAAATTAAAAAATTATAGCTTTTATTCTATAAATTTCTGTAAATTTCTTGAATACTGTCTGGTATGATAAGCAGTAAGGTATGCATTTAACAAAAGCAGAAAATCAAGCTGTGCAAATTGTTCTGTGGTTAGAGTACTGACTGTACTTCCAGAGGATGCAGGTTCAATTCCTAGCATCAACTGCAAAGCTTACAACTCTCCGCCAATCTAGGTCAAGGAAATCTGACATCCTGATACATTTAGGCAAAAGTAAAAATGTCCATAATATTTCAAAGATAAATCAGTTTTTAAAAGGAAAAATACAAACTATGTATTTAGAAATAACATTACAAATGCATAATAAATAATATCTAAATGAAATCATGGTAATAATATTGCATTACTCTAAGACATTTTCACCATTTTTATTATCCCTAAGGCTCACACAGCAGAGCATAAGATATAGCAGTAAGAAATGCAAATAAGGCCTTGCCCTGCTCTTTAAACCAGCCCAGCACTGCCCCTGATGTTCAGGAAGCAAACTCTACTCATATCTTACCATTCAGTGTTCAGCACTGACAATAGAACTTTCAATATGAGAGTGGGGTTAAAGTGGATTTTCGTTTTTGTTTTTGTTCAAGGTAATTATGGGTAACAAATTTTAATCTGTGCATAAGTAGACAAAGGTGAGAGTGACAGTAGGCATCTGTGACAGTTTCTTGATCAATATCCTTTCTGTTTGCAGGTGTGGATTGTGAGGTGAAGCTTGTTGAATCTGGTGGAGGCTTGGTGCACCCTACAGGGTCACTGAAACTCTCATGTGCAGCCTCAGGATTCACCTTCAGTAGCTATGCCATGTACTGGGTCCGCCAGGCTCCAGGAAAGGGTCTGGAATGGGTTGCTCGCATAAGAACTAAACGTAATAATTATGCAACTTATTATGCTGATTCGGTGAAAGGCAGATTCACCATCTCCAGAGATGATTCACAAAGCATGGCCTATCTGCAAATGAACAACCTGAAAACTGAGGACACAGCCATGTATTACTGTACAAGAGATTACACACAAATAATTCTTCAGTGTGAGCCTAGACAAAAACCTCTCTAGGTACCCATGACCACCAGATGGCGCTCAGTACACAAAACCCAGATCAGCCATGATATAGATGCTGACATAACTGATATTTTACTGTTGTATCTGGGCTCTTTCTCCATCTGATGTCTTTGGAGGGCAGTCATCTTTACAACTATAGGCTATTGGAATTAATCATGTCTTGAAAAAATAAGTTTTAGAATTCACTTCTTTTGAGTTATTTATTTTAAGACAACTATGTCCCCGAATCCTTCTGTGCATTCAATGGTAAAAGGTAGTCTTTTTTTTGGGGGGGGGGGGTTGTTGGAAGAAGATAATTTTCTTGCTTTTTCTAGGATGTAGTTGTAAGACCTGAAAGAAAAAGGTGAGAGCACCCCAGCACCCCACGCCTCGGAAGCCAGCACTCCAATCACTCAAGAGAAACAGTCTTGATGCAAATAGAAAGAGGGGATTATTTATTTATTTATTTATTTATTTATTTATTTATTTATTTATTTTTACTGTATATATTCTGTATTTACAATTCATTTCCCTTTTTCTGGTTCCCCATCCCCAGGTCCCACATGCCCTCTTCCCTCCCCCTGCTCCCTCATCCATCCCCTCCCACCTCCCTGTTCTTGTACTCCCCCACAATGATGCTTTGGTCCATTCTAGCACCAGTGTCCACTCCTTTCTTCTTGTCGGACATCACTTGGTATGTGATTTGTGTCTTTGGTGTTCCAAGATTCTAGGCTAATATCCACTTATCAGTGACTGCATACCATGGGTGATCTTTTGAGACTGGGTCACCTCACTTAGTATGACGTTCTCCAGCTCCATCCATTTCTCTAAGAATTTCATGAATTCATTGTTTCTAATGGCTGAATAGTACTCCATTGTGTATATATACCACATTTTTTGTATCCATTCCTCCGTTGACGGACATCTGGGTTCTTTTCAGCTTCTGGCTATTATATATAATGCTGCTATGACCATAGTGGTGCATGTATCCTTATTGCATGCTGGGGAATCTTCTGGGTATATTCCCAGGAGTGGTATGGCTGGGTCCTCTGGAAGTATCACATCCAGTTTTCTGAGGAACTGCCAGACTGATTTCCATAGTGGTTGAACCAGCTTGCAGTCCCACCAGCAGTGGAGGATTGTTCCTCTTTCTCCACATCCTCGCCAACACTTGATGTCTTCTGAGTTTTTAAACTTAGCCATTCTGACTGGTGTGAGGTGAAATCTCAGAGTTGTTTTGATTTGCATTTCCTTAATGACTAATGATGTTGAACATTTTTTAAGGTGTTTCTCAGCCATCCGAATTTCTTCAGGTGAAAAGTCTCTGTTTAGCTCTGTGCCCCATTTTTGGATAGGGTTATTTGGTTTTCTGGGGTCTTACCTCTTGAGTTCTTTGTATACATTGGATATTAGCCCTCTGTCAGATGTGGGGTTGGTGAAGATCTTTTACCAATTTGTTGGTTGCCGATTTATCCTTTTGACAGTGTCTTTTTCCTTACAGAAACTGGTATAGAGCATTCCTCTGCTTGATGTACACATAATTGCATACTTCCTGATCTAAGAATTGTAGGGAAATTCTAACAGGCCTTCCACACCCACACTGGACAGTATCACTGGCACTTGAAATAAAGGTGATTGTTCTCTTTCAGGTATTGCTGCTGGAGCAGATTAATGATACAACCATCATCAATCTAGAAAGAACTTAACATTGTAGATTTTTAGCAATGTCTACCATCCTTAGAAAACATTTCGAAAAATGAGACATTTAGTGAATTTACGTTAAGAGATACTTATTCTTGTGGCTTTTATATAGAAAATTTGATTGAGCCATTTGAAGTTAAGGAAAAATATTCGCTTAAGTGTTTTTGAGGTGAGGGAATAAGACTGTCATCCTGACTACCACTGGCTGATGTGAGTCTTACTGAGACTGGACTGGTGATGATTAATTTTTGCACTCACTTTTGTCCCCATCTTCCTGATATGATTTAATAAAAATGCTGATGAGTAGATATGCATTCTTAGGATATATAGCAGAAATGATTTTTTAATACAAAACTTTAAATTTTGTTATTCTTTGAAGACCAAAAGTTTAAATTTTGTTATTCTTTGAAGACTTTTATAAGATTACTAAGAAAAACTGTCTGACAAAATTACCTAGCTTGCTCACCCTTTGTTAATCTATAAGAATTTGCTTAGCTAAGCATGCATTTGGATTTTTGGTAATAATTTGTTTACTATAAACCTATATTATGTATTTTTTCATGTAAAGATGTTAGGTAACACAGTCTTTCTTCATAATTACTCACTAGAGTAAAAAATTAGAATGTAATCACGTTGTAATTTTTATACTGTTGTGAATATATATATGAACTATGTCTGTGTGTGGGTGTGTGGGTGCTAGAAATAAAGTTGTTGTGTCCAGCTCATTGAATTTGCTCCATCCACCAAAAATGTGTGTAGATTCATGCATGTAAACAGTGTGAACTTTGCTTCATCCACCCAATGACTGAATGTATTTGAGTGTATATATTATGCTTGTATGTATGTGTGTGTATTTAAGAGTGATTTTGATGGAGATTGCTCATTGAAACATGTTAAAATTTAATTTATTCATACAGTGACCATGTGTGCCTCTGTGTGTGTGTGTGTGTGTGTGTGTGTGTGTGTGTGTGTGATTATTTCCCCACATGTTCATTCTATTTTTACCCATTGTTATCCTCCAAGGTGATTTTTCATGACCCTCTGTAGACCCCAAAGGAATACTTCATCAGTCACTCAGAGAGCACTGTTTTCATCCGCAGACAGTTGCTGACTCTATGCCCTACTTTAACTTACCCTGTAGGTTAAATCTGGTCTCTGTCAATTTACTTTGCAGGTCATTGTGAAATTCTGAAAGATCAGTTGGTGGTTTAACTTTTTCAAAAACGTGTTGCTCTGTATTGAATATTTCCTCACATGTCTTTGTGATGAAAAGAGAGACCCAGGTGACCTGCAGCACTGGTTGAAAATATCCATTAAATAATTTCTTACTTTCATATATCTGGATTTATTTTAAGGAAACATTTTATTGATATTTTGAAATATAATATCATGCACCTCAATCCCACACATTTTCTCACCCTTCATAACTGACCTCCACTCATGCAACATTGTCCAGGACAGAGAAAAAAATCTTAGTTTTGCAAGCTGTAGATGTGATAGTTTGTATCCCACAGTCCCATATTGTCCACATTTTTTTTTGCAATTGTTCACTGCAATGATTTGTTGGGCTTGTAAGAGGTAAGACCTCTGAATTCTTTTACATATTAATACTGGAAACTCACAGGAACTCCTCTCCTTTGGTACATCTCCTGTTCTTGTCCTTTGTCTTCAAAATCTTCTAGACCCATGCATCCTAGTAGTCCATTGATAGGGTACCTGCTGGTGTAGATCAATTCAATTCTCTGCATCTGTGCCTAAAAGGACCCTGACCCAGTCAGCCCATTAGCTTTCCACCTCTCACACACTCAGAGTCAGCTCACCTGAAACATGCCCATATTCAGGACCAGTGGTAATGTGCTGCCCAGGCATGGTTCAGAGAGCATCTTCCAAATGTTACAGCTGGTGAAGATGAGGGCCAGCTCTCGTATTCTTGTAACCACAGGGACAACTGCCTTCACTGTTGTAGGCAGTGAGGGATAATTTTGGAGAAGTACCTGTCTTCCTTTTCCATACCACAACACATGAGACAAGTGGCAGGGCTGGCTCTCTTATACTCATATCCTAATTGCCTGATCATCGGCAAATTCTGCAATTTGAATGGCATGCTTTCCTGAGTACTGCAGATACCCAAGGCCAGGGTCATCTATCCTGTTCTACTGCTATGCGGGCTAGCTCTCCCACAATGCCCAGGATAGTGGTAGAGTTAGTCCTGCATATCACTCAGGCATCAAGACCCTGGGGAGAAAAGCAGACTAGGAATTTCCACAGGTCTTTGCTGGTAAAGGAGGTCTGTGTGGACATTCATTGGTGTGCAGGAATCCACAGCCTTATTTCCACATTTCTGTTACCAATTGTCTCTCCATGTGAGTGCCAAGTCTCACTAAGGGATGATCATTACTGTTCTCACCATATTCCAACCTTACGTTTTGCTTTTTGTCTGTACAGAGTTTTTGTTTTTTTTTTTTTTTTTTTGTCTCAGGTTACCCTAAAGGAGTCTGGCTCTGGGATGATGCAGTCCTACTACAATCTGACCTTTATTTCCTCTGCATTATCACTAAGCACTTATGATATTACTGTGAGCCAGCACTCTTAGCCCTCATAAAAGGATCTGGAGTGTCTAATATACATTTGGTGGTATAATGATAAGTGCTACAACCCACTCATGAAGAAGCAGCTCACAATTTCTAAGGACAGCTTCAACCTCCAGACATTCCTTTAAGATCACCAGAGTGGATAATGTGAATAGTGCCACATATTATTCTGCTTGGAAAAGATATTGACACCTCCTTAGTTTTCAGCCATGCAGCACTTCAGGTGGTTCTCTGCTCTGTGCTTTCCTTTTACAATGCAGGAAGTTTGGAGGTGGCACACATTTCCTGCTATCCGTTGGGGTTTCCTCTTTACTCTTGGCTTCAGAGCTCTATCTTCCTGTTATACGACCAAGGGCCTTTTTTTTTTAATTTTTATTTTCTATGTTCTATGTTTACATTCCAAAGGCTTTCCCCTTTCCCAGTTCCCACCCACCATAGTTCCCATAGTTCCTCTCCCCCCCAACTGTTCCCCAATCATTCCCCCTCCCTCTCGGTTTCTTTACTAAACTGGATGCAATCTTTACAGGCCCAGGGTCCTCTGCTTTCTTCTTCTTGGGAATCATTTGACTTGCTATTTGTGTCTTGAGTATTTAGGGCTTCTGGGCTCATTAATATCCACTTATCAGTGATTGCATTTCATGTGCATTCTTTTGTGATTGGGTTAATTCACTCAGGATGATATTTTCCAGGTCTAACCATTTACCTACAAATTTCATGAATTCATTATGTTTGATTGCTGAGTAGTATTCCATTGTATAAATATACCACATTTTCTGTATCCATCCTCCTTTGAGGGATATTTGGGCTCCTTCCAATTTCTGGCTATTATAAACAAGGCTGCTATAAACATAGTGGAGCATGTGTCTTTATTGCATGCAGGGGAATCCTCTGGGTATATGCCCAGGAGTGGTATGCCAGGGTCCTCTGGAAGTGACATTCCCAATTTTCTGAGGAACCGCCAAACTGATTTCCAGAGCGGTTTTACCATTTTGCAATCCCACCAACAGTGGAGGAGTGTTCCTCTTTCTCCACATCCTCGCCAGCACTTGTTGTCTCTTGAGTTTTTAATCTTAGCCATTCTGACTGGTGTGAGGTGGAATCTCAGGGTTGTTTTGATTTGCATTTCCCTGATGACTAATGATGTTGAACATCTTTTTTTTTTTTTTTTTTTTTTTTTTTTGCAGAAGCGTTTCATTTTCATGAGGTTTCATTATCATTTTTTTTCTTTTCTTTTTTTTATTGTATATATTCTATATTTACAATTCATTTCCCTTTTTCTGGTTCCCCACCCCCAAAGGTCCCACATGACCTTTTCCCTCCCCCTGCTCCCTCATTCACCCCTCCTACTTTACTGTTCTTGTACTCCCCCACATTGATGTTTTGGTCCATTCTAGCACCAGTGTCCACTCCTTTCTTCTTGTGAGACATCACTTGATATGTCATTTGTGTCTTTGGTGTTCCAAGCTTCTAGGCTAATATCCACTAATCAGTGACTGTATACCATGGGTATTCTTTTGATACTGGGTCACCTCACTTAGTATGACGTTCTCCAGCTCCATCCATTTCTCTAAGAATTTCATGAATTCATTGTTTTTAATGGCTGAATAGTACTCCATTGTGTATATATACAACATTTTTTGTATCCATTCCTCTGTTGAGGGACATCTGGGTTCTTTCCAGCTTCTGGCTATTATATATAAGGCTGCTATGAACATAGTGGAGCATGTATCCTTATTGCATGCTGGTGAATCTCCTGGGTATATTCCCAGGAGTTGTATGGCTGGGTCCTCCGGAAGTATCACACCCAGTTTTCTGAGGAACCGCCATACTTATTTCCAGAGTGGTTGTAGCAGCTTGCATTCCCACCAGCAGTGGAGGAGTGTTCCTCTTTCTCCACATCCTCGCCAACACCTGATGTCTTCTGAGTTTTTAATCTTAGCCATTCTGACTGGTGTGAGGTGAAATCTCAGGGTTGTTTTAATTTGCATTTCCCTAATGACTAGTGATGTGGAACATTTTTTAAGGTGTTTCTCAGCCATCCGAATTTCTTCAGGTGAAAAGTCTCTGTTTAGCTCTGTACCCCATTTTTGGATAGGGTTATTTGGTTTTCTGGGGTCTAATCTCTTGAGTTCTTTGTATACATTGGAGATTAGCCCTCTGTCGGATGTGGGGTTGGTGAAGATTTTTTCCCAATTTGTTGGTTGCCGATTTATGCTTTTGACAGTGTCTTTTGCCTTACAGAAACTTTGTAGTTTTATGAGGTCCCATTTGTCTATTCTTGTACTTAGAGTATAAGTAATTGGTGTTCTGTTCAGGAATTTTTCCCCTGAGCCGATGTCTTCAAGGGTCTTCCCCAGTTTCTTTTCTATTAGTTTTAGTGTGTCTGGTTTTATGTGGAGATACTTGATCCACTTGGAGTTGAGTTTAGTGCAAGGAGATAAGAGTGGATCAATTCTCATTCTTCTGCATGTTGACTTCCAGTTGAGCCAGCACCATCTGTTGAAAAGGCTATCTTTTTTCCACTGGATGTTTTCAGCTCCTTTGTCGAAGATCAATTGGCCATAGATGTGTGGGTTCAATTCTGGGTCTTCGATACTATTCCATTGATCCGCTTCCCTGTCACTGAAACAATACCATGCAGTTTTTAATACCACTGCTCTGTAATATTGCTTGAGGTCTGGGATATTGATTCCCCCAGAAGTTCTTTTGCTGTTGATGATAGTTTTAGCTATCCTGGGTTTTTTGTTATTCCAGATGAATTTGAGAATTGCTCTTTCTAACTCTATGAAGGACTGAGTTGGGATTTTGATGGGGATTGCATTGAATCTGTATATTGCTTTTGGCAAGACTGCCATTTTGACTATATTAGTCCTGCCAACCCACGAGCATGGAAGATTTTCCCATTTTCTGATGTCTTCTTCAATTTCCCTCTTCAGAGACCTGAAGTTTTTGTCGTATAAATCTTTCACATGTTTGGTTAGCTTCACTCCAAGATACTTTATATCATTTGTGGCTATTGTGAAGGGTGTCATTTCCCTAATTTCTTTCTCCGTCTGCTTATCCTTCGCGTATAGGAAGGCTACTGATTTACTTGATTTGATTTTATAGCCAGCCACTTTGCTGAAGTTGTTTATCAGTTGCAGGAGTTCTCTGGTGGAGGTTTTTGGGTCACTTAAGTAAACTATCATATCATCTGCAAATAGTGATAGTTTGACTTCTTCCTTTCCGATTTGGATCCCTTTGACTTCCCTTTGTTGTCGAATTGCTCTAGCTAGTACCTCAAGTACTATATTGAAGAGATATGGCGAGAGGGGACAGCCTTGTCTAGTCCCTGATTATAGAGGGATTGCTTCAAGTCTTTCTCCGTTTACCTTGATGTTGGCTACTGTTCTGCTGTATATTGCTTTTACTATGTTTAGATATGGGCCTTGAATTCCTGTTCTTTCTAGGACCTTTAGCATGAAAGGATGCTGAATTTTGTCAAATGCTTTTTCAGCATCCAATGAGATGACAACGTGGTTTTTTTCTTTGAGTTTGTTTATGTAGTGGATTACATTGATGGATTTCCGTATATTGAACCATCCCTGCATCCCTGGGATGAAGCCAACTTGATCATGGTGAATGATCGTTTTGATGTGTTCTTGGATTCGGTTGGCAAGTATTTTGTTTAGTATTTTTGCATCGATATTCATAAGAGAAATTGGCCTGTAGTTCTCTTTCTTAGTTGGATCTTTGTGTGGTTTTGGTATCAGGGTAATTGTGGCTTCATAGAATGAGTTGGGTAGTGTTCCTTCTGTTTCTATTTTGTGGAATAATTTGAAGAGTATCGGTATCAGGACTTCTTTGAAGGTCTGATAGAATTCTGTACAAAAACCGTCTGGTCCTGTGCTCTTTTTGGTTGGAAGACTGTCTATGACCCCTTCTATTTCTTTGGGGGTTATGGGTCTGTTTAGACGATCTATTTGATCCTGGTTTAATTTTGGTATTTGGTAACTGTCCAGGAAATTGTCCATTTCCTCCAGATTCTCCAGTTGTGTTGAGTATAGGTTTTTTGTAGTAGGATCTGATGATTTTTTGAATTTCCTCAGTTTCTGTTGTTATATCTCCCTTTTCATTTCTAATTTTGTTAATTTGAATACTGTCTCTGTGCCCTTTAGTAAGTCTGGCTAGGGGTTTATCTATCTTGTTGATCTGCTCAAAGAACCAGCTCCTGGTTTTGTTGATTCTTTGTATGGTTCTTTTTGTTTCCACTTGATTGATTTCAGCCCTGAGTTTGATGATTTCCTGTCTTCTACTCCTCCTGGGTGAAATTGCTTTTTTTTGTTCCAGAGCTTTCAAGTGTGCCATTAAGTTGCTAGTATATGCTCTCTGCTGTTTCTTTTTGGAGACACTCAGGGCTATGAGTTTTCCAGATCCCTTCTGGCAGCTTGTCTGTGCTGGACTATGCTCGCTATGAGTCCAGGCCCCTGACTCCAGCTGCTAGAGTTCTGAGCTGTGCCCCGAGGCGGCCTGGGTGGCCCCTCGCTGCTAGTCTGCTCAGAGAGCTGGTCCCTGCAGGTAGTCCACACCTGCAGCTGAGCTTTCTGTGCCAATGTTGAACATCTTTTAAGGTGTTTCTCAGCCATCCGAATTTCTTCTGGTGAAAATTCTTTGTTTAGCTCTGTGCCCCATTTTTTGATAGGGTTATTTGGTTCTTTGGGGTCTAACTTCTTGTGTTCTTTGTATATATTGGATATTAGCCCTCTGTTGGATATGGGGTTGAAGAAGATCTTTTCCCACTTTGTTGGTTGCCGTTTTGTCCTTCTGACAGTGTCCTTTGCTTTGCAGAAACTTTGTAATTTTATGAGGTCCCATTTGTCGATTCTTGATCTTAGAGCATAAGCTATTGGTGTTCTGTTCAGGAACTGTTCCCCTGTGCCCAAGTCCTCCAGGGTCTCCCCAAGTTTCTTTTCTAATAGTTTCAGTGTGTCTGGTTTTATGTGGAGGTCCTTGATACACTTGGAGTTGATCTTAGTGCAAAGAGATAAGAGTGGATTAATTCGCATTTTTCTGCATGTTGACCTCCAGTTGAACCAGCACCATTTGTTGAAAAGGCTATCTTTATTCCACCGGATGGTTGTGGCTCCTTTATCAAAGATCAAGTGACCATAAGTCTGTGGGTTAATTTCTGGGTCTTCAATCCTGTTCCATTGATCTGCTTGCCTGTTGCTATACCAATACCATGCAGTTTTTAACACAATTGCTCTGTAGTACTGCTTGAGGTCAGGGATATTGATTCCCCCAGAAATCCTTTTATTGTTGAGAATAGTTTTAGCTATCCTGGGCTTTTTGTTGCTCCAGATGAATTTGAGAATTGCTCTTTCTAGATCTATGAAGAATTGAGTTGGGATTTTGATGGGGATCGCATTGAATCTGTAGATTGCTTTTGGCAAGATGGCCATTTTTACTATATTGATCCTGCCAATCCAGGAGCAAGAAATGTTTTTCCATCTTCTGAGGTCTTCTTCGATTTCTTTCTTCAAGGACTTGAAGTTCCTGTTGTACAGATCTTTCGCTTGTTTGGTTAGAGTTACGCCAAGATATTTTATGTTGTTTGTGGCTATTGTGAAGGGTGTTATTTCCCTAATTTCTTTCTCTGCCTGCTTGTCCTTTGAGTACAAGAAGGCCACTGACTTGCTTGAGTTAATTTTATACCCTGCCACTTTGCTGAAGTTGTTTATCAGCTGTAGAAGTTCTCTGGTGGAGTTTTTTGGGTCGCTTAGGTAAACTATCATATCGTCTGCAAATAATGATAGTTTCATTTCTTCCTTTCCAATTTGTATCCCTTTGACTTCCTTATGTTGTCTAATTGCTCTTGCTAGAACTTCAAGTACTATATTGAAAAGATATGGAGAGAGAGGGCAGCCTTGTCTAGTCCCTGATTTTCGTGGGAATGCTTCAAGTTTCTCTCCATTTATTTTGATGTTGGCTACTGGTTTGCTGTAGATTGCTTTTACTATGTTTAGGTATGGGCCTTGAATTCCTGCTCTTTCCAAGACTTTTAGCATGAAAGGATGCTGAATTTTCTCGAATGCTTTTTCAGCATCTAATGAGATAACCATGTGGTTTTTTTCTTTCAGTTTGTTTATGTAGTGGATTACATTGATGGATTTCTGTATATTGAACCATCCCTGCATCCCTGGGATGAAGCCTACTTGATCATGGTGGATGATCGTTTTGATGTGCTCTTGGATTCGGTTACCAAGAATTTTATTTAGTATTTTTGCATCTATATTCATAAGAGAAATTGGCCTGTAGTTCTCTTTCTTTGTTGGATCTTTTTGTGGTTTAGGTATTAGCATAATTGAGGCTTCAAAGAATGAGTTGGGCAGTGTCCCTTCTGTCTCTATTTTGTGGAATAGTTTGAAAAGTTTTGGTGTTAAGTCTTCTTTGAAGGTCTGGTAGAATTCTGCACTAAAACCATCTGGTCCCGTACTTTTTTTGGTTGGGAGGCTTTCTATAACCCCTTCTATTTCTTTAGGGGTTATGGGACTATTTAGCTGATCTACTTGATGCTGATTTAATTTTGGTATTTGATATCTGTCTAGGAAATTGTTCATTTCCTCCAGATTCTCCAGTTGTTTTGAGTATAGACCTTTGTAGTAGGATCTGATGATCTTTTGAATTTCCTCAGTTTTTGTTGTTATGTCTCCCTTTTCATTTCTAATTTTGTTAATTTGTATACTGTCTCTGTGTCCTTTGGTTAGTCTGGCTAAGGGTTTATCCATCTTGTTGATTTTCTCAAAGAACCAGCTCCTGGTCTTGTTGATTCTTTGTATGGTTCTCTTTGTTTCTATTTGATTGATTTCAGCCATGAGTTTGATGATTTCTTGTCTTCTATTCCTCCTGGGTGAATTAACTTGTTTTTCTTCCAGGGCTTTAAGGTGTGCCATTAAGTTGCTAGTGTATGCTCTCTCCAGTTTCTTTTTGGATGCACTTAGAGCTATGAGTTTTCCTCTTAGCACTGCTTTCACTGTGTCCCATAGATTTGGGTAGGTTGTACCTTCATTTTCATTGAATTCTAAAAAGTCTTTGATTTCTTTTTTTATTTTTTTCCTTGACCAAGATGTCATTGAGTAGAGTATTGTTCAGTTTTCATGTGTATGTGGGCTTTCTGTTGTTTTTGTTGTTATTGAAGACCACTCTTACTCCATGGTGATCTGATAGGAGGCCTGGGATTAGCTCGATCTTCTTGTATTTGTTGACATCTGTCTTGTGACCAATTATATGGTCTATTTTGGAGAAGGTACCATGTGGAGCTGAGAAAAAGGTATATTCTTTAGCTTTAGGATGAAATGTTCTATATGTATCTGTTAAATCCAGTTGGTCCAGAGTTTCCATTAGTTTCACTGTGTCCCTGTTTAGTTTCTGCTTTCCTGATCTGTCCATTGAGGAGAGTAGAGTGTTGAAGTCACCCACAGTTATTGTGTTAGGTGTAATGTGTGCTTTAAGCTCTAGTAAGGTTTCTTTTACGAATGAGGGTGCCCTTGCATTTGGAGCATAGATGTTCAGTATTGAGAGCTCTTCTTGGTGGATTTTCCCTTTGGCCAGCAAGAAGTGACCTTCTGAGTCTCTTTTGATGATTTTAGGTTGGAAGTCAATTTTATCTGATATTAGAATCGCTACTCCAGCTTGTTTCCTGAGACCATTTGCTTGTAAAATTGTCTTCCAGCCTTTTACTCTAAGGCAGTGTTTGTCTTTAACACTGAGATGTGTTTCCTGTATGCAGCAAAATGTAGGGTCCTGTTTCCTTATCCAGTCTGTTAATCTATGTCTTTTTATTGGGGAATTGAGTCCATTGATGTTAAGAGATATTAAGGAATAGTAATTATTTCCTCCAGACATTTTTGAAATTATATTTATTTATTTTTTTATATTCGAGAGGTTACCTTCTTTTGGGTTTGATGAGAGGAGGTTTCTATCTTGCTTCTTCCCGGGTGTAGTTTCCGTCATTGTCTTGGTGTTTTCCCCGTATTATCCTTTGTAGGGCTGGATTTGTGGAAAGATATCGTGCAAATTTGGTTTTGTCATGGAATACCTTGATGTCTCCATGTATGGCGATTGAGAGCTTTGCTGTGTAAAGTAGTTTTGCCTGAAGTTTGTGTTCTCTTAGAGTTTGCATTATATCTGCCCAGGATCTTCTAGCTTTCATGGTCTCAGGTGAGAAGTCTGGTGTTATTCTGATAGGTCTTCCTTTATATGTTACTTGGCCTTTTTCTCTTGCTGTCTTTAATATTCTTTCTTTGTTTAGTACATTTGGAGTTTTGATTATTATGTGACGGGATGTATTTCTGTTCTGATCCAGTCTGTTTGGGGTTCTGTATGCTTCTTGTATATTCATGGGCATCTCTCTCTTTAGGTTGGGGAAGTTTTCTTCCATAATTTTGTAGAAGATATTTGTTGGCCCTTTAACTTGTACATCTTCATTCTCGTCTATACCTATAATCCTTAGGTTTGGTCTTCTCATTGTGTCCTGGATTTCCTGGATGTTTTGGGTTACAACCTTTTTGCATTTAGTATTTTCTTTGACTGTTGAATCAATGGTTCCTATTGTATCTTCGGCTTCTGATATTCTGTCTTCTATCGCTTGTATTCTATTGTTGATATTTGCATCTATGGCCCCTGATTTCTTCCCAAGGTTTTCTATCTCCAATGTTGTCTTCCTCTGTGATTTCTTAGTTGTTTCTACTTCTGTTTTTAGTACCTGGATGGATGTGCTTAGATCTTTCACTTGGTTGATTGTGTTTTCATGTATTTCTTTAATAGATTTTTGTGTTTCCTCTTTCATAGCTTCTACTTTTTGGCCCACGTTCTTCTGTATTTCTTTAAGTGATTTTTGTCTTTCTTCCTTATTGTCTTCTTCTTTTTGATCCATCTTCTCCTGCATTTCTTGAAGTGATTTTTGTATTTGCCTTGTAAAGGCTTCTAACTTTTGATCCATTTTCTCCTCTAATTCTTTACGAGATTTTTCTATGTGTTCAGCTACCAGCATCCTGACCAGTGATTTTATATCCAAGTCTTGTTTTTCTGGTGTTTTGGGGTATCCAGGGCTTCCTGTTGTTGGTGAACTGGGTTCAGATGCTGTCATGTTGCCTTGATTTCTGTTAGTGACATTCCTTCGTTTATCTTTTGCCATCTGGTTATTTCTGGTGTTAGTTGACCTTGTTGTCACTGGCTGGTGTTTGAATCTCCTGTGAGGCTGGGCTTACCTGTTGTTTCTCTACTAGTGGTTATGCGTGATTGCTGCTCAACGGGATCACGAGCTGGCTGCCACCCGGTGACTTTGTGCATGGCCTGAGGTCTTCGGGAAGTGTGGGGGAGTGCAGCAGAGCCTCAGCAGGTGCTGCTGGGCCTGCCTAGTAGCGAGAGCCTAGCAGATCCCCTCACGTGGTAGCCCCTGATGGAATCTGTCTACCTGTGCCTTTCCAGCTGTGTCCTGGTTGCAATATGGAGGCCTGCCGCTATCACTGGTCCGGGGTGCTGGGGAGCTGGGTGATTCCAGCTGCCTAGGTTAACGGCCTAAGCTCGCAGGGACTTGCTGCAGAGCCTAGGCGCCTGTGCCCTCCTCTGGGTGAGAGCTTAGCAGCGCTCCCTGCTCTAGCCCCAGATGGAGTCCCTACCTGCACCTTTCCAGCTGTGTCCTGGTTGCAATATGGAGGCCTGCTGCTATCGCTAGTCCGGGGTCCTGGGGAGCTGGGTGGATCCTGCTGCCTCGGTGCATGTCCTAAGCTCGCAGGGGCGTGCTGCAGAGCCTAGGCGCCTGGGCCCGCCTCTGGGCAAGAGCTTAGCAGAGCTCCTGCTCTGGCCCCAGACGGAGTCCCTACCTGCGCCTTTCCAGCTGTGTCCTGGTTCCACCAAGGGCCTTTTTAAAACTTGTTCATTAATGAGAATCTGTCCTTTTTTATTTTTTAACTAAGTGTATATGTTCCCTAACCAAGGTGTTCACAGTGATGGTTGCACTCATATTTGGCCTAAAATTCTTACAACAACAGATTCTAAACTAATGTAATGTTGACAGTCAGTAAACAACTGACTATGGGAAGAGTGACATTTGCTGTTGTTGTTGTTGCTGTTGTTTACAGTGACTGAGGAAACTTTTAGGCAATTTCAAAACGATAGTAAAAATTATGAAGAGGGAATATGCTGGACTTTAGCAATATCTACCTGTGAGGAATAAGGTAAAATTGAAGATGCTTTTGGAAATTAACTGGAGAAATAATACATGTACCAAGACTCACAAATGCTATATATAAATTAAGATACATTTCGGGAGTCCTGCGGTTAAAGGGAGTCCTGTGGTCTGAGGTCACCACCATCTTTGCTCCTGTGATCAAGTAGCCAGCTCAACCAGGTATGCAGGGAACACCAGAGTAAAATATCACTCGGGTCACAGCCTACCTGGGTTCCTTCTGGCATCATTACTAGCTGCAGAAGTTGCTTAAATATGGCTTTGTTTTTAAGTCTATGATTTCATTTGGTGCTTTTGGATCATCTACAGACCTTTTTTCATGGCAGATTCTAGTCTTGATTTTATCTATGTATCTGAAAGTATTTCCTGAAAACAGAACTCATTTACTTACTAATATTCCCCATAACTACAGGGGCTGCAAATGGGAGCTACTAATCCTTGCCACATTTGCAGGTTATATCTGCAATACAATCATTTGAAAACTCAAGACAGGAATTTGAATCATGAGAACATATTTTGCTTAAAGCTTTCATAGAGGAAGGAGCTAGAGTTCCTTGAATTGGTTAAACTTATGTTAAGTCTTGAATTGATTAAAATTGTTAAGTCTCAAATTGTCATTGTTTAATACTCTTAAAGCCACGTAGCACACGGCAAGATGGTGGATTGACCGAATTTCAGAGACTTTTGGGGGAACATCCAGGAAACTAGCACTTATTTACAATGGGGAAGGCATCCAATATCATGAATTCAACAGCATTCAGGTTCTCTGAATTTCTAGTTGGCAGCCAGTGGGCAGATAGCCATAGGATATAAAATAAAATTTTATATGTGTGTTGGTGGATTTGCATGGTATTAATTCTTTCCCCATGGGCATCCTCCCTAATACAGGGAATAATTTAGACATTGTAAAAATCACAAAACAGGTAAATAATACTGATTCAAAAATGAAATTTTAAATGAAGTTGAAAGAAAGACATATCTATAAGTCAAAAAATGAATAGCAGAGAATCAATGTGTCATCACAAGAGCTAAAATTACGGTCAGAAGAGATATGGCCTCATGTCTTGTGGATGTGTATAGGATAAAATATGTGTTCACATTTGTGACTATATTGATGATTAACAAGATTCCATGTATATGGATGCTTATCATGTGAAATTACATAGGTTCATTCATCTGATATAAAGTATAGTTATTCAAATGTATCCATATTTTCATGATCTAAAATTAAACAAGATCAAAAGTTTTACCACCACAGTGAGTATGGTTTTAGATATTCACCAAACAACTCTGATTCTGACCACGTGTTGTTTCAGAGAAGAGAAGTACACAACATGGAAAGGCATACATGCAGACACTGGAGATGATACACCAGCCCTGATCCTGATATGGAAATGTGACAGTGTGTGCTGCTATTTAAATTTTATATATTTAAAGAGACATGACATAATTACATATAATTGACACAATATTGCAAATGAAAAAAAAAGGTTGTCTTTGCTATTGAATTAAGGAAATAGCAAAAAACTCAGGTAAGTGCCTTTGAAAGTAGAAAAAATAAAACTCACTTTTCTCACAAAGTCTTAGTGTTTTTCATGGTCTTCATTTTCCATAAAGCTTCTTGAAAGCCTTCAGAAAAAGTTCATGAAGGAGTTCTTCAGAAAATAACTGATTTATGAAGTTTAATGACACACAAATACAAAGTCCCACTGTTTCATTAATTGTACCTACCTCTCACAGTGGACAAGAAAAGATATTCTCATTCTTAGGGAGCCAGAGCAGAGTGAAGATCAATGATTTTCTATGATTGTTGGGATTTTTCTCATGCAGTTATTCCTAATTTTCCTTGCTCATTTGAACATACAGTCATTTTGTTTTTGACCAGGATGTGTTCATACACACTGTGATAAATGATGGAAGTGGATGTAGGAAAATCTATTGATGCAGGTTCTCTATAAATAGACTCATGAACCAGAAATCATTTTTTCCTGCTGTTAATGCAATATGGAGACAGTCCTTTGATATAATTCACGGGATATATGTGAGAGACTATCCATTCTAAAATCACATATTTGTCAGCATTTTACTGGCCTGGCATTTTAGAGGATCACACTATGATCAGAAAGACTCCAACCCATGCCATACCACATAGTCATTATGATGTTTCTAAATCTGTTTCTATGCTGCTCTGGCCCTTAGAAACATGACAGAATCTTCCAGGACGTGCCACCAAGCTATCATGAACTGAAAGCAGTGAAATGGATCAGACAGAGAGCATTCCCTTGATGATATAGAGTCAGAATAGATAGTAAAAAGGGACATTTTGTTTTCACTGATTTGTCTGCCCACAGAAATCTACCATCAGCCTTTGAAAGCCCCAGAATGAATTGATTCAACAGGAAGATAACAAAGATAATTTGCACATTTTTATAATTTATTTATGTAATGGAAGAATAAGTATAAAGCATCAGAATACTAAGCACTTTTCAAGTTTTTGAAACCATGATCTTTAAAGGAATTTAAAATAAAAAAGTTAATTTAAGATGTCATCTAATCCAAGCTACAGTAATATATATATATATATATATATATATATATATATATATATATATATAAAAAAACAAATGACACCAAATACTGTTAAGAAATTGGTCGTGAGTAAACAGAATACATGGTTGATTTAACCTGTTATAGTTCCTATGGAATTATGTCTGGAATTTCTGCAAAAGTAAAAGTACAAAATGCCATATCACCACTCACATCACATCATATAGCTGAGGACTTTCTACTAGAAAGATATGAGGTCATCCGTGCAATAAAAAAAAGAGAGAGTACCAAGTTCTATGACAGGTGGAAACACATCCTGTTTTGGAAAAGAGACAGACAATATGAACAGTGGTGACTTGCTAATAATAAAGCAAAACGTCAGGAACCCAAGTATGACGAAAAGGTTGGTATTTATTTGAGACCTTAAAAAACCAGGAGTAGCAGAGTGACAGCGGGGAGTTGGGTCTAGGAAGCAAAGGTGGGTTCATATTTAGATGGGTTTCCTGTGATTTCTACAGTTATCTGGCTATCTCAGTCCAGACACATACTTTAAGAAGCCAGAAACAGTGATGATCTTATTTAACTACACAGAGTTCTTAGTATTCACCCTTCCCAATTATGAAGGCAAGGCAGGCTCTCTGTATGCAAATGCATTTTTTTAGCTCTAAGTTAAATCCTCTCCTGGGCTGTGGAAGCTCATATCTTTCACTGGAGGTTGATCGCTGAAGAAAAGGGAGTGTAGCCTAAAAGATGAGAGTGTTGAATCTTTTGTACCTGTTGATATTCCTTCCTGGTAAGTGTTGCCATTTCATATGTGTGCTTATGAGGGGTTTTCAAATGTGTGATTGACAGAAATTATTCTTCTTCACTGAAGGTATCCTGTCTGATGTGCAGCTTCAGGAGTCAGGACCTGATCTGCTGAAACCTTCTCAGTCACTGTCCCTCACCTGCTCTGTAACTGGCTACTCCATCACCAGTGGCTATTACTGGGGCTGGATCTGGCAGTTTCTGGGAAACAAACTGGAGTGGATGGGGCACATCCACTATGGAGGTAGCACTTACTACAATCCATCTCTCACAAGTCGAATCTCCATCACTAAAGACACATCCAAAAACCAGTTCTTCCTGCAGTTGAACTCTCTAACTCCTGCAGACACAGCCACATATTTCTGTGCAAGAGACACAGTGTGCAGTCTTCAGTGTGAGCCTAGACACAAACCTCCGTTACAGCTCTGTATCAATCGGGGGCTTGCCACATACACTGAGCACAGGAAATCTATTTTAGGGTAGGTTAAAACAATTCTTGAGTGAAAATCTGGTAGGAGACACCTGGTTAACAGGATGACACATTAGTGCTAAGTTCTTTAGTTAATACAATGGACACAGCCAACTAAAACTCCTTTAATTATTACCAGAAATTCTTGATGGCACCACTCATGGAGGATCCACCTGCCAACCCACACTGAACCAGGATTGATCCTTTCTAAAATAACTGGCTGTACCAAAATGGAGAAGAACCTGAGGGAAAGGAGGTCCAGTGGCAAGCCCAACTTGGAATACATCTCAAGGGAAGGCCCCAAGGCCTTATTCTATTATTGATGCTATGGAGTGCTCACCTCACAGGCTAGTAAACTAGCCTGTCTGCCCTTTGAGAAGCCCAACAAGCCTCTGGCTAAGTGCAGATGCAGATATTTATACCCCACCATTGGAAGGAAGATGGGGAAACCTTTGGCCGAATTAGGGAAAAACTGGAAGAAGTGAGGAGTGCAACCTCATAGGAAGAATAGAAATCTCAATTAACACAATTCCTCATATCTCTCAGACACCTATTCAGCAACCAGGCAGCATACACCATCTGATATGAGGCCCCTGGATATGTATATAGTAGAGTACAATCTGTTATGGCAAATAATCCTCCAGAGACTTGAGATGTCAGGGAGTGGGGAGGTCTGCTGTGGTGGGGTGCAGCAGGTAGTTACATCCTTTAGATATGGGGGGAGGAAATATAAAATTAGGAACAGTAAAGGTCAGAATTGGGCCAGGATTATAAGTGAACAGTAAAAAAATATTAAAGCACGATAATTTAAATGTTTTTAAAATTAGCGACATTGGAATAATATATGTGAAAGATAAATCTGTCATATGAAACTGAACCCAGTGATAAAATATAGTATTTAGTGATTTCTGAGATATGAATTCACAGAAAATCACGTCTCAAATGCTTTTCTGTTGTTGTTTTAAGATACTATGTTCAGGAAAGTTATCAAACAGAAGGTTCAATTTGGTTTATAACTCTAGAGGGCTATAATGTGACCAGATAGCATGTAAGCGAGCTGGAATCATGTTAGCTGGGGTAAGTAAGACATCTTAAAGTGATCAAAGAGAAAAAAATAAAGTTAGGGAACTCTGAGAATGATATAATCAATTTCAAGTCTCAAACCTGCCTTCAGTGACATATTTTGTCCTACGGAGGCACACTGCCTAATTTATCTCCAACACCACTCTTTCTTCCTCAGAACCATCCTCCTTGTAAAAAAGAGAACACAGTACAAGAATGATGGACCAGTCCTGACTAAGAAGCTTTTATATCCATCTCTTAAGAGCCTCCTTTGAGTTATATGTGTCCTGGAGCTGCTCCTGTGCTTTGTGTCAGCTCCCTGGTATGAGCATCTCAGATATTTCAGGAACTTCCAGGCCCCATCACATATTTGGAATCTCAAAAGTATACAATGTCAGGAACTAAGCAGCTATCAGACTCTCCTCATTTCTTGCTGGCATACAGTGGGTACATAGCCATGTGATATAAAATAAAATTTTATATCTATGTTTATCAATATGCATTCTATTGTTCTTTCAACCAAGAAGATCCTTCGTAGTTCAGGGAATAATCATATAAATGACTAAAACTGCTAGATAACACTGTTCCTAAATCAGTTAAAAGAACAAAAGCTATTTTTATAAAATGATAGATGTGAGTCATAAAAGCATAGCACAGAATCAATTTTTTTCAGCATCAGAGAAATGAAATTTAATGTCAGATATAGACTTGTCTTCTTGTGTTGTGGATGTGTTCAGGATAAAATATGTGTGCACATCTGTGACTATTTTGATACTTTCACAAGTTTCCACGCATATGGATGCTTAGAATGTAATTTTGTAGTTGTGATGTCCAATATCAAGAATATTGCTTCAAATAAAATATGCATTCACATTTTCATTAACCAAAATAAAGCAAAATCAAAAGGCTTCCCATCATATTGAGGATGATTTTAGAACTTCATCAGACAAGGCTGACTCTGACCAATTGTTGTCTTAGAAAGAAGCTTTACACAGCATGGAGAAGCACAAATCCAGACACTCGGATGATACTTCAGAACTGAACGTGATCTAGATATAAGAAATTGTGTGAAGTTATTTAATTTTTTTATTTTTTTAAAAAGCATGACATAGCATGACTACATGTAAATGTCATAATTGTCAATGACCAAAATGACCCATTCATATTTTTGACCACTATCTTCTCAAAAATTTCTACCCCACAGCTTTCTATAATAGGAAGATTGGAAGCAAATAGGGGCTTCTGCTACTCATCAAAGTCAGCCAAATTCTGAGCCTCACCTGTGACATAGGAGCTGAGCTCTGGAATCCAGCAAAATCTTCCCATTTAGTGACTAGCACTGAAAACAGACTACACTAAATGGAGTAGGATCTTAGATGGGTTTTCCTTGTGGATCTTTTAAAATGTTATGCACAGAGAAGAGAGACTGTAGAAGAGGACATGCAAAAGAGAGACAGTGAATATATATGACAGTTTTCATACTATGACTCTCTATTTTTAGGCATACAGGGTGAGGTGCAACTGTTAGAATCTGTGGGCAGCTTGGTGCAACCTGAACTGTGCCTTTAAGTCGTTCGTGAAGCCTCTGGATTCACCAGTCATTACTGCATGCATTGGATTCATCCAGCCCCAGGTAAAAAGTCAATATAAAATATTATAGGAGTGGCAAAACTACTCAGTCTGTGAATGGCAATTTGCCATTTACCAGAAAAATTCTAAGAACTTATTGTATCTACAAATGCACACTCTGAGAAATGAGTACCCTTCTAGGTATTACTGATTGAGAGAAATGATGAGGAAAGTAAATTGTGAGCTCCCATATTGTATATGCTCAGTATATTATGTCTTCCAAGGTTTTAAATTTACACTCCACATCCTACAGGTCAATGGGAAACTGTAGATGAAGATAACCCTAGGATCATTCTGGCACTGTGCTGGGGTGGATACTGGCCAAGAGGGGCCAACAGCAGGTAACCCAAAAACATGGTGCAGTGAGTCCATTTGACTGTTGTGATGTGGAAAGGAAAGAGAGACAGAGAGACAGAGAGAGAAAGTGAGCAAGAGAGAGAGAGAGACAGAGACAGAGAGACAGAGAGAGACAGAGACAGAGAGACAGAGAGAGAGACAGAGAGAGACAGAGAGAGAACAGTTCATAATAAATGTAAAGGGCCTTAAATATTCACCATAATGTGAAATATTGTTTGCTGTAAGTAGTTATCTGAAGACTATAAATCTATTTGTATCAACTTAAAGCAAATTACTGAACATTTAAAAAATATCATATGTATTATAAAACCACACATATAAATATGATCCTGTTTTCATAAAAATGATACACACATACACTGTACATATATATCAAGAACATTCTTGTGTGGGATAGAGAATGGCTCCAGTCATGACCAGACACTGCTATTGCTGAAGACTCAATATCAGGTCAAAGCACCTATGTCACCCAGCTCACAACCGCTTGTAACTCCAGCTTTGACATCATCTTTTGACATATTTGACCACTGTATATATCCTCAAACAGACACACATATTCAAATAATAAAAATAAAATAAATATATATTCTGTCTGAATGGATTAAAAATTAGTCTTTAATTCTGATGGGCATATTCAAATACAGTATTATTCTGTTTAGAATAAAATAAATAGCATTAAAAATGGAGATGTGATGCCACTGTAGTCACCAGGATCTCTTCTTGAGGAAGAATGAAACATTTAGTTTTAAAATGATTGAAGTTGGCAAAAGGGATTATATAATTTCTCTGATGATTGAAACCAATGTCATGGATTCCAGAAACACCTGTGAGAATCTCGGCCTAGGTATGATATGAGACTTTCAGTAAAGGGCTGAAAAATACATCCGAGGGTACAATATGCTCAGAATATTTGTTGGAAATAGCATTATTGAATGTAGTATAACTAATGTTAAATTCCACAATCAGATAAATTGTATTCTGCCAAACTTTGTAACAGATTTGTCAGCTGTTCAAAAGGGAGATACCCTGTAAGCATTAAAACTACAGTGCATCCTATAGTTATAGGGCATTGTTCTATTCAAGGCTGTACACTTTCTTGTCTGCAATGATTAATGGTCTGTTCTTACTTTGCTGTTAAATAGAAGACTTGTTCTTAGATACAGGCGCTGCAAGTAACAGCTTAGCATCCCATGTTGCAGGAAATGTATCTTCAATTACTAACTGACATGGTTTTGGTACTCCTTTAGTTAAGTGACTAAGCAGGTTTCCAATAGCACCATTCTAGCATAACCAATGAGTACCTGAAGGAATAAAAAAGTGAAATAATAATAATAATAATAATAATAATAATAATAATAATAGGCAACTCATATCTCACGTGTTTTAGGAATATAAGTGAATATTTAGAAGTGTGTGAAATGTGTTAGAATGTTGCCTTTGCTGATGATATTAAGGGGATAACCACAAATACCAGGAATATTCCTTTTAACATAGATAATTACATCTGTCACCTTACTCACAGACACTTTATTACCCTTGATTATCTTCATTTTCTCTAAAGACTCATAAGGACATTAGGAGAAATTTCATCAAAGGAGTTCTTATGAATAAAACTTATTCAGGGTGTTTAATGACAAATCATAAGATAGTCTCATTGTTTCATGAAGTGGACATAACTCTCACTGTGGACAAGGAAAGGAATACTATCTTCAGGGAAGTTGAGCAGTATGAAGATGGGCAATTTCCTGTGAGTGTGGGTGTCTCCTTCATAATAGTTAATCTTACTTATCCTTGATCATTTAACATTAAGTCAATTATTTAATATTCAGTCATTTCTCATTTGGTAGGGAAGAGTTCATACACACCACGATAAATAATGGAAGTTTAGGTAGGGAGATTATAAAACCTATTGGCTCAGGGTCTTTATAATTAGACTCCATCACCCAGAGATTGGCTTTCTGCTATTAAGGCAATGTTAGAGACAGTCTTGGGATATAAATCATAGGAGCTTTTGAGAGCCTATCCACTCTAAAATAAGATATATTGCCATAATTTCACTGACATTTTAAACACAGTATGATCAAGAAGTTCACAACCCAGCCCATACCACAAAGTAATTATGATGCTCCTAATTTTGTTTATATGCTGCTCACACAGAGAGAAAGATGGCAGAGAATTGCAAAAGGCTCCCTCAGACAATAATTTACTGAAAGTACTGTAATGGATCAGACAAAGAGCATTCTACAGATGTTATAGCATGAGATCAGGTAGAAACAAGGTCTAGTGGGTTATTCACTGATTTGTCTGCTCATACACAGAATAGTACCATCAACATTTGAAAGGACAAGAATAAATTGACTGATAAGAAGGAGAGATCTCTTTGAAAATATTTGTACTTTTCAGGAACTTTCCCCCTGAGCCAATGTCCTCTAGGGTCTTCCCCAGTTTCTTTTCAATTAGTTTTAGTGTGTCTGGTTTTATGTGGAGGTCCTTGATCCACTTGGAGTTGAGCTTAGTGCAAGGAGATAAGAGTGGATCAATTCTCATTCTTCTGCATGTTGACATCCAGTTGAGCCAGCACCATTTGTTTAAAAGGCTATCTTTTTTCCACTGGATGTTTTCAGATCCTTTGTCGAATATCAATTGGCCATATATGTGTGGGTTCAATACTGGGTCTTCAATCCTATTCCATTGTTCCACTTCCCGGTCACTGTACCAATACCATGAAGTTTTTAACACTACTGCTCTGTAGTATTTCTTGAGGTCCAGGATATTGATTCCCCCAGAAGTTTGTTTACTGTTGATGATAGTTTTAGCTATACTGGGTTTTTTGTTATTCCAGATGAATTTGAGAATTGCTCTTTCTAACTCTATGAAGAACTGAGTTGGAAGTTTGATGGGGATTGCATTGAATCTCTATATTGTTTTTGGCAAGACTGCCATTTTAACTATATTAATCCTGCTAACCCACGAGCATGGAAGATTTTTCCATTTTCTGAGGTCTTCTTCAATTTCCTTCTTCAGAGACCTGAAGTTTTTGTCATATAAATCTTTCACTTGGATAGACAAATGGCACCTCATAAAGTTACAAAGTTTCTGTAAGGCAAAAGACACTGTCAAAAGGACAAATCGGCAACCAGCAAATTGGGAAAAGATCTTCACCAACCCCATATCCAACAGAGGGCTAATATTCAATGTATACAAAGAAACTAAGAAGTTAGACCCCAGCAAACCAAATAACCCTATCCAAAAATGGGGTACAGAGCTAAACAAAGACTTTTCACCTGAAGAAATTCAGATGGCTGAGAAACACCTTAAAAAATATTCAACATCATTAGTCATTAGAGAAATGCAAATCAAAACAACCCTGAGATTCCACCTCACACCTGTCAGAATGGCTAGGATTAAAAACTCTGAAGACAGCAGGTGTTGGCGAGGACATGGAGAATGAGGAACACTCCTCCACTGCTGGTGAGACTGCAAGCTGGTACAACCACTCTGGAAATCAGTCTGGCAGTTCCTCAGAAAACTGGACATGATACTTCCGGAGGATCCAGCCATACCACTCCTGGGTATATACCCAGATGACTCCCCAGCATGGAATAAGGATACATGCTCCACTATGTTCATAGCAGCCTTTTTTATAATAGCCAGAAGCTGGAAAGAACCCAGATGTCCCTCACCAGAGGAATGGATACAAAAAATGTGGTATAAATATACAATGGAACATTTAAACATTTTGATCTATCAAGAAAATTTAATTCAGCCATTAGAAACAATGAATTCATGAAATTCTTAGAGAAATGGATGGAGCTGGAGAACATCATACTAAGTGAGGTAACCCAGTCTCAAAAGAATACCCATGGTATGCAGTCACTGATAAGTGGATATTAGCCTAGAATCTTGGGACACCAAAGACACAATTCACATACCAAATGATGTCTGACAAGAAGAAAAGAATGGACACTAGTGCTGGAAAGGATCAAAGTATCAGTGTAGGGGAATACCAGAACAGGGAAGTGGGAAGGGGTGGATGAGTGAGCAGGGGGAGGGAAAAGGACATGTGGGACCTTAGGGGGCTGGGAAAACAAAACAGGGAAATGAAATGTAAATATAGAATATATCCAATAAAAAATAAATAAAAAAGAAAAAATTGTAGTTTCTCTGTGTAATGGGAAAATAATCATAAAATATATAAATACTAAACAGTTAGAAATTTTAAACATTTTGATCTATCAAGAAAATTTAAATTCAAAAGTTAATTTGAGGTATCATTTAATCCAAGTGACAAAATATTTATTGTGGAAATAAATGACACCAAATGCTGATGAAAAATTGGAGAAAAGGTAAATGCAGTTGATGGTTGTTTGAGCCTGTGTTTGTTCCTATGGAATTCTGTCTGGAAGTTCTTTCAAAAAGAAAAGAATTATCCTGTGACTTATGTACATAACTCATTTGCATGCAACTCAGGATTCTACTGGAAAGATAAAAGATTATCTGTGCAACAAGAGTATGCCAAGTTTTAGGATAGAAAGAAACACATATTCTGGGTGGTAAAAGAGAAGAAAACTATGAACACTGTGGAATTACTAATAAGAAAGCCAGAAGTCAGGAACACATGTACAAAAGAAAGTTGGCATTTACTTGAGACATTAAAATCTTAGTAGCAGAAGATCAATGGTGAGGATGGTGTATGATAAGAAGTTGGGATCCTGTACAGATATGTTTCCAGTGATTTTGCAGTCTTACTGGTCTTTTATCCCAGACTCCCTGTATAGGAAACTAGATACAGTGATGGACATATTTTAATAATTAAGTGCATTCAGTGTTTACCTTCCCAATTATGAAGACAAGGCAGGATCTCTGTGTGAAAATGTTTCTTCTAGATCCACGTTAAATGCCCTTCTGGGATGTAGAAGCTCATATCTCTCTCACTGGAGGTTGTTCTCTAAATAAGGAGGTATAGCCTAAAATATGACAGTTTTGAGTCTTCTGTACCTGTTGGGAATCCTTCCTGGTAAGTGTTGTCATTTCATACATGTGTTCATGAGGGGTTTTTTAAATGTGTGGTTGACAGAAATGGCTCTTCATCTGTGAAGGTATCCTGTCAGATGTGTAGCATCAGGAGTCAGGACCTGGCCTAGAGAAACTTTTTCATTCACTATCCCTACTACTCCATCACCAGTAGTTATTATTGGAGCTGGATCTGGCAGATTCATGGAAACATACTTGAATGAATGGGATACATAAATTTTGGTGTTATCACTTACTATACACCCTGTCTCTAAAAAGTCGAATCTCCATTATTAGAGACAAGTCCAAGAACCAATACTTCATGCAGTTGTATTCTGTGACTACTGAGGACACACCCACATATTACTGTGCAACATTCACAGTGTAGAGTTTTCAGTGTGAGCCCAGACAAACCTCACTGCAGAGGAGCTCTGTACCAAAAGGTGGCATACAGTACACACCAAGCACAAGCATTCTAATTTAGAGTAGGAAAAAATTTCAGCTTAGAACTTTAGAACCATACTCCCATTCTACAGAAAAGCACACTGATGTTTGAACTTCAGTTAACAGAATGCCTACAATCCACTAAACTCCTTAAATTATACCCATAAATCTTCAATTGCACCACATTCCCAAAGGTCCCAATCTCAGGACAGAATTCTTGCAGCAGACAATTGTTCTCCTGGAGGGCAAGCCAACCCTAAATAGTCTAGGATTGAAACCATAACCTCAGAAGCCACATTGGTATCCAGAACTCTATTGGCAATCTCTGTTCACCTAACACCAGAAACACAGAGGCAACTTGAAAAATCCTGAGGTCTCTAAGGAAAAATAAAACTTCCAGGGGAGGTCAATATTTAGCTTAGTGCTCATGTATGTTTCGTTTTATGTGAAAGAGTGATTGATCTTGTTTCTACATCCATTGTGTTAGCTTGTGTCTTTTTATTGGGGAATTGAGTCCATTGATCTTGACAGACGTTAATGACCAATGATCATTAATTTCTGTTATTTTGATGTTGGTATTTTTTTGGTGTGTGTGTGTGTGTGTGTGTGTGTGTGTGTGTGTGCGTGCAAGCATACCCAAGCATGTGTGCTTTACTTGGTTTATCTAGTATGGAATTTCTTATTTCCTGTGTTTTCTTAAATGAAGTTATCCTCTCTGTGTTGGAGTTTTCCTTTTAGTATGTCTCCTGAGTGGCCCTGCCAGAGCCTTACAAATACAGAGGCAGATGTTAGCAGCCAACATTTGGACTGAGTTTGGGATCCCCAGAGAAGGAGATAGAAAGATGGCTGAAGGAGATGGAGGGGTTTATGATCTCATAGGAAGAACAATATCAACTAACCAGCCGCCCAGAACTCTAAGGGACTAAGCCATTAACCAAGGAGTACACATGGCTCCAGCTGCATATATAGCAGAGGATTGTGTAGTCAAGCATCAATGGGTGGAGAAGTCTTTGGTCCTATGAAGGCTTGACAGATGTCCCAGTTTTAGGGAATCAAGGGCAGGGAGGAGGGTTTGTGGTGTGTAAAGGAACTACCCCTTTAAAGCAGGGGGAGTGACGATGGGATAGAATGTGTCCAGGAGGAGTGGATACCAGGAAAGGGGAACACATTTGAAATGTAAATAAAGAAAATATCCAATTGGGAAAAGATCTTCACCAACCCTACATCCAACAGAGGACTAATATCCAATATATACAAGGAACTCAAGAAGTATGACTCCAGAGAAAACAAATAACCCTATGAAAAAAATGGGGTACAGAGCTAAACAAAGAATTTTCACCTCAAGAACTTCAGATGGCTGTGAAGCACCTTAAGAAATGTTCGACATCATTAGTCATTAGGGAAATGCAAATCAAAACACCAGTCAGAATGGCTAAGATTAAAAACTCAGGAGACCGCAGGTATGGGCAAGGATGTGGGGAAAGAGGAACACTCCTCCACTGCTGGTGGGATTGCAAGCTGTTACAACCACTCTGGAAATCTGTCTGGTATTCCTCAGAAAACTGGGCATGACACTTCTGGAAGACCCTGCTATACTACTCCTCGGCATATACCCAGAGGATTCCCTAGCATGTAATAAGGATACATGCTCCACTATGTTCATAGCAGCCCTATTTATAATATCCAGAAGCTTGAAAGAACCCAGATGTCTCTCAACAGAAGAATGGATACAAAAAATGTGGTATATATACACAATGGAGTACTATTCAGCCATTAGAAACAATGAATTCATTAAATTTTTAGACAAATGGATAGAGCTGGAGAACATCATCCTTAGTGAGGTAACCCAGTCTCAAAAGAACACTCATGGTATGCACTCACTGACAAGTGGATATTAGCCTAGAAGCTTGGAATACCCAAGATACAATCCTCACATCAAGTGATGTCCAAGAAGAAGGAAGGAATGGCCCCTGGTTCTGGAAAGGCTCAGTGCAAAAGTGTAGGGGAATACCAGAACAGGGAACTGGGAAGTGGTAGATTGGGGATCAGGAGTGAAGGAGGAGGGCTTATGGGACTTTCAGGGAAAGGGGATCCAGGAATGGGCAAATCATTTGAATTGTAAATAAAGAATATATCAAAAAAAAGTACTGATTACCAGCAGGGGGCATTCTTCAACCATTATCCTTGATTGGACATTATTACTAGCTGCAGAAGTTGCTTAAATATGGCTTTGTTTTTAAGTCTATGGTTTCAGTTAGTGCTTTTGGATTATCAAGAGACCTTCTTTCATGGCAGATTTTTTTTTTCATGACAGATACTATTTTTGCTTGTATCTGTCTATCTGGATGTATCTCCTGAAAATGAAATTCATTTACTTACTGATATTCCCCATATTCACAGGGGCTGAAAATGGGAACTAATTCTTTCTACATTTTGTAGATTATATCTGCAATACAGACATTTGACAACTCAAGACAGGAATTTGAATCATGAGAACATACTTTACTTAAAGCTTTCATATAGGAAAGAGCCAGAGTTTCTTGAATTGATTGAAATGCACAAAAGTATGTTGTCTCAAATATTCATTGTTTGAGACTGTTAACGCCACATAGCTCACAGCAAGATATTTGATTGACAGAAATTCAGATATGTTCCGGTGAACATCCAGCACACTAGCACTTATTTGCAATGGGGAAGGCATCCAATGTCATGAATTCAACAGCTATCAGATTCTCTGCATTTCAAGTTAGCAGCCAATGAGCAGATAACCATAGGATATAAAATAACATTTTATATGTGTGTTAGTGGATATGCATTGTATTAATTCTTTCCCCAAAGGTATCCATCCTAATCGTGGGAATAAGTTAGACATTTTAGAAACCACACACACACACACACACACACACACACACACAAACAGCTAGGTAATACTGATTAAAAATGAAATATGAAATGCAGATTGAAAGAAAGACAGAGATATGAGTCAAAAATACATAACACAGAATAAATATGTCATCACCAGAGCAATGAAAATTAAGGGCAGAAGAGATATTGCCTCATGTCTTGTGGATATGTATAGGATGAAATAATTTATTCACATTTATGACTATGTTGATGGTTAATGGGGCTCCATATATATGGCTGTAGTCATATGAGACTACATATGTTCATTCATCTGATATCAAGTACAGTTATTCAAGTGTATCCATATTTTTATGATCTAAAATGAAACAAAATCAAAAGTTTTACCACCATGGTGAGTGATATTTTAGATGTTTACCAGACAAGTCTGACTAATACCAAGTGTTGTCTCAGAGAAAAGAAGTACAGATCATGGAAAAGCACACATGCATACACTGGGCATTATACACCAGATTTGATCCTGATCTTTGAATGTGAAAATGTGTGAGGCTATTTAAATTTCATATATTTAAAGAGACATGACATAACTCCATATAAATGATATAATATTACTAATTTAAAAATGTTGCCTTTGTTGCTTAATCAAGGAAATTACAAAAAATCCAGGTAAGTTCCTTGAACACAGATAAGTAAAACTGTTGTTTTTCTCACGAATTCTTAGAGCCTTTCATGGACTTCATTTTTCATAAAGCTTCATGAACACATTTGGAAAAAGTTCATGAGAGAGTTCTTCAAAAATAAATGATTTATAGAGTTTAATGAAACACCATTATATAGTATCACTGTTTCATGAACTGTGCATACCTCCTACTATGGACAATAAAATAAATTCTTATCCTTAGGGAGCCAGAGCAGAGTGAAGCTCAGTGATTTTCTGATCGTTGGGTTCTTCCACGTGCAGTTAATCTTACTTCCTCTTGCACATTTTTTTCATTTTTTAAAGATTTCCTTATTTATTATATTCAGATGCTACAGAAGAGGGCATCAGATCCCATTATGGATGATTGTGAGCCACCATGTGGTTGCTGAGATTTGACTCATGACTTTTGGATGTGCAATCAATGCTCTTAACTGGTGAGTTATCCGTATCTCCAGCCCACATATCAGATATTTAAAGTTCACAAACAATAGCAAAATTACACTTATGAAGTAGCATCAAAAATAATTTTTTTGGACCAGCAGTAGTAGCGGGCCTCCATATTGCAACCAGGACACAGCTGGAGAGGCCCAGGTAGACAGACTCCATCCGGGGCTACCTTCACAGGGGGATCTGCTAGGCTCTCTCCACCAGGCAGGCCCAGCTCTGCCTGCCAAGGCTTTGCTGGACTTCCCGACACCCTCAGGCCTTGCACCAAGGCAGCGGGTGGAAGCCAGCTCGCAGGCCCCTGGACCAGCAGTAACAGCGGGCCTCCATATTGCAACCAGGACACAGCTGGAGAGGCCCAGGTAGACAGACTCCATCTGGGGCTACCATCGCAGGGGATCTGCTAGGCTCTCACCGCCAGGCAGGCCCAGCTCTGACCGCCGAGGCTCTGTGCGACTTCCCTGCACCCTGAGGCAGCCAGCTCATGATCCCCTAGAGCAGCAGTCATGCATAATCACCAGTAGAGAAACATCAGGTGAGCCCAGCCTCACAGAAGATTCAAACACCAGCCAATGACAACAAGGCCAATTAACACCAGAATGGCAAAAGGAAAACAAAGAAACGTTACTAACAGAAATCAAGGCAACATGACAGCATAGGAACCCAGTTCGCCAACAACAGGAAGCCCTGGATACCCCAAAACACCAGAAAAACAAGACTTGGATATAAAATCACTGGTCAGGATGCTGGTAGCTGAACACATAGAAAAATCTCGTAAGAAATAGAGGAGAAAATGGATCAAAAGTTAGAAGCCTTTACAAGGCAAATAGAAAAATCACTTCAAGGAATTTAGAAGATGGATCAAAAAGAAGAAGACAATAAGGAAGAAAGACAAAAATCACTTAAAGAAATACAGAAGAACATGGGTCAACAAGTAGAAGCTATGAAAGAGGAAACACAAAAATCTCTTAAAGAAATACATGAAAACACAATCAAGCAAATGAAAGATCTGAGCATATCCATCCAGGTACTAAAAACAGAAGTAGAAACAACTAAGAAATCGCAGAGGAAGACAACATTGGAGATAGAAAACCTTGAGAAGAAATCAGGGGCCATAGATGCAAATATTAACAATAGAATACAAGAGATAGTAGACAGAATCTCAGATAGATACCATAGGAACCATTGATTCAACAGTCAAAGTAAATACTAAATGCAAAAAGGTTGTAACCCAAAACATCCAGGAAATCCAGGAAATACTGAGAAGACCAAACCTAAGGATTATAGGTATAGATGAGAGTGAAGATTTACAAGTTAAAGGGCCAGCAAATATCTTCTACAAAATTATGGAAGAAAACTTCCCCAACCTAAAAAGAGAGAACCCCATGAATATACAAGAAGCCTATAGAACCCCAAAACGACTGGACCAGAACAAAAATACATCATGTCACATAATAATCAAAACTCCAAATGTACTAAACAAAGAAAGAATATTAAAGGCAGCAAGAGAAAAAGGCCAAGTAACATATAAAGGAAGACCTATCAGAATAACACCAGACTTCTCACCTGAGACCATGAATGCTAGAAGATCCTGGGCAAATATCATGCAAACACTAAGAGAACACAAACTTCAGCCAAAACTACTTTACCCAGCAAAACTCTCAATCGCTGTAGATGGAGACATCAAGGTATTCCATGATAAAACCAAATTTGCACGATATCTTTTCACAAATCTAGCCCTACAAAGGATAATAGGGGGGAAACACCAAGACAAGGACAGAAACTACACCCGGGAAGAAGCAAGATATAAACCTCCTCTCATCAAACCCAAAAGAAGATAACCTCTCAAATATAAAAAATAAATAAAAAATAAAAAATAAATAAATAAATAAATAAAAAATAATTTCAAAAATGTCTGGAGGTAATAATTACTATTCCTTAATATCTCTTAACATCAATGGACTCAATTCCCCAATAAAAAGATATAGATTAATAGATTGGACACAGAAACAGGACCCTACATTTTGCTGCATACAGGAAACACATCTCAGTGTTAAAGACAAACACTGCCTTAGAGTAAAAGGGTGGAAGACAATTTTACAAGCAAATGGTCTCAGGAAACAAGCTGGAGTAGCCATTTTAATATCAGATAACATTGACTTCCAACCTAAAATCATCAAAAATGACTCAGAAGTTTACTTCTTGCTGGCCAAAGGGAAAATCCACCAAGAAGAGCTCTCAATACTGAAAATCTATGCTCCAAATGCAAGGGCACCCTCATTCGTAAAAGAAACCTTACTAAAGCTTAAAGCACAAATTACACCTAACACAATAATTGTGGGTGACTTCAACACTCCACTCTCCTCAATGGACCGACCAGGAAAGCAGAAACTAAACAGGGACACAGTGAAACTAATGGAAACTTTGGACCAATTGGATTTAACAGATATACACAGAACATTTCATCCGAAAGCTAAAGAATATACCTTTTTCTCAGCACAGCATGGTACCTTCTCCAAAATTGATCATATAATTGGTCACACGACAGATGTCAACAAATACAAGAAGATGGAGCTAATCCTATGCCTCCTATAAGATCATTATGGAGTAAGAGTGGTCTTCAATAGCAACAAAAACAACAGAAAGCCTACATACACATGGAAACTGAACAATACTCTACTCAATGACACCTTGTTCAAGGAAGAAATAAAAAAAGAAATCAAATACTATTTAGAATTCGAAGAAAATGAAGGTACAACCTACACAAATCTGTGGGACACAATGAAAGCAGTGCTAAGAGGAAAACTCATAGGTCTAAGTGCATCCAAAAGAAACTGGAGAGAGCATACACTAGCAGCTTAACGGCACACCTTAAAGCCCTGGAAGAAAAAGAAGTTAATTAACCCAGGAGGAGTAGAAGACAAGAAATCATCAAACTAAGGGCTGAAATCAATCAAGTAGCAACGAAGAAAACCATACAAGGAATCAACAAGACCAGGAGCTGGTTCTTTGAGAAAATCAACAAGATAGATAAACCCTTAGCCAGACTAACCAAAGGACACAGAGACAGTATACAAATTAACAAAATTAGAAATGAAAAGGGAGACATAACAACAGAAACTGAGGAAATTCAAAAGATCATCAGATCCTACTACAAAGGTCTATACTCAAAACATCTGGAGAATATGGAGGAATTGGACAATTTCCTAGACAGATACCAAATACCAAAATTAAATCAGCATCAAGTAGATCAGCTAAATAGTCCCATAACCCCTAAAGAAATAGAAGGGGTTATAGGAAGCCTCCCAACCAAAAAAAGTACGGGACCAGATGGTTTTAGTGCAGAATTCTACCAGACCTTCAAAGAAGACATAACACCAATACTTTTCAAACTATTCCACAAAATAGAGACAGAAGGGACACTGCCCAACTCATTCTTCGAAGCCACAATTATGCTAATACCTAAACCACAAAAAGATCCAACAAAGAAAGAGAACTACAGGCCAATTTCTCTTATGAATATCGATGCAAAAATACTAAATAAAATTCTTGCCAACCGAATCCAAGAGCACATCAAAACAATCATTCACCATGATCAAGTAGGCTTCATCCCAGGGATGCAGGGATGGTTCAATATACAGAAATCCATCAAGTAATCCACTACATAAACAAACTAAAAGAAAAAAAAACACATAGTCATCTCATTAGTTGCTGAAAAAGCATTTGACAAAATTCAGCATCCTTTCATGCTAAAAGTCTTGGAAAGAGCAGGAATTCAAGGCCCATACTAAACATTGTAAAAGCAATCTACAGCAAAGCAGTAGCCAACATCTAACTAAACGGAGAGAAACTTGAAGCAATCCCACTAAAATCAGGGACCAAACAAGGCTGCCCTCTCTCTCCATATCTTTTCAATATAGTACTTGAAGTTCTAGCAAGAGCAATTAGACAACATAAGGAAGTCAAAGGGATACAAATTGGAAAGGAAGAAGTCAAACTATTATTATTTTCAGATGATATGATAGTTTACTTAAGCGACCCAAAAAAACTCCTCCAGAGAAATTCTACAACTGATAAACAACTTCAGCAAAGTAGCTGGTTGTAAAATTAACTCAAGCAAATCAGTCGCCTTCTTGTACTCAAAGGACAAGCAGGCTGAGAAAGAAGTTACGGAAATAACACCCTTCACAATAGCCACAAACAACATAAAGTACCTTGGCGTAATTCTAACCAAACAAGCAAAAGAACTGTACAACAGGAACTTCAAGTCCTTGAAGAAAGAAATCGAAGAAGACCTCAGAAGATGGAAAAATATTTCTTGCTCCTGGATTGGCAGGATCAATATAGTAAAAATGGCCATCCTGCCCAAAGCAATATACAGATTCAATGTGATCCCCATCAAAGTCCCAAATCATTTCTTCGTAGATCTAGAAAGAGCAATTCCCAAATTCATCTGGAGCAACAAAAAGCCCAGGATAGCTAAAACTATTCTCAACAAAGAAGGACTTCTGGGGGAATCAATATCCCTGACCTTAAGCAGTACTACAGAGCAATTGTGTTAAAAACTGCATGGTATTGGTACAGAAACAGGCAAGTAGATCAATGGAATAGGATTGAAGACGCAGAAATGAACCCACAAACTTATGGTCACTTGACCTTTAATAAAGGAGCCACAACCATCCAGTGGAATAAAGATAGCCTTTTCAACAAATGGTGCTGATTCAACTGGGGGTCAACATTCAGAAGAATGCGAATTGACCCACTCTTATCTCTTTGCACTAAGATCAACTCCAAGTGGATCATGGACCTCCACATAAAACCAGACACACTGAAACTATTAGAAAAGAAACTTGGGAAGACCATGGAGGACATGGGCAAAGGGGGAAATTTCCTGAACAGAACACCAATAGCTTACACACTAAGATCAAGAATTGACAAATGGGACCTCATAAAATTACAAAGTTTCTGCAAGGCAAAGGACACTCTCAGAAGGACAAAACAGTAAACAACAAAGTGGGAAAAGATCTTCACCAACCCCACATCTGACAGAGGGCTAATATACAATATATACAAAGAAATCAAGAAGTTAGACCCCAAAGAACCAAATAACCCTATCAAAAAATGGGGTACACAGCTAAACAAAGAATTTTCACCAGAAGAAATTCAGATGGCCGAGAAACACCTTAAGAGATGTTCAACATCATTAGTCATCAGGGAAATGCAAATCAAAACAACCCTGAGATTCCACCTCACACCAGTCAGAATGGCTAAGATTAAAAACTCAAGAGACAACAAGTGCTGGAGAGGATGTGGAGAAAGAGGAACACTCCTCCACTGTTGGTGGGATTGCAAAATGGTAAAACCTCTCTGGAAATCAGTTTGGCGGTTCCTCAGAAAATTGGGCATGTCACTTCCAGAGGACCCTGGCATACCACTCCTGGGCATATAACCAGAGGATTCCCCTGCATGCAATAAAGACACATGCTCCACTATGTTTATAGCAGCCTTGTTTATAATAGCCACAAATTGGAAGGAGCCCAAATATCCCTCAAAGGAGGAATGGATACAGAAAATGTGGTATATTTATTCAATGCAATACTACTCAGCAATTAAAAATAATGAATTCATGAAATTTGTAGGTAAATGGTTAGACCTGGAAAATATCATCCTGAGTGAGTTAACCCAATCACAAAAGAATACACATGAAATGCAATCACTGATAAGTGGATATTAATGAGCCCAGAAGCCCTAAATACTCAAGGCACAATTAGCAAGTTAAATGATTCCCAAGAAGAAGAAGGGAGAGGACCCTGTGTCTGTTAAGTTTGGGTCCAATTTTGTTGAGAAACTGTGGGGGGAAGGGGAATGATTGGGGAATAGTTGGGGGGGAGAGGAATTATGGGACATATGGTGGTGGGGGATCTGGGAAATGGGAAAGCCTTTGGAATGTAAATATAGAATATAGAAAATAAAAATTAAAAAAAGAATTTTCTCCTTTCCTATAGCCACATATAACCCAGTTATGTAAAGAAAATATTTAAGAAAAATAGTGTTGTCATGAAACAACTCACAAAATGACTTTATCATCAAACAACTAAAAAAAATGACTTAGTCATCAAAAATACACAAAGCAATAATCTCTCCAAATCAAGAGCTTACTACATGTTGCTTTCAATGAAATCATTTTCCTGCAATTACCCCCAAACCCCAAAAAGAATAATGGCACAGTCCATTTAAACTGTTATTCATAACACAATTTTTGTAATGGTAGAATTAAATACAACTTTATGTAATTAGTCCCCAACAATTCTTTCTAATGCTAGGGATAATATATCAAGGTGATAGTATTGAGAGAGGTCCCACAACCACCAAAGAATTCCTACATCCTTAGCAAGATTGGAGAGAGTGGATGGTCTTCAATCATGCCCCTGCAGACCAGGTAAAATACTGTTCTCCTTCCTCTGCTCATTACAGCAAAGTAATCTATACTTAATTTAAGACATTAAATCATAGCATGAATCTCAATTAAGTTACCTAATACATCCTAAACAAATATGCTCAATAGATATTCAAAAATGTGTAATATGTCATTTTATCTCAAATAATAATCTCTGATAGTATTATGTTTAATATTTAATATATGTTATCTTTTTAGTAATGAAGATAAAACATGAGACTCTATTCATCTTACCTCTGACACCATTCTCTGTCCACTCTTATTACATTAAGTTAATGTATATTAATTAATTAATTAATTTAATGTATATCTCATTATTCAGTGATATATCAGTTTTCTTAAAATTAAAAAATTATAGCTTTTATTCTATAAATTTCTGTAAATTTCTTGAATACTATCTGGTATGATAAGCAGTAAGGTATGCATTTAACAAAAGCAGAAAATCAAGCTGTGGAAATGGTTCTGTGGTTAGAGTACTGACTGTTCTTCCAGAGGATGCAGGTTCAATTCCTAGCATCAACTGCAAAGCTTACAACTCTTTGCCAATCTAGGTCAAGGAACTCTGACATCCTCATACATTTAGGCAAAAGTAAAAATGTCCATAATATTTCAAAGATAAATCAGTGTTTAAAAGGAAAAATACAAATTAAGTATTTAGAAATAACATTCCAAATGCATAATGAATAATATCTAAATGAAATCATGGTAATGATATTGCATTACTCTCAGACATTTTCACCATTTTTGTTGTCCCTAAGGCTCACACAGCAGAGCATAAGATATAGCAGTAAGAAATGCAAATAAGGTCTTGCCCTGCTCTTTAAACCAGCCCAGCCCTGAACCTGATGTTCAGGAAGCAAATTCTACTCATATCTTACCATTCAGTGTTCAGCACTGACAATAGAACTTTCAATATGAGAGTGGGGTTAAAGTGGATTTTCGTTTTTGTTTATTTTCAAGGTAATTATGGGTAACAAATTTTAATCTGTGCATAAGTAGACAAAGGTGAGTGACAGTAGGCATCTGTGACAGTTTCTTGATCAATATCCTTTCTGTTTGCAGGTGTGGATTGTGAGGTGAAGCTTGTTGAATTTGGTGGAGGCTTGGTGCACCCTACAGGGTCACTGAAACTCTCATGTGCAGCCTCAGGATTCACCTTCAGTAGCTATGCCATGTACTGGGTCCGCCAGGCTCCAGGAATGGGTCTGGAATGGGTTGCTTGCATAAGAACTAAAAGTAATAATTATGCAACTTATTATGCTGATTCGGTGAAAGGCAGATTCACCATCTCCAGAGATGGTTCACAAAGCATGGCCTATCTGCAAATGAACAACCTGAAAACTGAGGACACAGCCATGAATTACTGTACAAGAGAGTACACACAGAGATAAGTCTTCAGTGTGAGCCTAGACAAAAACCTCTCTAGGTACCCATGACCACCAGAAGGCGCTCAGTACACACAAAACCCAGATCAGCCATGATATAGATGCTGACATAACTGATATTTTATTGTTGTATCTGGGCTCTTTCTCTATCTGATGTCTTTGGAGGGCAGTCATCTTTACAACTATAGGCTATTGGAATTAATCATGTCTTGAAAAAATAAGTTTTAAAATTCACTTCTTTTGAGTTATTTATTTTAAGACAACTATGTCACCGAATCCTTCTGTGCATTCAATGGTAAAAGGTAGTCTTTTTTTGGGTGGGGGGTTGTTGGAAGAAGATAATTTTCTTGCTTTTTCTAGGATGTAGTTGTAAGACCTGAAAGAAAAAAACGAGAGCACCCCAGCATCCCACGCCTTGGAAGCCGGCACTCCAATCACTCAAGAGAAACAGTCTTGATGCAAATAGAAAGAGGGGATTATTTATTTATTTATTTATTTATTTATTTATTTATTTTTACTGGATATATTCTATATTTACAATTCATTTCCCTTTTTCTGGTTCCCATCCCCAAAGGTCCCACATGCCCTTTTCCCTCCCCCTGCTCCCTCATCCATCCCCTCCCACCTCCCTGTTCTTGTACTCCCCCACAATGATGCTTTGGTCCATTCTAGCACCAGTGTCCACTCCTTTCTTCTTGTCAGACATCACTTGGTATGTGATTTGTGTCTTTGGTGTTCCAAGATTCTAGGCTAATATCCACTTATCAGTGACTGCATACCATGGGTGATCTTTTGAGACTGGGTCACCTCACTTAGTATGACGTTCTCCAGCTCCATCCATTTCTCTAAGAATTTCATGAATTCATTGTTTCTAATGGCTGAATAGTACTCCATTGTGTATATATACCACATTTTTTGTATCCATTCCTCCGTTGACGGACATCTGGGTTCTTTTCAGCTTCTGGCTATTATATATAATGCTGCTATGACCATAGTGGTGCATGTATCCTTATTGCATGCTGGGGAATCTTCTGGGTATATTCCCAGGAGTGGTATGGCTGGGTCCTCTGGAAGTATCACATCCAGTTTTCTGAGGAACTGCCAGACTGATTTCCATAGTGGTTGAACCAGCTTGCAGTCCCACCAGCAGTGGAGGATTGTTCCTCTTTCTCCACATCCTCGCCAACACTTGATGTCTTCTGAGTTTTTAAACTTAGCCATTCTGACTGGTGTGAGGTGAAATCTCAGGGTTGTTTTGATTTGCATTTCCTTAATGACTAATGATGTTGAATATTTTTTAAGGTGTTTCTCAGCCATCCGAATTTCTTCAGGTGAAAAGTCTCTGTTTAGCTCTGTACCCCATTTTTGGATAGGGTTATTTGGTTTTCTGGGGTCTTACCTCTTGAGTTCTTTGTATACATTGGATATTAGCCCTCTGTCAGATGTGGGGTTGGTGAAGATCTTTTACCAATTTGTTGGTTGCCGATTTATCCTTTTGACAGTGTCTTTTTCCTTACAGAAACTGGTATAGAGCATTCCTCTGCTTGATGTACACATAATTGCATACTTCTTGATCTAAGAATTGTAGGGAAATTCTAACAGGCCTTCCACACCCACACTGGACAGTATCACTGGCACTTGAAATAAAGGTGATTGTTCTCTTTCAGGTATTGCTGCTGGAGCAGATTAATGATACAACCATCATCAATCTAGAAAGAACTTAACATTGTAGATTTTTAGCAATGACTACCATCCTTAGAAAACATTTCGAAAAATGAGACATTTAGTGAATTTACGTTAAGAGATACTTATTCTTGTGGCTTTTATATAGAAAATTTGATTGAGCCATTTGAAGATAAGGAAAAATATTCGCTTAAGTGTTTTTGAGGTGAGGGAATAAGAATGTCATCCTGACTACCACTGGCTGATGTGAGTCTTACTGAGACTGGACTGGTGATGATTAATTTTTGCACTCACTTTTGTCCCCATCTTCCTGATATGATTTAATAAAAATGCTGATGAGTAGATATGCATTCTTAGGATATATAGCAGAAATGATTTTTTAATACAAAACTTTAAATTTTGTTATTCTTTGAAGACCAAAAGTTTAAATTTTGTTATTCTTTGAAGACTTTTATAAGATTACTAAGAAAAACTGTCTGACAAAATTACCTAGCTTGCTCACCCTTTGTTAATCTATAAGAATTTGCTTAGCTAAGCATGCATTTGGATTTTTGGTAATAATTTGTTTACTATAAACCTATATTATGTATTTTTTCATGTAAAGATGTTAGGTAACACAGTCTTTCTTCATAATTACTCACTAGAGTAAAAAATTAGAATGTAATCACGTTGTAATTTTTATACTGTTGTGAATATATATATGAACTATGTCTGTGTGTGGGTGTGTGGGTGCTAGAAATAAAGTTGTTGTGTCCAGCTCATTGAATTTGCTCCATCCACCAAAAATGTGTGTAGATTCATGCATGTAAACAGTGTGAACTTTGCTTCATCCACCCAATGACTGAATGTATTTGAGTGTATATATTATGCTTGTATGTATGTGTGTGTATTTAAGAGTGATTTTGATGGAGATTGCTCATTGAAACATGTTAAAATTTAATTTATTCATACAGTGACCATGTGTGCCTCTCTCTCTCTGTGTGTGTGTGTGTGTGTGTGTGTGTGTGTGATTATTTCCCCACATGTTCATTCTATTTTTACCCATTGTTATCCTCCAAGGTGATTTTTCATGACCCTCTGTAGACCCCAAAGGAATACTTCATCAGTCACTCAGAGAGCACTGTTTTCATCCGCAGACAGTTGCTGACTCTATGCCCTACTTTAACTTACCCTGTAGGTTAAATCTGGTCTCTGTCAATTTACTTTGCAGGTCATTGTGAAATTCTGAAAGATCAGTTGGTGGTTTAACTTTTTCAAAAACGTGTTGCTCTGTATTGAATATTTCCTCACATGTCTTTGTGATGAAAAGAGAGACCCAGGTGACCTGCAGCACTGGTTGAAAATATCCATTAAATAATTTCTTACTTTCATATATCTGGATTTATTTTAAGGAAACATTTTATTGATATTTTGAAATATAATATCATGCACCTCAATCCCACACATTTTCTCACCCTTCATAACTGACCTCCACTCATGCAACATTGTCCAGGACAGAGAAAAAAATCTTAGTTTTGCAAGCTGTAGATGTGATAGTTTGTATCCCACAGTCCCATATTGTCCACATTTTTTTTTTGCAATTGTTCACTGCAATGATTTGTTGGTCTTGTAAGAGGTAAGACCTCTGAATTCTTTTACATATTAATACTGGAAACTCACAGGAACTCCTCTCCTTTGGTACATCTCCTGTTCTTGTCCTTTGTCTTCAAAATCTTCTAGACCCATGCATCCTAGTAGTCCATTGATAGGGTACCTGCTGGTGTAGATCAATTCAATTCTCTGCATCTGTGCCTAAAAGGACCCTGACCCAGTCAGCCCATTAGCTTTCCACCTCTCACACACTCAGAGTCAGCTCACCTGAAACATGCCCATATTCAGGACAAGTGGTAATGTGCTGCCCAGGCATGGTTCAGAGAGCATCTTCCAAATGTTACAGCTGGTGAAGATGAGGGCCAGCTCTCGTATTCTTGTAACCACAGGGACAACTGCCTTCACTGTTGTAGGCAGTGAGGGATAATTTTGGAGAAGTACCTGTCTTCCTTTTCCATACCACAACACATGAGACAAGTGGCAGGGCTGGCTCTCTTATACTCATATCCTAATTGCCTGATCATCGGCAAATTCTGCAATTTGAATGGCATGCTTTCCTGAGTACTGCAGATACCCAATGCCAGGGTCATCTATCCTGTTCTACTGCTATGCGGGCTAGCTCTCCCACAATGCCCAGGATAGTGGTAGAGTTAGTCCTGCATATCACTCAGGCATCAAGACCCTGGAGAGAAAAGCAGACTAGGAATTTCCACAGGTCTTTGCTGGTAAAGGAGGTCTGTGTGGACACTCATTGGTGTGCAGGAATCCACAGGCTTATTTCCACATTTCTGTTACCAATTGTCTCTCCATGTGAGTGCCAAGTCTCACTAAGGGATGATCATTACTGTTCTCACCATATTCCAACCTTATGTTTGGCTTTTTGTCTGTACAGAGTTTTTTTGTCTCAGGTTACCCTAAAGAAGTCTGGCTCTGGGATGTTGCAGTTCTACTACAATCTGACCTTTATTTTCTCTGCATTATCACTAAGCACTTATGATATTACTGTGAGCCAGCACTCTTAGCCCTCATAAAAGGATCTAGAGTGTCTCATATACATTTGGTGGTATAATGATAAGTGCTACAACCCATTCATGAAGAAGCAGCTCACAATTTCTAAGGACAGCTTCAACCTCAGGACATTCCTTTAAGATCACCAGAGTGAATAATGTGAATAGTGCCACATATTATTCTGCTTGGAAAAGATATTGACACCTCCTTAGTTTTCAGTCATACAGCACTTCAGGTGTTTCTCTGCTCTGTGCTTTCCTTTTACAATGCAGGAAGTTTGGAGGTGGCACACATTTCCTGCTATCCTTTGGGGTTTCCTCTTTACTCTTGGCTTCAGAGCTCTATCTTCCTGTTATACCACCAAGGGCCTTTTTAAAACTTGTTCATTAATAAGAATTTGTCTGTTTTTTTTAAACTAAGTGTGTATGTTCCCTAACCAAGGTGTTCACAGTGATGGTTGCACTCATATTTGGCCTAAAATTCTTACAACAAGAGATTCTAAACTAATGTAATGTTCACATTCAGTAAACAACTGACTATGGGAAGAGTGACATTTGCTGTTGTTGTTGTTGCTGTTGTTTACAGTGACTGAGGAAACTTTTAGGCAATTTCAAAACAATAGTAAAAATTATGAAAAAGGAATATGCTAGACTTTAGCAATATCTACCTGTGAGGAATAAGGTAAAATTGAAGATGCTTTTTGAAATTAACTGGAGAAATAATACACGTACCAAGACTCACAAATGCTATATATAAATTAAGATACATGTCAGGAGTCCTGCAGTTAAAGGGAGTCCTGTGGTCTGAGGTCACCACCATCTTTGCTCCTGTGATCAAGTAGCCAGCTCAACCAGGTATGCAGGGAACGCCAGAGTAAAATATCACTCGGGACACAGCCTACCTGGGTTCCTTCTACACGTAATATCTGGGCAGCTCTACAGCTGTCTGGGCCAGTATCCTGCAAGGGGGCATCTGACTTGTAGGGAGTCCTGCGGTTAGAGGGAGCCTTGCTATCAGAGACAGGATATTCTCTTTAAATATACAAATATCAATAAGGTAATCTTTCAACAAAACCAAAAGAAGATAGATACACAACCAGAATTTCACCTATAACTGAGTAGATAACAGTAAGCAACAATCACTTTCCTTTAATATCTTTTAATATCAATTCACCCATAAAAAACATAGGCTAGCAGACTGGATACATAAACAGGACCCAAAGTTTTTCTGCATACAAGAAACACCACATCAGAGACAAAGTCAGTCACTATTTTTAAGAGTCAAAAATTGGAAAACAATTTTCTAAGCAAATGGTCCCAAGAGACAAGCTGGAGTGGCCATTCTTATATCGGATAAAATTGACTTTCCACCAAACGTTGTCAAAAAATATAAGGAGGGACACTTCATACTGGTCAAAGGAAAAATCTACCAAGATGAATTCTCAATTCTTATCATCTATGATCTGAATGCAAGGGCACCCACATTCATAAAAGAAACTTTAATGAAGCTCAAAGCACACATTGCACCCCACACAACAATAGTGGGGAACTTCAATACCCCACTCTCAAAAATGGACAAATCATGGAATCAGAAGCTAAACAGAGATACAGTGAAACTAACTGAAGTTATGGGCCAGATGGATCTAACAGATATTTATACAACATTCTACCCTAAAGCAAAGGAATATACCTTTTATTCAGCACCTCATGGTACCTTCAAAAATTGACCATATAATTGGTTACAAAATAGGCATCAACAGATACAGAAATATTGAAATTATTCCGTGTATCTTATCAGATAACCACACCTAAGGCTGGTCTTAAACTCAAACAAAAGCAATAGAAAACACACATAGAAATGGACCTTGAGCAATGCTTTTCTCAATGATAGCCTGGTCAATAAAGAAATAAAGAAAGAAATTAAAGACTTTTTAGAATTTAATGAAAATGAAGAAACATGGTACCAAAATTTATGGGACAAAATGAAAGCAGTGCTAAGAGGAAAACTCATAGCTCTGAGTACCTCCAAAAAGAGAATGGAGAGAGCTTACACTAACTGCTTGAGAACACACTTAAAAGCCCTAGAACAAATGGAAGCAAATACCCCCAATAGGAGTAGATGGCAGGAAATAATCAAACTTAGGGCTGAAATCAAGCAAACAGAAATGAAAAGAACTATACAAAGGATCAACCAAACAAGGAGGAGCTGGTTCCCTGAAAAATCAACAAGATAGATACATGCTTAGCCAAACTAACCAGAGGGCACAGAGACAGTATCCAAATTAATAAAATCAGATATGAGAAGGGAGATATAACAACAGAAACTGTAGAAATTCAAATATCATCAAATCCGACTCCAAGAGTTTATACTTAACAAGGTTTGAAAACCTGGATGAAATGGACAAATTTCTAGATATATACCAGGTACCAATTTAAAAACAGGATCACATAAATCATCTAAATAGCCCCATAAATCCTGAGGAAATAAAAGCAGTCATTAATAGTCTCCCATCAAAAAAAAGCCCAGAACAAAATGGGTTTAGTGAGAAATTCTATCATATCTTCAAAGAAGAGTTAATACTGATACTCTTCAAAATTTTCCACAAAATAGACACTCAAGGCACACTACCCATCTCATTCTATGAAGCCACAATAATGCTTATACCTAAACCGAACAAAGACCAAACAAGCAAGAACTTCAGACCAATCTCCCTCATGAACATTGGTGCAAAAATATTGAACAAAATCCTTGCCAACCAAATTCAAGAATGCATCAAAAGTGTAATTCAACACGATCAGGTAGGCTTCATCCCAGGGATGCAGGGATAGTCCAATATATGGAAATTTGTCAATGTAATTCACTACATAAACAAACTAAAGGAAAAAAGAACACATGGTGATTTCATTTGATGCTGAAAAGGTTTTTGACAAAATCCACCATCCCATCATGATTAAAGTCTTAGAGAGATTGGGGACCAGACATGGCTGCCCAATTTCTCACTTTCTGTTCAATATAGAACTTGAAGTCCTAGCCAGAGCAAACAGGCAGCAAAAGGAGGTCTAAGGTATACAAATTGGAAAGGAAGAAATCAAAATATCACTATTTTCATATGATGTTATGGTATAATTAAGCAACCCCAAGACTTCCACCAGAGAACTCCTAAATCTGATAAGCAACTTCAGCAAAGTGAATACATATAAAATTAACTCAAGAAAATTAGTAGCCTTTCTCTACTCAAAGGATAAACAAGAGGAGAAACAAATTAGGGTAATGTCAACCTTCATAATAGTCCCAAATAATATTTCACACTTAGGTGTGACTCTGATGAAGCAAGTAAAAGATCTATATGATTAGAACTTTAAGCCTTTGAAGAAAGAAATCGAAGAAAGTCTCAGAAGGTAGAAAGCTCTCAGATATTCATGAATTGGCATGATTAATATGGTGAAAATGGCCATCTTGCCGAAAGTAATCTAGAGATTCAATGCAATCCCCATCAAAATCCCAAATCAATTCTTCATAGATCTAGAAATAGCAATTCTCAAATTCATCTGGAATAACAACAACAACAACAACAACAACAACAACAACAAAAAACAGGATAGCAAAAACTATTCTCCACAAAAAAAAGATCTTCTGGGGGAATCACCATCAATGACCTCAAGCTCTACTACAGAGCAATTGTGATAAAATCTGTTTGGTATTGGTATGGAGACAGGCAAGAATATCAATGGAATAGAATTGAAGACCCAGAAATGAACCCACACACTTACAGTCATTTAATATTTGACAAAGGAGCTAAAAACATCCAGTGGAAAAAAAGACAACATTTTTACCAAATGGTGCTGGGTCAACTGGAGATCTGCATGCAGAAAAATGCAAATAGACCCATTCTTATCTCCTTGTGCATAACTCATGGCCAAGTGGGTCAAGGATCTACACATAAAACCAGATACACTAAAGCTTTTAGAGAAGAATGTTGGGATAAATCTTGAACACATGGGCACAGGGGAAAAGTTCCTGAACAGAACAACAATGGCTTATGCTCTAAAAACAAGAATCGACAAATGGGACTTCAAAAAAATGCAAAGCTTCTGGGTCAGCAAGTAGAAGCTATGAAAGAGGAAACACAAAAATCCCTTAAAGAATTACATGAAAACACAAGCAAGCAAGCGAAAGAACTGAGCATATCCATCCAGGTTCTAAAAATAGAAGTAGAAACAACTAAGAAATTGCAAAGGGAAACAACTTTGGAGATAGAAAGCCTTGGGAAGAAACCAGGGGCTATAGATTCAAATATCAGCAATAGAATGCAAGAGATAGAAGAAAGAATCTCAGATGCCGAATATACCATAGAAACCATTGATTCAACAGTCAAAAAAATTGCAAAATGCAAAAAGCTTGTAACACAAAACATCCAGGAAATTCAGGACAAAATGGGAAGACCAAACTTAATGATTACCGGTATAGATGAGAGTGAAGATTTACAACTTATAGGAGCAGCAATTATCTTCAACAAAATTATGGAGGAAAACTTCCCTAACCTAAAGAGAAAGAGGTGCCCATGTACATACAAGAGCCTACAGAACTCCAAGCAGACTGGACCAGAACAGAAACACTTCCTGTCACATCAGGAAACCCAAATGTAATCAAACCCCAAATGTACTAAACAAAGAAAGAATATTAAAAGCAGTAAGAGAAAATGGCCAAGTAACATTCAAAGGAAGACCTATCAGAATTACACAGACTTCCCACCAGAGACCATGAAAGTTAGAACCTGGGCAGATCTCATGCAGACACTAAAAGAACACTAATGCTAGCCAAGACACCTGTTTCCAGCAAAACTCTCAATCATCATGGAGAAACCAAGATATTCCATGATAAACCCAAATTTACACAATATCTTTCCACAAACCCAGCCCTACAAAGGATAATAGATGGAAAATGCCAATACAAGGAGGGAAACTACACCCTGGAAAAAGCAAGATAGTAACCTTCTTTCATCAAACCCAAAAGAAGATAAGCACTCAAATATAATAATAATATCAAAAATAACAGGAAATAATAATCACTATTCTTTAATATCTCTTAAAATCAATGGACTGAGTCCCCAATCAAAAAACTGATTGCCGAGCATGGTGGCGCACACCTGTAATCCCAGCACTTGGGAGGCAGAGGCAGGCAGATTTCTGAGTTCGAGACCAGTCTGGAATACAGAGTGAGTTCCAGGACAGCCAGGACTAGACTACACAGAGAAACCCTGTCTCGAAAAACAAAACAAAACAACAACAACAAAAAAAAAAAACATTGTCTAATAGACTAGACACATAAACAGGACCCTAAATTTTGCTGCATACAGGAAACACAACTCAGTGTTAAAGAAAAATACTACCTCAGAATAAAAGGCTGGAAAACAATTTTACAAGCAAATAGTTTCAGGAAACAAGCCAGAGTAGCCATTCTAATATCAGATAAAATTGACCTTCAATGTAAAGTCATCAAAAGAGACATGCAAGGATTTTTCTCACTGGTCAAAACAAAAATACACCAAGAAGAACTCTCAATTCTGAACATCTATGCTCCAAATGCCAGGGGACCCTCATTCGTAAAAGAAACTTTACTAAAGTTCAAAGCACACATTGCAACTAACACAATAATTGGGGTAACTTCAGTACTCCACTCTCCTCAATGGACAGTTGAGGAAAACAGAAACTGAACAGGAACACAGTGAAGGAACACAGTGAAACTAATTGAGACTTTGGACCAATTGCATTTAACAGATATATATGTAGAACATTTCATCCTAAATCAAAAGAATATACTTTTATTCTCAGCACATCATGGTACCTTCTCCAAAATCGACCATATAATTGGTCACAAAACAGAACTCAACAGATATAAGATCAAATTAATCTCATACCTCCTTTCAGATCTCTATGAAGTAAGAGTGGTCTTCAATAGCAACAGATCAACAGAAAGCCCACATTAACATGGAAGCTGAACAATACTCTACTCAATGATACCTTGGTCAAGGAAAGAATGAGAAAGAAATCAAAGACTCTTAAGAATTTAATGAAAATGAAGGCACAACATACCCAAATTTATGGGACACAATTAAAGCAGTGCTAAGAGGAAAACTCATAGCCCTGAGTGCCTCCAAAAAGAAACTGGAGAGAACATACACTAGCAGTTTAAAGGCACACCTGAAAGCCCTGGAACTCAAAAAAGCTAATTCACCCAAGAGGATTAGAAGACAGGAAATCATCAAACTCAGGACTGAAATCAATCAAGAAGAAACAAAGTGACCCATACAAAACGAAGCAACAAAACCAGGTGTTGGTTCTTTGAGAAAATCAACAAAATAGATAAGCCTTTAGCCACACTATCCAGAGGGCACAGAGACAGTATCCAAATTAACAAAATTATAAATGAATAGGGAGAGATAAAAACAGAAACTGAGGAAATTAAAAAAAAATCATCAGATCCTACTACAAAAGCCTATCCTCAAAACATCTGGAAAATCTGGAGGAAATGGACAGTTTCCTAGACAGATACCAAGTACCGAAATTAAATCAGGATCAAATAGATCATCTAAACAGTCTCATAACTCATAAAGAAATAGAAGTGATCATTGAAAGACTTCCTGCCAAAAAAGTACAGAATCAGATGATTTTAGGACAGAAATCTATCAGATCTTCCAAAAAAGACCTAACACCAATACTTTTAAAACTCTTTCACAAAATAGAAACAGAAGGAACAGTACACAACTTGTTCTATGAAGCCACAATTACACTGATACCAAAAGCACACATATGTCCAACAAAGAGAACTTCAGACCAATTTCCCTTATGAATATTGAGGCAAAAATACTCAATAAAATTCTTACCAACCGAATCCAAGAACACGTCAAAACAATTTCACCATGATCAAGTAGGCTTCATCCCAGGGATGCAGAATGGTTCAATATTCAGAAATCCATCAATGTAATTCACTACAAAATCAAACTCAAAGAAAAAAACCTCATGGTCATTTCATTAGATGCTGAAAAGGCATTTAAAAAATTCTGCATTCTTTCTTGTTACATGTCTTGGAAATAACAGAAATAAAGGCCCATATCTAAACATAATAATAGCAATATACAGCAAACTAGTAGCCAACATCAAACAAAATTGAGAGAAACTTGAAGCAAACCCTCTAAAATCAGGGACTAGAGAAGGTTGACATCTATCTCCATATTTATTCAAAATTGTACTTGAAATTCTAGCTGGAGCAATTAGAAAACAAAAGGAGGCCAAAGAGATACAAATTGGAAAGGAAGAAGTCAAGTTATCAATATTTGCGGATGATATGATAGTATACATGAGCAACCAAAAAAAAAAAAAAAACTCCACCAGAGAACCCCTACAGCTGATATAAACAACTTCAGCAAAGTGGATGGATATGAAATTAACTCAAGCAAATAAGTAGTCTACCTATACTCAAAGGATCAACAAGCTGAGAAAGAAATTGGGGAAATGACACACTTCAAAATAGCCACAAACAATACAAAGTATCTTGCTGTGACTCTAACCAAACAAGTGAAAGACCTGTATGACAGGAACTTCAACTCTGAAGAATAAAATCGAAGAAGACCTCAGAAGATGGAAAAATCTTCTATACTCTTGCTCTGGCAGGATTAATATGGTAAAAATGGCCATCTTGCCAAATGAAATATACAGATTCAATGCAACAACAATCAAAATTCCAACTGAATTATTCATATAGTTAGAAAGAGCAATTCTCAAATTCATCTGGAATAACAAAAAACCCAGGATAGGTAAAACTATCTTCAACAATAAAATACCATCTGGGGGACTCAGTATCCCCAACCTCAAGCACTACTACAGAGCAATTGTGTAAAACTGCATGGTATTATTATAGTGACAGGCAAGTAGATCAATGTAATAGAATTGATCCCACACACATATGGTCACTTGATCTTTGACAAAGGTGCTACAACTATCCAGTGGGGTGGGGGGGAAACAATAGCATTTTCAACAAATGGTGCTGGTTCATCTGGAGGTCAGCATGCAAAAGAATGCAAATTGATCTATTCTTATCTCTTTGTTCTAAGCTCAAATCCATGTGGATCAAGGTCATCCATATAAAACCAGACATACTAAAACTAATAGAAAAGAAACTGGGGAAGACCATTGAGGACATGGGCACAGGGGAAAAGTTCCTGAACAGAATACCAATAGCTTATGCTCTAAGATCAAGAATTGACAAATGGGACCTCATAAAATTACTAAGTTTCCTTGAGGCACAGGGCATCCTCAAAAGGACAAAGCAGCAACCATCAAATTGGGAAAAGATCTTTACCAACCCTATATCCAACAAATGGCTTTTATCCAAGATATACAAAGAATTCCAGAAGGTAGACTCCAGAGAGCCAAATATCCCCATTAAAAATGATGTTCAGAGCTAAACAAAGAATTTTTCACCTGTGGAATATCGAATGGTGGAGAAGCACCAAAAGAAATGTTAAACATCCTTAGTCATCAGGGAAATGCAAATCAAAACGACCCTGAGATTTCACCTCACACCAGTCAGAATGGCTAAGATCAAACACTTAGGAGAAAACAGGTGCTGGCTAGGATGTGGAGAAAGAGGAATATTCCACCACTGCTGGTATGGTTGCAAGCTGGTACAACGACTCTAGAAATCAGTCTGCTGGTTCCTCTGAAAACTTATAATAATAAGAGAATAATACTTATGGAGAACCCTCTTAACCACGCCTGGACATATACCCAGAGGATGTAATAAGGGTACATGCTCCACTATGTTCATAGCAGACCTATTTATAATAGCCAGAAGCTGGAAAGAACCTAGATGTCACTCAACAGAAGGATAGATACATAAAATGTGGTATATATACACAATGGAGTACTATTTACCCATTAGAAACAATGAATTCATGAAATTCTTAGACAAATGGATGGAACAGTAGAGTATCATCTTAACTGAGGTAACCCAGTCACAAAAGAACACTCATGGTATGCACTCATTGATAAGTGGATAGTAGCCTAGAAGCATGGAATACCCAAGACACAATTCACAAATCACATGATGCCCAAGAAGAAGGAAGGTATGCCCCTGGTCCAGAAAATTCACAGTGCAGCAGTGTAGGGGAATACCAGAACAGGAAAGTGGGAAGTGTTGGACTGGGGAACAGGGGGAAGAAAGAGGAATTATGAGAATTTTGGGGAGGGGGATCCCTGAAAGGGGAAATCATTTGAAATATAAAGACTATATTTCAAAAAAAAATAACCAAACAAAACAAACAAACAAACAAAAAATTAGCCGGGCGGTGGTGGCGCATGCCTTTAATCCCAGCACTTGGGAGGCAGAGGCAGGCGGATTTCTGAGTTCGAGGCCAGCCTGGTCTTAAGAGTGAGTTCCAGGACAGCCAGGACTACACAGAGAAACCCTGTCTTACAAAAAAAACCCAAAAAACAAACAAACAACAACAACAACAAAAAAACCAAACCCAAAATAATGGCTAACACAGATTATTTCTTGGGACTATTCTTTGGAAAATTGTTTTCCGACCTTTTACTCTGAGGTGGTGACTGTCTTTGGTGGATTTCCTGTAGGAAGCAAAATGCTGGGTCCTGTTTATATATTCCATCTATGTCTTTTTATTGGGGAATTGAGTCCATTGATGTCAAGAGATATTACGGAAAAGTGATTGTTACTTTCCATTATTTTTGTTGTTAGAGGTAGAATTATGTTTGTGTGGCTATCTTCTTTTGGGTTTTCTGAAAGATTACCTTCCTGCTTTTTCTACAGTGTAGCTCCCCCTCCCTACCTTGTGTTGGTATTTTCCATCTAGTATACTTTATAGAGCTGGATTTGGGGACATATATTGTGTAAATTTGGTTTTACCATGGAATATGTTGTTTTCTCTGTCTATGGTAATTGAGAGTTTTGTTAAGAATAGTATCCTGAGCTGGCAATTATGTTCTCTAAGGGTCTGTATGACATCTTTTCAGGTTCCTACAGCTTTCATAATATTTGGTGAGAAGTCTGGTATAATTCTGATAAGTCTGCCTTTATATGTTACTTGACATTTTCCCTACTGCTTTTAATTTTTTTCTTTCCTTATGAATTTGGTGTTTTGATTATTAAGTGATGGGAGGAATTTCTGTTCTTGTCCAGTCCTTTTGGAATTCTGTATGCTTCTTGCATGTTCATTGGCATCCCTTTACATAAGTTAGTGAAGATTTCTTCTACAATATTGTTAAAGATTTTACTTGCCATTAAATTTGGGAATCTTCCTTCTCTTCTGAACCTATTATCCTTATCTCTGGTCTTCTCATTGTGTCCTCTATTTCCTACATGTTTTGGGTTAGGAACATTTTGGCTTTTGCATTTTCTTTGACTGTCATATCAATGTTTCTTACTGTTTCTTCTACACCTTAGATTCTCTTTTCTATCTCTTATATTCTGTTAATGATGCTTGCATCTATGGCTCCTGATTTCTTTCCAAGGTTTTCAAACATTAGGGTTGTCACCATTTGTCATTTCTTTATTGACTATATCTCCATTTTTTTTTATCTTGAATGGTTATATTCAATTCCTTCTCCTGTTTGTGTTTTCCTGTAATTATTTAAAAGATGTTTGTGCTTCCTCATTAAAGACTTCTTCCTGTTTACCTGTGTTCTCTTGTATTTCTTTAAGGGACTTATTTATGTCCTTCTTAATATCCTCTATCATCAGGATCATGGTGAAATGGTTTATCTAGGGCTCACTGTGGTGGGAGAATTGTGTTCTGATGATGCTAAGTAGCCTTGGTTTCTGTTGATTATGTTGCTGCTCCTTCTTCCTGCCATCTTATCCATAGTGCTACCTACAATTGCTATATCTGACTGGAGCCTGCCCTTCCTGTGATACTGGGTGTCAGAAGTCCTCAAAGTCCAGCTGTCTTTGTTGTCCTGTGATTCTGAGATTCTGTGATCCTGACATCCTAGGTGAGTCAGAGCTCCTGAGAGTCAAACTGCCTCTGGGGCACTGAGATCCTGATGTGACCAAGCTCCTGGGATCCTAGGCATTTTAGAGCACATAGAAGTCGAGCTACCTCTGGGTGTTGCAGGAATGGCTTTGAAGTTGGTGCCCAAGGTAAACTAGCCCAAAAAGTAAGGTATGCATTCTACTGGTTGGGTAGAGCTCCCGTGTCTCAGGATCCTGTTAGTCTCAGTTATGCCCAGTGGTGTTGAGAAAGATGTTAAGTCCTGCTCACCCTTGACCCTATGATATGATCCTGGGTGTGTTAGAACACCTGGAAGTAGAGTTTTCTCTGGGTGTTACAAGCCTGGCTGCAGAGCTTGATCCCAAGTTAAACCAGCCCAGACCAGAAGAAATATTGTCCTGATAACTATCTTTTGTTCCAGAAATATCCAGATTTTTCTTCAATTTAAAAGCATTTTAAGTTGAAAAGGAGAGCAAACATGAATGTAATCAAACAGTTCATATAAGAAGAGTTGGAATATCAAATAACTGCCATAATGTTATTTTAAGTCTATCCCTTGATTTCTTGTTTTACTTTAAGACTCTCCAATTGATGCCCATTTTAAGGACACTCTTATTAAAAGCATTGGTTTTAACCACCTCCAAGTATAAAGTTTGTCAGCAAATTTACATTACAAACATTTTGATATAAAAATTGGATTATGCTGTCAGGCCATCAGAAGGTAGCATTTTCAATTTCAAATACATTTGAAATATCACTGAGACATTTCCAGATCCACACATATATTCATTAACTAATTTATTTTTAAATTTTGAATAATCAAATATTCCACGTACTTAAAATATATGTATATATATATATAGACTAATAGTGATATCATTGCTTGGGGAAAACATCAGTATTCAACATTACTGAATTCAATATGTAACATTATATAGGTTCTACTTCTAATGCTATAAACATTTTAAAGGAATTTAAAAGTATTAATGATGTAAAATAATTTTGATCAATGTGAAACAATATTTTGTAGCTGATATTCAGTTTGTATTATACCTTTTCCCTACATAAATGGCTACTAAAGAGCTATTTGGCCCAAGAAATAGGTTCATTTTCCCCAAGTTTCTTCAAAAAAAAGGGAGAGTATAGAGGTTTTTAGTTTGTATTGTAAATGCTCTGTATTCTTTAAGAAAATTCAACAATATATGTCTATTTCAACAATCCTAAGAAGAGATTCAATGCAAACCAAAGCATTTGCAATGCACCACATGTTTTACATGTGAGCTTGAATTCACCAATACCTTTTGTGTCAAGCCTTGAATATACTTTGTCAAAGAACTTCACAAACCAAAAGGGAAAAAATAGTGCCAGGAGCCACTTGAAACTTTGCAGTACAGGACACATTTGTTTTTTTTTTTTTTAATTTTTATTTTCTATATTCTATGTTCACATTCCAAAGGCTTTCCCCTTTCCCAGTTCCCCCCTCCCTATGTCCCATAATTTCTCTCCCCCGCAACTATTCCCCAATCATTCCCCCTCCCCCCACAGTTTCTCAACAAAATTGGATCCAATGTTTACAGGCCCAGGGTCCTCTCCTTTCTTCTTCTTGGGAATCATTTGACTTGCTAATTGTGCCTTGAGTATTTAGGGCTTCTGGGCTCATTAATATCCACTTATCAGTGATTGCATTTCATGTGTATTCTTTTGTGATTGGGTTAGCTCACTCAGGATGATATTTTCCAGGACTAACCATTTACCTACAAATTGCATGAATTCATTATTTTTAATTGCTGTGTAGTATCCCATTGTATAAATATACCACATTTTCTGTATCCATTCCTCCTTTGAGGGATATTTGGGCTCCTTCCAATTTCTGGCTATTATAAACAAGGCTGATATAAATACATTTGTATGGGAGAAAAGTGCACTGGACTTATTATGGTGCTGTTTCCATCTAAACAAATGCATCTACACACTGCTTAAAATATGCTGCATATTTTGTGGTTTAATATGTATGTATACAAGTCATATTTATTCATTTGCAGGAATACTCCCATGTATCATAAATATTGGTATTGACTCCAGTAACTACTTATTGAGGATAGTTAGTTTTATATCTCTAAAGCTGTCATTCACTAAACTTATAACAACTATACCCAAGTCACTAAAATTTATTTGTATGATATTCCAAAAGGAGAGGAGAGCTGCATGAGGACACAGCCAGCATTTTTCATCCAATTAATTCATCGCAAAGGGACAAACAATCTCATTTAATAAGTTTTTACATGCATAACTATAGCCTACCAATGATAAAAGGGTTAATTTGCAAACATTGAATCACAGTCTAAATTTTCCTAATTTCTTATTACCTTTCAAATTTGAAATATATTTCTGTGGTTGTGAACTGATGTGTAAGTACATTTATTCCTCTTCCCCAGTACTGCGAGTTTTCTGTTTCAAGGGCAGTTGCCAAAGTAGAGAATGGCTATGTAGAGATCTTGTAGAACGAGTACATCTCCAGCGCTTCTCTGGTAACTCACTTCTTTGTTGATTTTCACTGCTATAGATAAATCTAACAACCCCCAGAGAAAAGAATGTGGTTTATGCAAACAATGTTTGAGATGCAATTTACCATCCATTTTTGAAATGGATTCTCAGTATCATGTTGTACATTACAAAGAAGAGAAGCAAGAGTCATAGTCAGGTGTCTGTGTCTGAGAACTTATACAATTGGGTTCTCAAAACCAGCAGGGGGCACTGTAGATCTGCCAATTCTCAAAGAAGTAAAGTGTATCAAAAGGAGATAACAAAGTTGTTCACTGAGTGAAATTTTAGGCAACTGGTTGGAACTAGAAAATACCATCCTGAGTGAAGTAACACAATCACAAAAGAACACACATGGCATGTACTCACTGATAAGTGCATATGAGCCCAGAAGATTGAAAAGCCCAAAATACAATTCACGGACCAAATGAAGGTGGAGAAGAAGGAAGACCAAAGTATGGATACTTTGGTATTTCTTAGAAAGGGGAACAAAATACCCATGAGAAGAGATAGAGAGACAAGATCTGGGACTGAAGGAAAGTGATTGAGGGAAAGACAATCCAGAGACTGCCCCACATGGGGTTCCATTCCATATATAGTCATCAAACCCAGACACTATTTGTGGATGCCAAAAAGTGCTTGCTGACAGGAGCCTGATATAGTTGTCTCCTGAGAGGTTTTGCCAGTACCTGAGAAATTCCGAGGTGGATGCTCTCAGACAACCATTGGAGTAAGCACAAGGTCCCTAGTGGAAGAGCTGGAGGAATGACCAAAGGAGCTGAAGGAATTTGCAGGCCCATAGAAGGAACAACAATATGAACCAACCTGTAACCCCAGAATACCCAGGAATTAAACACTAAACAAAGAGTACACATGGAGGGACTCATGGTTCTACCTCCATATGTAGCTGAGTCTGGCCTTGTTGGCTATCAAAGGAAGAAGAGGCCCTTGGTCCTGAGAAGGATCAATGCCCCAGTTTAGGGGAATTCCAGTACAGGGAAGCAGGAGGGGTTTGGGTTGGTGAGTAGGGGAGGGGAGATGTGATAGGGGGGTTTTAGAGGGGAAACCAGGAAAGGGTACAACATTTGCAGTGTAAATAAAGAAAATATCTAATAAAAATGCCATGCTCATGAATATGCAAATTACCAAAGTCTATGACAATAAATACAGGGATGTCTACACCCTAAAAACATCTGATTAGTGTGCTCTCCGCAGTCCATGAGCACACTGACTCTAACAATGGGATGGAGCTGGATCTTTCTCTTCCTCCTGTCAGTAAATACAGGTAAGGGGTTCTCCATTTTCACATTGGAAGAGGAGACAATTCCAGATGTGACAATGACATCCACTCTGCCTTTCTGTCCACAGGTGCCAACTCCCAGGTTCAGCTGCAGCAGTCTGGGGCTGAGCTGCTGAAGCCTGGAGCTTCAGTTAAGTTGTCCTGCAAGGCTTCTGGCTACACCTTCACTAGCTATTATATTAGCTGGGTAAAACAAATCCCTGGACATGGCCTTGAGTGGATTGGACTAATTGGTTGTGGAAGTGGTATTGCCAATTTCAATGAGAAGTTTAAGGGCAAGGCCACATTGACTGTAGACAAATTTGACAGCACAGCCTACATGCAGCTAAGCAGTCTGACTTCTGAGGACTCTGCAGACTATTACTGTGCAAGACACAGTGGTATAACCACATCCTGAGTGTATCAGAAACCCTAGAGGAGAAGGAATCTGCCCTGGGACTGAGATGATAGAAAAGATTACCCTATAGATTTCCTTAGAATTAATATCCCATCAGTAGGGTTAACATGGTAAAAAGAGTCATCCTCCCGAAATACTTCTACAGATTCATTGAAATCCAGACAGAATTTCAACAAAATTCTTTATAGATCTTGAAAGGACAGAACTTACCTTCATATAGAAAAAATAAAACAGAACAATACAAAAAAACCTCACCAAAGGCAGTACAGATAAAAGAACCCTTTGCAATAAAAGGTTATATGGAGTCAACACAATCTGTACTGATTTCAACCTGTACAGCACAGCTATAGTAATAAAAACTGTATAATATTGGCATATAAATAGACAGGTTGATCACTGGAATAGAACAGATGATCCAGTCATAAATCATCATATATGTCATATATATGGACACCTTGTTTTGAATAAAGTCCAAATTACACAATGAAAGAAAGATAGCATCTTCAATAAATATTGCTGTTATAACTAAATGTCTACACGTAGAATAATGCAAATAAGTCCATATCTATTACCTGGCACAAAACTCAAGGCTAAGTGATCAAAGATCTTAAATTTAAGATATATATATATATATATATATATATATATATATATATATATATATATCATGAGCCGAATAGAAGAGAAAGTGGGGAATAAATAGCAAAGAACTCATTGGCACAGTAGACAACTTTTTGAAGAGAACACCAATAGCATAGGTGCTAAGAATAACAATTAATAAATGGGGTCTCATGAAATTGAGAATACTATGGCAAATGACACCAAAAAAGGACTAAATGGAAGCATAAAGAATGGGGGAAGATAATTACCAACTCCACACCTGACAGAGGTCTGATATCCAAAATATATAAAGAACTCAAGGAACAAGATGACAGCAAACAAAATAATACATTTTAAGAATGGGTTATAGATCTAAACAGAATTCTGAACAGGGGAATCTCAAAATGTCAGAGGTGTACTTAAAAAATGTTCTGTGTAATTATCCAATAGGAAAATGCAATGCAAAATGACTATAAAATTCTATCTTATACCTCTCAGAATGGCTAAGATCAAATCCACAATTGACACCTTGTGCAGCACCTATTGCTGTTAGGAGTGAAAACATGTATAGCCACTTTGGGATTCAATATTGCAGGCTCTCACAAAATTGAAAATGGATATATCTCAAGACCTAGCCCCTTCTGGGTGTTTATGTAAAGGATAATTCATCCTACTGAAATGATACTTGTTCAAGTAGGTTCATAGGTGCTTTATATGTAATAGCCCAAAACAGGAAACAACTTAGATGTCCTTAAACCAAAAAGTGGATAAAAAAAATATTATTCGTTCCATTTGTTTACATCTTAAATGATATCACACTTCCCATTTACCCATCCTCTAACCCTTCGTGCCAAATTTGCCTCCTCCTCCCCTTTGCCTTTATGATGTTGCTAACCCACACACCCTCACCTGCCCCAATGCTCCAGCATCTCCCTGTGCTAGAGCATCAAGCATCCCTAGGACTAAGGGCTTCCCCTCCCATTATGGTCAGGAAAGGCCATCCTATTCTACATATGTATTTTGGCCTATGGATCACTCCAGGTACCCTCCTTGGTTGGTGGTCTAGTCTATGGGAGAACTCAGTGGTCAGGATTGCTAGCATATGTTGTTCTTCCAATGGGGTTTTCATCCCACTCTCTTCCTCCAGTGCTTCCACCGGATTCCTTACCAGGTTCCTTAAGCTCAGTCTGATGGTTATCTCTAACCATCTACATCTGCATTCTTTAGTTTCTGACCAGACCTCCAAAGGATCCACCACACTAGGTTCCTATCAATCAGCAAGCATCTCATGACCACCACAACACTGTTGGGTTTGGTGTCTGCAGACTTGATGGATCCCCAGGTAGGGCAGTACCAGAATGGGACTTCCTTCAGTTTCTGTTTCATTTTTGTCCCTGTTCTTCCTTTGGACAAGGACATTTCTGCATTAAAATCTTTGAGATGGGTGCATGGCCCATTCCTCAATCAGGAACCATGCCTATCTACTGGAGATGGTCTCTACAGGTACTATCTTTGTCTTCTCTGCACATTTTGGTAAAAGTCATTGTATATTTATACATCCTATTATTACTCAGCTGTTAAATAGTACATAATAAAAATCAAATTTTCAAATGGGTGAAAAATATATTAAAAAACATACTTAGTGATGATCCAAACCCAGAAAGACAAATATTGTATATACTTACTTGTATGTGTATATTAGCTGTAAAGTAAAGAATAATAATGCTATAAGCCATAGACCCAGTGAACATTAGTATTTAGGAGGGTTCAAGGGTGAATACAAGTAACTACGTAGGAAGGGAACATAGAGTAGATATTGCTAGTAGAGATGGAAACTAGGAGAATCAGGCATTTTGGAGGATAGATGATGAAAGTGCTGGAAGAGTAAACTGAAAATGAGGGGTATTTCTGGGTCAAGGAAACTCTGAAGACTATAAGAGATTGACCTTAAGAAACACCCCTAGTAATGGGGGATATGAAGCCTGAACTGGTAATCTACTGTAACTAGAAAAGACTTCCATTGGAGGGATTAGGACACCAACTTATGCACAAAACCTTCAAAGTACAATTTGTCCTAATTGTAAGAGTCCTAGAGGGAAAATCATGGGAGTGACTAAGAATAATAAGTCGTCTAGCTGTAGGCACATGGCATGGAGGGACTCTACCTCTGACACTTCCAGGAAGACCAAGAGCCAGAGGATGGATCACCCAGATAATGAGGATAGAAGCATACAAGAGTTGCAAAGAAACCAACTCATCAAAAACAATGGCAGAACCAACAACAAAATAATAAAATTATTTGTAGTTATATTTTGCAGTTCTCATCGACAGGGGCCTAGTATAATCTTCATCAGAGGATGTTATTCTTGCAAGTGATGGAAACAGACAAAGAAACCCACATCTAAACATTACTTGGAGCTTGGGGGTTGGCTGGAAAAGACTCGAAGGAAACATTGTTTCCTTTTTTAATTGAATATTTTATTTATTTATATTACAAGTGAAATACACCTTCCCTGTTTGGCCTCCAGAAACATCCTATCTAATCTTCCCTCCATGGCATCTATGAGAGTGCTCCCCAACAACCAATCCCACCTCCCTGCCCTGGAAATCCCCTACATTGGGGCAAGAAACTCACACAGGACCAAAGCCTTCTCCTCCTATTGATGACTGATGTGGCCATCCTCTGCTACATATGCAACTAGAGTCATAGGACCCTCCCTGTGTACTATTTGGTTGCTGATTTAATCCCTGGGAGCTCTGGGAGGTCTGGTTGCTTGATATTGTTCTTCCTATGGGGTGCAAAGACCTTCAGCTCCTTCAGTCCTTCTTCTAACTCCACTATTGGGGATCCCATACTCAGTCCAATGGTTGGCTGTAAGCTTCTGCTTCTCTGTTTTTCAGGCTCTGTCAGAGCCTCTGAGGACACAGCTATATCAGGCTCCTGTCAGCATGTCCTTCTTGGCCTCAGGACCAGTGTCTGGGTTTGGTGACTGTATATGGGATGGATCAACCAGGAAGAGCAGTCTCTGGATGGCCTTCCTTAAGTCTGTGCCCCAGTTTGTCTCCATATGTTTTTCTGGTAGTATTTTGTTCCCCTTTGCTATAAGGATCTAAGCACCCATATATTGGTCTTCCTTCTCCTTGAGCTTCATGTGGCCTGTGAATTGTATCTTGGATATTGCAAGCATTTAGGCTAATATCCACTTATCACTGAAAGCACATCATGTGTTTTCCTTTGTGACTGAGTTACTTCGTTCAGGATGAAATTTACTAGTTTCATCAATTTGTGTGTTAATTCCATGAATTAATTGTTTTTAATAGATGAGAAGTGCTCCATTGTGTAAATATACCATAGTTTCTGTATCCTTTTTTCAGTACAAGGAGATCTTGGTTGTTTCCATCTTTTGGCTATTGTAAATATGGCTTCTTTCTCCACATCCTCGCCAACACCTGCTGTCTCCTAAGTTTTTAAACTTAGCCATTCTGACTAGTGTGAGGTAAAATCTCAGGGTTGTTTTGATTTGCATTTCCATAATGACTAATGATAATGAACATTTCTTAAGGTGCTTCTCAACCATCTGATGTTATTCAGGTGAAAAGTCTTTGTTTAGCTTTGTACCCCATTTTTTGATAGGAGTATTTGGTTTTCTGTGATCTAACTTCTTGAGTTCTTTGTATACGTTGCATATTAGCCCTCTGTCAGATGTAGGGTTGGTGAAGATCTTTTCCCAATTTGTTGGTTGATGATTTGTCCTTTTGACAGTGTCCTTTGCCTTACAGAATCTTTGTAATATTATGAGGACTCATTTGTCAATTCTTGATCTTAGGGCATAAGCTATTGGTGTTCTGTTCAGGAACTTTCCTCCTGAGCCAATGTCCACAAGGGTCTTCCCCAGTTTCTTTTCTGTTAGTTTCAGTGTGTCTGGTTTTATGTGGAAGTCCTTGATCCATTTGGAGTTGAGCTTACCACAAGGAGATAAGAATGGATCAATTCTAATTCTTCTGCATGCTGACCTCCAGTTAAGAAAGCACCATTTGTTGAAAAGGCTATCTTTTTTTTCCACTGGATGTTTTCAGCTCCTTTGTTGAAGATCAATTGGCTATAGATGTGTGGGTAAAATTCTAGATCTTCAATCCTATTTCATTAATCCACCTCTCTGTCACTGTACCAATACCATGTAGTTTTCAACACTACTGCTCTGTAGTATTGCTTGAGGTCAGGGCTATGGATCCCCCCCCAAAGTTCTTTTACTGTTGATAATAGTTTTAGCTATCCTGGGTGTTTTGTTATTCCAGATGAATTTGAGAATTGCTCTTTCTAATTCTATGAAGAACTGAGTTGGGACTTTGATGAGGATTGCGTTGAATCTGTATATTGTTTTTGGCAAGATGGCCATTTTAACTATATTAATCCTGCCAACCCATGAGCATGGAAAAATTTTCCATTTTCTGAGATCTTCTTCCATTTCTTTCTTCAAGGACTTGAAGTTCCTGTCATATGGATCTTTCACTTGTTTGATTAGAGTCATGCCAAGATATTTTAAATTGTTTGTGACTATTGTGAAGGATGTCATTTCCCTAATTTCTTTCTCAGCTGGTACAACCTCTCTGGAAATCAGTCCGGAGGTTCCTCAGAAAACTGGACAAGATACTTCTGGATGACCCTGGCATACCACTCCTGGGCATATACCCAGAAAATTCCCCAGCATGTAATGAGGATACATGCTCCACTATGATCATAGCAGCCTTATTTATAATAGCCAGAAGCTGGAAAGAACCCAGATGTCCCTCAAAAGAGGAATGGATACAAAAAATTTGGTGTATATATACACAATGGATTACTATTCAACCATTAGAAGCAATGAATTCACGAAATTCTTAGATAAATGGATGGAGCTGGAGAATATCATACTAATTGAGGTAAGCCAGTCTCAAATGAATACCCATGGTATGCAATCACTGATAAGTGGATATTAGCCTAGAATCTTGGAACATCAAAGACACAATCCACATACCAAATGATGTCTGAGAAGAAGGAAGGAGTAGATACTGGATCTGGAAAGGCCAATGCATCAGTGTAGGAGAATACCAGAACAGGGAAGTGGGAAGGGGAGGATGGGGGAACAGGGGGAGGGAAAAGGGCATAGGGGAACTTTGGAAGACGGGGAACCAGGAAAAGGGAAATGAAATGTAAATAAAGAATATATCCAATAAAAAAAGAAGATGCCACTGAATGATTAGTTGCCTGGTTCTTTTAGTGCTTCTCTGTGAGTACAAGGTCCTCACTCCCTTTACAATTCCTGTGTCAGTGTCATCAAAATATTTCTGAATATTTGTTGCCATGAGACAGTGAAAGGAAACATCTAAATAAACTAGTCATGTGGAGCCTGAGGAGCAGGTGCAGAGATGCATCTTTCCTGACATTGGCCAGGGTTTAGACTTCTCAGTTAACCGCATGCAAAACCTAGGAGACTATCTCCTATGTCAGCTAAATATTGTGCGGAAGGACACAGGATCTAACACAGATCACACAGGTAATTTTGTTAAAATCTTTATCATTCTACTGAGAATGCTATAGAAACATAATGGCACAATTTTGAGGAACTTTCAGTTACCATAATAGTTTATCTCATAGTAATATAAGTTCCTCAATTGGAATACTTATAGCTGGGTAACTCTAACTCAGCAAGTGAAAAACCCACATAAGAAAACCTTCAAACCATTGAAGAAAGAAATTGAAGAAGCTATTAGAAGATGGAAAATTATCCCATGGGTAGGGTCAACATAGTAAAAATGGTCATGCTATTTCAATGCAATCCCCATCAAAATTTCAACGCAATACTTTCTCTATATATCTTCAAGTTACAACACTTCACTTCATATAGAAAATGAAAACAAAACAATACAAACAATCCCACCAAAATACAGATAAAATAATCCTGTGCAATAAAATAATATGCAGAGTCAACATAATCCATGATTTCAACCTGTACTGCAAAGTTATAGTAATAAATACTGAATGGTATTGTCATAAAAAATACAGGTTGATCATTCGAATAGAATTGATGATCCAGTCATAAATCCACACATATATGGACACCTTGTTCTTGATAAAGAAGCCAGGGTTACACAATGAAAGAAAGAAAGCATTTTCAACAAATAATGTTGGTATAACTGAATGTCCACATGCAATATATATATATATATATATATATATATATATATATATATATATATAATTACCTTGCACAAAACTCAAGGCCAAGTGTATCAAAGACCTTAAATTGAAGCCACGTATCTTGCGCATATCTTGAGCAGAATAGGGAAACTTCTTAAGCAGAACACCAATAGAATTGATGCTAAGAACAATAATTAATAAATGGAGCCTTATGAAACAGATATCTATGGCAAATCACATCATGAAAAAGACTAAATAGCAGCCTAAGGAATGAGGTAAAACAGTCATCAACTCCGCATTTGACAGAGGTCTAATATCTAAAATATATAAATAAATCAAAAAACCAGACCTCAACAAACCAAACAATACAATTTAGGAATGGGGCATAGATCTAAACAGAATTCTGAACAGAGGAATCTCAAATATCAGCAGAACATTTAAAGAAATGTTTCCTACATTTAAAAAAATGTAGGAAAATGCAATTCAAAATGACTCTGTGTTTCCATCTTATATCTGTCTGAGTGGCTAAGATCAAAACCACATGTGAAAATTTATGATATGGATGTAGAGTAAAGGAAAACTATTTCACCATAGGTATGAGCACAAACTTGTATTGCCACTTTGGAAATCAATACTGCTGCTTCTCAGAAAATTGGTATACCTCAAGACCCAGCAATATCATTTCTGTGCATGTATGCAAAAGACACTCCATCCTACACAAAGTTAACTTGTTCAACTATGTTCACAGTTGCATTATTTGTAATAGCCAAAAACAGGAAACAACTTAGATCTTCTTAAACCAAAGAATGGATGAAGAATACTTTGTATATTTATACAACCTAGTGCTATTAAGCTGTTTCACAATAAATAATATTACTATAACCTCAAAAAAACCATATTGTGTGAGGAAATACAGACCCAGAAAGACAAACATGGTATGTCTCACTGTTAAATGTATAATAGCTTCAAAGTAAAGAATAATCATGGTATAATTCATGGACAGAGCAAGCATAAGTAACAAGGAGGATTCAAGTGAGACTCTAGTACCTACCTGTGAAGGAGAAATTGAGAAGATATTGCTTGTAGAGATGGGAACTGGGAGGATCATGCATTTTCAGGGGTTGGGGTAGAAAGCCCTGAAAAGTGAAATGGAACTGACAGCGTTTTTGTTGCAATGTGGAAACCTAGTGCAATGTAAACTCCAAATAATTTAAGAGGGTGACCATAGCTAAAACCCTTAGTAATTGGGGATATGGAGCATGAACTGGAGATCTCCTATAACCAGAAACATTTCCCAATGGAGGGATTAGGACACCAACTCATTCAGAAATCCTTCAAACTACAATTTGTCCTGCTTGTGAGCTGTTCTGGCATAAAGATGTGGGGGGGATCATGGGAGTGACAAAGAAATAATTGATTGATCTGGAGATCCATGACTTGGAAGGAGTCTCTGACACTGCCTGGAGAGCCAGGATCCAGAGGTTGGATAGCCCAGAGAGCTAGGACAGAAGCATACACAATTGGCAAAGAAAACAACTCAACAAAAAACAATGGCAGAAAGAACAAAATAGTATCAAGATATCTAATAATATTCTGCTATATTCCTCGACAGGAGTTAGTATAATCTTCATCAGAGGGTCTTTATCTAGCAACTGATGGAATCAGATGCAGAAACACAACTAGACATTAGATGGAGCTTGGGGATTGGGTGGAAGAAATTGGGAGAAAACATTGCTGGAGCCAAGGAGTTAAGGGTATCAAAAGTAAACCCACAATATCAATTATCTGAACTCATAGGGACTCAAAAGACTAAACAAACAGGAACCCTCCTTGAGTCTGATATAATCCCTTTGCATGCATGCTAGGTGTGTGTGTGTGTGTGTGTGTGTGTGTGTGTGTGAAATCTACTTTGAGTTTCTATTTTCATATATCTTGTCCTGCAAGGCAGAAAGTAACTAATGCAGGAAATTAGTACTAGAAAGTGGGGCTCTTATTGTGATAAACTTGAGTACAGTCTTAAACATTGTTCTATTGCTATGAAGATGCATCATGGCAAAGGCCATTGTTATAAGAAAAGATACTTAATTTCAATTTTGCTTACACTTTTAGAGAGTTAGTTTTTCTATCATCATGGTGGGACCATTAGGATATGCTTTCCATTGGAGCCACACTGGATAAAGACGCACTATCCAACACAGCCCACATACAGCTCAGCAACCTGACATTTGATGGCTCTATTACTATGACAAGCATAATGTTGTAGACCAAGTGTGTTTAAAAATCTCTGAAGGATGAGGAAGCTGCATTGAAGCTGAGAGTATAGGGAATAGTAACCTGAAGACTTTCTTAAATTTCTAATTAAGTATTGAGGAAAAGAACTACATACTAAGAATTATTATTTTGTAAAGAATTTTATGAGTCTCCTTGCATGCAGGATTCAGAGATAAGAAAGTTTTAAATTAGTAAATTTTGACTCACATATCCACGTTCTTCTCTTAATCTGAGTACAAGTGTCTATCAATACATTGAAAGAGAAATGTTCCATCATATATTACGTCATGGTCTAATGCATAGATAGCCAAAGTTGATTTAGGTTTGTTTGCAACAAAATACATTTATAAATCCAGATGTACTCAAGATCTGAGTATTATGTTCAGAGACTAACCATTTTCACTGATTCTACATTTATAGTCTTCCTAAACATTCAGGTATCCCAAAGTAGTATTTTCTGAGCACAGATATCTGTAAATATTTTGGAAGAGAAATGTTTGACCACATATTGAATCAAAGCCTAACTCATGATCAAATGAGGTTGAATTGTAACAAAATTAATTCATAAATCCATGCCATACTCATGAGATCTGAGTATTAGTTTCAGAGAATAACCATTACTAATTCTACATTCATATACATCCCAAGTAATTTGCACAACAATGGGCACAGTAACACATGACAAACTTCTACAGTCTTTTGGATAATTGATGTGACAGTCATCTTCAGTACTTCGCTAAGGGCTGTTTTGAAATTTCAAATGCTGATGAAGGATATCTGCACAGATGAATGGGATTTAAGTTTGTAAATTCCTTCATACATACTTTACAGAGTGTGCAATTCAAAATATCCCCCAAAATATCTCTAACCTGGTTCTTCTTGCAACTAATATATTTGATTACTGATGACATCATGTTGTATCAATCTGTGAAAGAATCAGAGCAAAGATCTATGAACCAGATTCTAAACACTATCCTTCCTGTGGAATAATGCAAATGCTTTTTCAGTTCTTAAATGGTGAATGGTGAACAGAAGAAATATATGTATATTATAGGTACATGAGAAATCCCTTGCCCTTTAAAATAAATTAAAATAGTGAACATTCAGAGGAAAGAGGAAGTAATCTACATAGTGAAATGATAATTTAAAATATTGTCAAATTGTAAGTGTTAATTTATTCAAGGAAAAGTCCTGAAGAGTTTTACAGAAACTGCATTCTATCAACAAATATCATGGTCTTCATATTAGTTCAATTTAGGATGATAAGTTCATATAAACTATTATAATCTAACAGAGCCTATAATTTGTAAACAGATTATACTGTAAGACTGATGACTATGTAAATTCATAATACTTAAGTGGGCATGCACTTACCCATTGCAACATGTTATTCATTATCCTCTTACCATATTGGAGTGTGAAGAACACCCTCAAAGACATTTCTCAGCACAACAATGCCAGTGTAACACCATCTGGTATTCTCAATTAAGGCATAACTATTCTATTATAAGAAATAATGTTGCCCTGAAGATGCTACCCTGAAAACTGCCAATTCACAGGATATTATTTTGATTGTGACCAGTGATAGCTGAAAAAATAAAGTGACTGGTTCTCCATCATTCTATCTTCCTTTTTCTTCTCATTCCTTTAAGTGTATAAAATGCAATATGGGGAGCAGATTGAGCCTGAGAATACATTTACTTAATTTCTATATCAATTTCTATTTCTATTTCTATTTCTTTTCAAATGGAAATGATAACTTTGCAGAATTATTAACTGATTTGTGGATGTCACAATGCTTTCCCTTCTTTTCTGTTGACAACTATATCTGAGTGACCAAAGAATTTATTCATGGAAACATATGTGGCTGTATCTGACCTCATGACTCACTGTGCAAATATGTGATCTGACTCAGATATAGCCTGATGACAACAGGAAAAAGATTTTTACCTCCTGTCATTAACTTTTTTAGTAATGGGATCTGTTAGAGCTGGATCTAACTGCCACCAAGGAGAAACCTGGATTTGAGAAGAACATTGATCCTAATACTGACTCAATTTACAATCAATTTCTCCTACATCTTTCATTATCCACAGGGCAACAAGATTCCTTTGTCCTGAATGCTGAACACTGTGATCAGTGAAGTTGCAGGTATATGATATTGCATCAGGCAGATCTTTCAATTGCAGTGCAACCTGTGATAAACCTCACTGCAGGGGAAGTCGTAACCAGCAGAGGATCCAGTGGAGCCAAAAATCTCTAGTAGAGAGTTAAGGTAGGGGTGGAGGGGACTGTATCCTTTGTGGTTTCCTTTCCAAAGGATATTAACTTATCTGGCCACATGATCAATGTTGATCATTGATCAACATGTATTGACTTCATGCTCAAACACAGCAAAGATTTTTTTGTTAAAGAATTCATATGTGTTTATATATATTCTTGTTCTTATCTGGTTTAAAAAATTGAATAAAAGTGATAAAATGTGTTTTGATAAAAGAAAATAGAAACCGCTTCCTCCAATTTATTTCATATCCTTACTAGGTACCCACTAATCCAAACACACACCATTTTCTTTCTGTAGAAAACAAATGAGGCACTCCCCACAGCTGCCACCATCTTTGCTGCTGCTTGGACTGGGCAAGCAGACCCAGGTACCAGAGATATCCTGAGTTTAAGATCTCTGGGGACACAGGACACCAGGCAGCTACATATGCACAGGAGCTAGGCAGAGCAGTGGTTCCTGTGGGGCAGTCAGGCATGAGTTCTGGGCTTGGCAGGGTACCCTGCACTCCCTGAAGCCACCACCATCTTTGTTGCTGCTTAGACTGAGAAAGCAAAACCACTTACCCGAGATATCCCCAGTATAAGGTCTCTGGGGACTCAGGCTGCCAGGCAGGGAACTGCACACAGGATCTGAGCAGAAAAGTGGTTCATGTGTGTGCCAGCCAGGCCTGGATCTTATGCTGGGCAAAGACATCAGCACTTGGAGGGGCTCCCAGCCACAATCTTTGCTCCCTGTCAGAGTAGACAAGCAGCATCATGTCCACAGAGACAACCGAGTATAACATTGCTTGGAGCAAGATACACTAGGGGCCCAACAGCACCCAAGAGGAGGGCAGCACATCAACAATATGTGACAGGGGAAATCCAGTCATCCTGTGTTGAGAAAATAGCCTTACGAGCCCACAGGAGGTACAAGCACCAGCTAGTGACTACAGGACCAAGTAATGCCAGAGATAACCAGATGGATAAAGGCAAAGGTAGGAACATTACTAACAGAAATCAAGGCAATATGGCAGCATCCGAACCAAGTTCTCTAACAGCCCTAAGTCATGGATACCCAACACACCAGAAAAACAAGATTCAGATCTACAATCACTGGTCAGGATGCTGTTAGAGGAACACATAGAAAAATCTCTTAAAGAAATACAGGAGAAAATGGACCAAAAGATAGAAGCACTTACAAGGAAAACACAAAAATCACTTAAAGAAATTCAGGAGAATATGTATCAAAAAATAGAAGCGAATAAGGAGGAAATGAAAAGATCATTTACAGAAAGACAGGAGAATGTGGGTCAACAAATAGAAGTCATGAAAGAGGAAATACAAAAATCTCTTAAAGAATTACATGAAAACACAAAGAAGCAAGTGAAAGATCTGAGCAAAACCATCCAGGATCTAAAAACAGAAGTAGAAACAAATAAGAAATCACAAAGGAAGACAACTTTGAAGATAGAAAACATTAGGAAGTAATCAGGGTCCATAGATTCAAATATCAACAATAGAATACAAGAGATAGAAAAACGAATCTCAGATGCCAAATATACCATGGAAACCATTGATTCAGCAGTCAAAGAAAAAGCAAAATACAAAAAGCTTGTAGCCCAAAACATCCAGGAAATTCAGGACACAATGAGAAGACCAACCTAAGGAATATAGGTATAGATGAGAGTAAAGATTTACAACTTAAAAGGCCAGCAAATATCTTCTATAAAATTATGGAAAAAAAAACTTCTCCAACCTAAAGAGAGAGATGATTATACAAGAAGCCTACAGAACTCCAAACAGACTGGACAGGAACAGACATACCTCCTGTTACATAATAATCAAAACCCCAAATGTACTAAAAAAAGAGTATTAAAGGCAGTAAGAGAAAAAGGCCAAGTAACATATAAAGGAAGACCAATCAGAATTATACCAGACGTTTCACCAGAGTCCATGAAAGCTAGAAGATCCTAAATAGATATCATGCAGACTCTAAGAGAACACAAATTTCAACCAAAACTATTATACCCAGCAAAACTCTCAATCACAATAGATGGAGAAACCAAGGTATTCCATGAAAAAAAAAAAACAAATTTGCACGATATCTTTCCACAAACACAGCCCTACAAAGGATAATAGGGGGAAGACACCAACACAAGGAGGGAACCTACACCTCAGAAGAAGCAAGATAGAAACCTCCATTCATCAAACCCAAAAGAAGATAATCACTCAAATATAAAAAATAACTTCAAAAATGTCAGGAAGTAATAATGACTATTTCTTAATATCTCTTAACATCAATGGGCTCAATTCCCCAAACAAAAGACACAGAGTAACAGACTGGATACGGAAACAGGACCAAACATTTTGCTGCATACAGGAAACACATCTCAGTGTCAAAGACAAACACTACCTTAGAGTAAAAGGCTGGAAAGCAATTTTACAAGCAAATGGTCTCAGGAAACAAGATCGAGTAGCCATTCTAATATCAGATAAAATTGACTTTAAACCTAAAGTATTCAAAAGAGACATGGAAGTTAACTTCTTGCTGGTCAAACGGAAAATCCACCAAGAAGAACTCTCAATACTGAACATCTATGCTTCCAATGCAAGGGTGCCCTCATTCATAAAAGAAACTTTACTAAAGCTTAAAGCACACATTTCACCCAACACAATAATTGTGGGTGACTTCAACACTCCACTCTCCTGAATGGACTGATCAGGGAACCAGAAACAAAACAGGGACACAGTGAAACTAATTGACTGTTTGGACTAATTGGAATATATATATATATATATATATATATATATATATATATATATAATATATATATATATATATATATATATATATATATATATATAAAACATTTCATTCTAAAGCAAAAGAATCTACCTTTTTCTCAGCACTGAATGGTACCTTCTCCATAATCGATAATATAATTGGTCACAAGACAGACTTCAACAAATACAAGAAGATTGAACTAATCCCATGCCTCCTATCAGATCACTATGGAGGAAAAGTGGTCTTCAATAGCAAGAAAAACAACAGAAAGCCCACATACACATGGAAACGTATCAATACTCGACTCAGTGACACCTTGGTCAAGGAAGAAATAAAGAAGGAAATCAAAGAATAGAATTTAATGAAAGTGAAGATACAACCTACCCAAATTTATGGGACACAATGAAAGCAGTGCTAAGAGGAAGACTCATAGCCCTGAGCACCTACAAATAGACACTGGAGAGAGTATACACTGGCAGCTTAACAGCACTTCTGAAAGCCATGGAACAAAAGGAAGCTAATTCACCCAGGAGGAGTAGAAGAGAGGAAATCATACAACTAAGGGCTGAAATCAATCAAGTAGAAACAAAGAGAACCATACAAAGAATCAAAAATCCAGGAGCTGTTTCTTTGAAAAATCAACAAGATAGATAAACCCTTATACATACTGACCAATGGGCACAGAGACAGTATCCAAATTAGCAAAATTAGAAATGAAAGGGGGAATATAACCACAGAAACTGAGGAAATTTTAAAAAAAAATCATCAGATCCCACTACAAAAGCCTTTATTCAACACAACTGGGGAATCTGGAGGAAATGGACAATTTCCTAGACAGATACCAAATACCAAAATTAAATGAGGATTATTTAGATCAGTTAAACAGTCCCATAACCCCTAGAGAAATAGAAGGGATTATAGAAAGTCTTCCATACAAAAAAAGCACGGGATCTGCCACGGACCGACACAGTCGGGACACACGTGGGAGAATCAGGGTCTTTGGTATGCAGGAAGGCACTGGTCACGGCGTGAAATGACAGACAGACACACACAAGATCTGAATGCGTCTGAATGCACTTTACTGTTCTGAGGCAGGAACTTTTATACACACAAGTTGGTATTATATTACTGAAGAAAAAATGTATCCAGTGAAATGTTTACAAAGAATGGTTACCATGAGTATCTGGCACAAGGAAATACAAAATCAATCAGGTATGAACTTTAGAGAATACATACAAAGTCATCGCGTCCCTCTGTAGTTAATGATAAACTAATAGTTCAAGAGTCCTTGGAAACACTATGTTACACCACTAGGTGCATTGTTAGTGTAGTCTTTGTTTAATATCTTGCTTCCTTCTTGTGAGACTCCCTCAAGCTTACTTAGAAACTTTACTTAACTGATGCTTTCCATGTCACAGTGTCAAAGCCACCTAACCATACAAATAATATATATTGTTGGGAGGTTAATTCTTAATGTATCTAGGTAATAACTGTACAGCTGATCAAAAGCAAAGCAATGGATCTCTAGAAGATAAATCATGGCCAGTGCTGTAGCTCAAAGAATAAACTCTCAGTGAACCATCACGCCTGGATGCTCGCACCTCCGGCTAGCAGGGACATCTCGTAAGTAAAGGAACAAGTCAGAAACAAGGGTCACACAGCTTGCCATGAGAAATTTCAGCTCAGCCCTATCTCCAGCCAAGGAGGCCCACAGCGACATTCATCTTGGACAGCCCTGCCAAACAAGGCTTTTCCCAGTAAATATCACACAGCTTCCGCCAGGATTACAGCTTGGCTGCGTGAAATTACGGTGTCCAAGAGATGCGTGTGACAGGGATCAGATGGTTTTAGTGCAAAATTCTATCAGACCTTCAAAGAAGACTTAAAACCAATACTCTTCAAACTATTCCACAAAAGAGAAACAGAAAGAGTACTGCTCAACTCATTCTATGAAGCCACAATCATGCTAAAACCAAAACCACACAAAGATCCAACAAAGAAAGACAACTGCAGACCAATTTCCCTTATGTATATTGTTGCAAAAATAGAAAATAAATTCTTGCCAACTGAATCCAAAAGCACATCAAAATGATCATTCACCATGATCAAGTAGGCTTCATCCCATAGATGCAGGGATGGATCAGTGTATGGAAATCCATCAATGTAATCCACTACATGAATAAACTGAAAAAAAAACATATGGTCATCTCATTAGATGCTGAAAAAGCATTTGACAAAATTCAGCATCATTTCATGCTAAAAGACTTGTAAAGAACAGGAATTCAAGGCCCATACCTAAACATAGTAAAAGCAATATACAGCAAACCAGTAGCCAGCATGAAAATAAAGTGAGAGAAAGTTGAAGCAAACCCAGTAAAATCAGGGACTAGACAAGACTGCATTCTCTCTCCATATCTTGTCAATATAGTTCTTGAAGTTCTAGTGAGAAATTAGACAACATAAGGAAGTCAAAGGGATACATATTTGAAAGGAAGAAGTCAAACTATCATTCTTTGTAGATGATGTGATAGTATATTTAAGCGACCCAAAAAACTCCACCAGAGAACTCCTACAGCTGGTAAATAACTTCAGCAAAGTGGCTGCTTATAAAATCAACTCTAGCAATTCAGTAGCCTTCCTATACTCAAAGGACAAGCAGGCTGAGAAAAAACTTAGGGAAATAACACCCTTCACAATAGTCATAAACAATATAAAGTATCTTGGCGTGACTCTAATCAAACAAGTGAAAGAACTTTATGACAAGAACTTCAAGTCCTTGAAGAAAAAAAGACGACCTCAGAGGATGGAAAAATATTTCAAGCTCTTGGATTGGCAGGATCAACATAGTAAAAATGGTCATCTTGCTAAAAGCAATCTACAGATTCAATGCAATCCTCATCAAAATCCTAAATCAATTCTTCATAGATCTAAATAGAGCAATTCTCAAATTCATCTGGAATAACGAAAAACCCAGGATAGCTAAAACTCTTCTCAACAATAAAAGGAATTCTTGGGGAATCAATAACCCTGACCTCAAGCAGTACTATAGATCAATTGTGTTAAAAACTGCATGGTATTGGTATAGAGACAGGCAAGTAGATCAATGGAATAGAATTGAAGACCAAGAAATGAACCCACAGAGTTATGATCACTTGATCTTTGATAAAGGGGCTACACCCATCCAGTGGATAAAAGATAAGCGTTTCAACAAATGGTGCTGGTTCAACTTGAGGTCAACATGCAGAAGAATGAGAATTGACCCACTCTTACCTCCTTATACTAAGATTAACTCCAAGTGGATCAAGGACCTCCACATAAAACCAGACACAGTGAAACTAATAGAAAAGAAACTTGGGAAGACCCTGGAGGAAATGGACACAAGGAGAAGGTTCCTGAACAGAACACCAATAACTTATGCTCTAAGATCTAGAATTGACAAATGGGACCTCATAAAATTACAAATTTTCTGTAAGGCAAAGGATACCATCAGAACAACAAAATGGCAACCAACTAATTGCGAAAAGATCTTCACCTACCCCACATCCGACAGAGGGCTAATATCCAATATATACAAAGAACTCAAGAAGTTAGACCCCAAAAAACAAATAACCCTATTAAAAAATGGGATACAGAGATAAGTAAAGAATTTTCACCTGAAGAACTTCAGATGGCTGAGAAGCACCTTAAGAAATGTTCAACATCATTAGTCATCAGGGAAATGCAAATCAAAACAACCCTGAAATTCCACCTCACATCAGTCAGAATGACTAAAATTAAAAACCCAAGAGACAACAAGTGCTGGCTAGCATGTGGAGAAAGATACAGATTCAACACAATCCCCATCAAAATCCCAACTCAGTTCTTCATAGAGTTAGAAATAGCAATTCTTAAATTCATCTGGAATAACAAAAAACCCCAGGATAGCTAAAACTAACATCAACAGTAACAGAATTTCTGGGGGAATCAATATCCCGAACCTCAAGCAATACTACAGAGCAGTAGTGTTAAAAACTACATGGTATAGTTACAGTGACAGGGAGGTGAATCAATGGAATAGGATTGAAGACCCAGAATTGATCCCACACATCTATGGCCAATTGATCTTCGACAAAGGAGCTGAAAACATCCAGTGGAAAAAAGATAGCCTTTTCAACAAATGGTGCTGGCTCAACTGAAGGTCAACATGCAGAAGAATGAGAATTGATCCACTCTTATCTCCTTGTACTAAGCTCAACTCTAAGTGGATCAAAGACCTCCACATAAAACCAGACACACTAAAATTAATAGAAAGAAAGTGGGGAAGACCCTTGAATACATTGGCTCAGGGGGAAAGTTCCTGAACAGAACACCAATTGCTTATGCTCTAAGATCAAGAATAGACAAATGGGACCTCATGAAATTACAAAGTTTCTGTAAGGCAAAAGACACTGTCTAAATGACAAATCGGCAACCAACAAATTGGGAAAAGACAATGATCATTTAAAAGAATTTTTTTCGTTATTTCATTTATTTACATTTCAAATGTTATCCCCCTTCTCTGTTGCCCGTTTGCAAAGCTGCTATCACATCTGCCATTTCCCCCTGCCTCTATAAGGGATCTCCCTCACCCACCCACCCACTGCCATTTCACTGTCCTTGCATTCCCCTAAGTTGCGACAAAGAGATTCTTCTTGCTTCCCTCCATGAAATGCATACAAGCAATGTACAGACAAAATGAGTCATGGCATACATTATTTTGATATCTACTTCCTTTCCATTGATATTATACTTTTTCTGGAGTTGCTATAAGTTTGTGGGTACCATAGAGATTCCCCATTTCTGTAGACACTTGATCTGACTGTCTTAGTAATTCATATATGGATACCTGCAGGTAGAGTCTGCATCTACTCACAATACACATTGTAGTCATCTAAGCTGTGGTCTTCCCCAGAGATAGCCTGATGAGTGTAGTAAACACCTCTGTATTATTTCTTTATTAGCAATGGATACTGCTAGAATCATATTCATATGCTCCCAAAATAGAACTTAGAGCTTAGAGAAATATTGATAATGTATGCACATATCTTAAATTCAATCTGTGAAACAACAATTTATATATTCAGCTGAACACTGTGAACAATGAAGTTGCAGGGACATGTTATAGTTTAAGCCAGACAGAGTGACTTCATTGTTAGCCATGACAAATCTAACTGCAGGGGAGCTCAGGGTGATCAGATGGCACAATGGAACCAATCTCCATATAGAAACAGGTAAAATATGTCAGTTATGGTGTATCTTCCCTAGTTTTCTTTTATAAAGTGCATAAGCTGTCCTGTCCCTGATGTGGTTGACTTGTAAACTTTCTACTGGTCAAAGACAATGAAGATACATTGTTAAACTCATCACAGAATTAATTTTTTCTGGTTTTATTTTCAGGTATTTTACTTTTACAGATTTTTTTCAGAAAAAAAAATCATACAGTATTTTTATCACTGAAGTGCATTCCCTAACACCTCGCAGATCCATCTACTTCCTAGACCAATCAACTAAACACCATCTCCTTCTCTCTGTAGAAATCAAACAATAGACAAAAAGGAAAACAAAATAATAGGCACTTTTAAAACTAAGGAAAACAAAAATTCATAAGCCATAAAAACACTCAACCATAGAAGAATCATATGTAGGTAAAAGACCAAGAAGAATACAAAAATAAATTACATACAATGTAACAACAGTCAATGTATCTACAAAAATATCAATGAGTTTGTTTTGTGTTGGACTTTTGGACTTGTGTTCACCCTAAAACATGGTTAATATTCACAAAGAGACTCCATTTGAGAAAAATAATTTAATTATTACAAGTGAGGGAAATTGTAGAAACTTCTTGTTTAGAGGTGAAAGCCAGTGTTCATGTTTCTATCTCACCATTGGGACCATGTCTGTCTTGACTTGTTTCAGTCTGTTCATGCTTTCACAATCTCTCTGAGTCCACATGAGTGTAAGTCCTGTTGTGTCTGGAATTCCCTGTTTCTTTGAAGTCATCTACCTTTTCTGGCTCTTACAGTCTATTTAGTTTTTAAATTCTTTCTTAGAAATAAGGTCTAACTATTGAATTACTTTAGGCAATTAAAAGGAATGGCCATTCCTCATAATGTTCACAGTACCTGTGGAGCCACTCTGACCATTAAACCAGGAGCAGTTATAATATGTCAGACTCAGAGGTGTTCAATTAATAATTCAAGTCTTCTGCAAGGAGCATTGTAATCCACTCAGGTATCCGTATTTTCATAAGTTAAAGTAAAATTACAAAATTCACCTATGTACTTTATATTTAGCTTTCTACAAGCATAATCCTTACATAAACATAGAGCATTATCATAAACAGATTGGTGAAACAATATTAATTAAAACATCAATTATATCTATATTACCAGTTTTTCAAGTTATCTTCATCTATTACCAGATTTTCATTTTTTAAAATTTATTAGTTTTGATAAAAATGCTATATCATCAGATCCATAAAATTGCATGATAATTTGAACACAAAAGTATTTCATAAATGGGAAGAATTCACATGTCTATTGCACACATGCCTTCATAGTACCTATAGTTACCAGAAAAAGACCTGAATAATCAAGTCAGTCAATGTTGCAACATGAGAACCTGTTTTTAGCTGAGCAGGTGAGTGTGCATGCTGATAAGCATGGCAATATGCATCTGATATCTTAGCCTCACCATGTATAATGAGAGAATTGAATTTCATAAGTTGTCCTTTGAGGATAACATATACACTTTCATGCATGGGTACTAGGCTCTTACCACTAAACAAAGAATAAAAGCACAATATTTTAAAAATAATATACCTTGAATATGAAGGAACACCTGAGAGCCCACATCAAGCTGAGGGTATATTTGTGTTTGATGACTGATGATAAAAAATAATACTTTTTCTTTGGAAGGTTTCTGTAGGTTCCCTATGTTCTACTGAATGAGTTCACCTCTGTGTATAAAGAAAGAACCAATTATTCACTGTGTTATTAGTTAAAGAACCAAAAGAGGTCAGAAATTGTGGAGAGCATGTTTAGTTTAGATATGATCATAATATATTTCACGCATGAATGAAAATTCAAAATAAACAGTATCATTATAAAAATAATTTACATATGTTTAGAATTTTCAATTATGTTGTATTGCATACTGTGCATGCTTCCCTCATAATTTCTAACCTTTATTTTTTTGTCACTCCTAATTGCCTTTATTCTATTAGACAGTTTCATTTATTCAACTGTATATAATTGCATACATGATGGTATGTAACCATAGGCCATCTACTAAAATCTATTGAGTGCCTAATATAATATCTTAATTAACAAAGTTGTATCCAACTATGTCAACTTCCCAACAGTGAAGCAATTTTCTTTATGATATTTTCTATTCATTCTGTTGTATTATATATAATCATAAGTTCTTGAATAAATTTTGACAGAAATGAAGATAAATGACATAATGTAGTTATTGAAGATGATGCTTCATTAAGCACAGATGTGCATTTATTTCTGAGGTATGTTTCCATTAGGCTATTTAGTTGGTTTATATGCAATCTGCTGGAAATGCAAATATTTATAAAACAGTATCAGAAAGGAGAATTTAAATTCAGATAATCTCAAAGGTTGTGAAAGTTCCAGACAGCCGGGAGGTGGTGGCACATGCCTGTATTCCCAGCACTATGGGAGGCAGTTCGAGGCCAGCCTGGTCTACAGAGTGAGTTCCAGGACAGCCAGGGCTATACAGAGAAACCCTGTCTCAAAAAACCCGAAAAACACAAATTCAAAAAAAAAAAAAAAAGAAAGAAAGAAAAAGAAAGTTCCAGACACTATAGCCACCATCATTATCATCATCATCATCATCATCATCATCATCATCATCAGCAGCAGCAGCAGCAGCAGCAGCAACAGCATCTTATTATTATTATTATTATCATCATCATCATCATCATCATCATCATCATCATCCTCTTCCACCTCCTCCTTTTCCTCCTCCTCTTCCTCCTCCTCCTTCCTCTTCATTATCATCATTATCATCATCATCATCATCATCATCATCATCATCATCATCATCATTACTACCATCTGTAAATCAAAGTGGAGCAATCATTTAAGGCATAAAATCTATTGAGAGCTCATTTACCAACTCATTGTAGACACAATTATATTGAGGCAGGTTCTTTAATTTCAGTAATATTTTTATTGACTATATTCTTTATTTACAATTCAAATGTTATCCCCTTTCAGTTTCTTCCCTCATGGATAGCCCCTATCCTATCCTCCCTTCCCCTACTTCTGTGAAGATGTTTCTTCATCTGCACTGCCCCATATCCTCGGCCTCGATTCCTCTATACTGTGGCATCTATCAAGACTTCACAAGACCAAGGACCTCTCCTCCCTCCCATTGATGAATGACAAAGCGATCCTTTGCTACTTATGTGGTTCGAGCCATGTGTACCGCTTGGTTGATAGCTTAGTCCCTGGAAGTTCTGGGGGTGGTCTGGTTGGTTGATATTTTTGCTCTTCCTATGAGGTTGCAAACCCCTTCAGCTACTGTAGTCCATTCTCAAACTTTTCTACTGGGGACCCTGTGCTGAGTCCAATAGTTGGATGTGAGCTTCTGCCTCTGTATTTGTAAGGCTTTTGCTGAGCCTCTCAGAAAACGGCTATATCAAGCTCCTTCCAGCAAGTATTTCTTGGCATTCAGAATAGTGTTGGGGTTTGGTGACTATATATGTGATGAATCCCCATGTGGGATAGTCTCTGGATGGCCTCTACTTCAGTCTCTCCTGAACACTTTATCTAGATATTTGCTTTTCTGGGTACTTTACTTCCCTTCTCAGATGAACTAGAGCACCCACACTATTGTCTTCCTTCTTCTTTAGCTTCATGTGATTTGTGAGTTGTATCTTGAATATTCACAGGTTTGGGGCTAATATCCTCTTATCAGTTAGTGCATACCATGTGTGTTCTTTTGTGAATGGGTTATCTCACTCAGGATGATATTTTATAGTTCCATCCATTTGCCTAGGAATTTCATGAATTCATTATTCTTAATAGCTGAACAGAACTACATTGTGTAACTGTACCACATTTTCTGTATGCATTCCTCTGTTGAAGCCTATCTGGTTTCTTTCCAGCTTCTTGCTATTATAAATAAGACTGCTATGAACATAGTGAGGCTTGTGTCCTTATTGCATGTTAGAGCATCTCTTGAGTATATGCCCAGGCATGGTATAGCTGGATCCTCAGTTAGTTGTCTCATATTTACTGAAAGGACATTCCCAGGGAAGGTGAGTAGAAGAGTCTTTGCTGAGAGAATGTCCAGTAGAGGTCATAAGAAGTCTGCTGGGGGAAGATGTAAGCCAGGCATGATTTACATGAGACTCTCACAACTGACTGATTAGCAGTCAGGTGCTTCTTTATTTATACAGGTGTCACAGGACAATGACAGAGTAATGAATTTTCGTGTGGTATAGAATGTATGTTTGACTTTTCATTACATATTCAGGATTACAAGTTTAATCAATTACAGAATGCAAACAGATGTTGCTTCTTGTTCCTGTTCCTGTTCCTGTTCCTGTTCCTGCTCCTGTTCCTGTTCCTGTTCCTGTTCCTGTTCCTGTTCCTGTCCCTGTCCCTGTTCCTGTTCCTGTTCCTGTTCCTGTTCCTCATCCTCTTGGTCCTCCTCATCCTCCTCCTTGTCTTCCTCCTTGTCTCTTTGTCATCGTCCTCCTCCCCTCCTCCTCCTCCTCCTCCTCCTCCTCCTCCTCCTCCTCCTTCCTATAACTCCATTTTAAAGAAAATAAATTATTCTACCTTCAAGGAAAATACATTTAATAAATAACAGACTGCTTTCAGGCTGGAAACGTTTGCCATTTGAAAGCATTCCAGATAAACAGAAAAGATATGAATTGGTCTATTTATGAGTAGCAAATATAAATATCTAACTTCTTTCTTTTATTATATGTTTTATCGTCTATGATATAAAGTTGAAGAAATAATTTTTATTTATCTTATTTAATGAATTCTACTTATCCAAAGAAGAACCCTGTATAATGCACTATGTTTAAACTACATTTCTAGGTACTCCTAAGTCTATAATAAATAAGAGATATTAAGTGTGCAACCTATTATTCTGGCCAGTCATAGTTTGTTGATTGTCTCTGTTTACCCTGTACCACTTATCCTGTTTGGGTTTGCATAGGGGCAGATACCACTAGATTCCTAGAGTAATGACCTCATTTAGTCATGTCATTATCTGTACTTGATGATCTGCAGGGCATAAGGAAGACTTCCAAATAATGGCCAGATAATGTTAGCAAATACATTTTGAGATTTTCCTCAAAAGATCAGATATACATTATCTAAGAAAAAGGTGTAAAATGAATCATAGTTCAGAATGTTTCCAATAATGCAACATGCAGAGACCAGACAGTAAAAGTTAGAGAGAGGACACTGGTTGTAGCAACCTGCTTTGTTGGAACTGTGTCAAATAGCTGTGCTGAATTCATAATTCTTGCTGATAGCAGTAGGTATGGCTGTGCCAATTTGCATTCTTCCCAGACTCAGTAGCATGACTTTTGGTCTTATGCCTTTATAGAACATGGACTTACACTAATATAGTATCAGGTGTTATAGTCCACTTGCTTCTTGCTTATCACTCCTGTTTTATATAATATTTGCTTTTTGATAATTGGGAGAATAATAACTGGCATAGATACCCATGTTACTGTGTAATCTCAAGTGTTTAATTCAGAAAGAAATCCCCTTAGCTCAGAACATTAGTGTGGAATGTTCCTCTATTAGAATTCCTCTCCCCATAAAAATGAAAGTCTTGTGCTTTATATAGCTGCAAGCTTTTAGGAAATGGTCTGTGGAAGGCAGAAATACCCTAAGTCAATTCTGTGTT